>CM060952.1:83352629-83550129 GCA_030765055.1 Mantis religiosa | reverse complement strand
TGCTGGGAAAGTTATGGTCATCTCGTTCTTTGATATTCATGGAATGGTTTATCAGCATGTTGTACCTGCACACACATAAGTAACTGGAGAATACTACAGGGATGTCCTGAAAACATTGCAAGCTCATATTAGGCGCAAAAACCACATTTCCGTGAAGCAAGCTGGATGTTACACCACGATAATGCGCTACCGCATATTGCCAATGTTGTTGCTGAACATCTTGCAAAAATCAACGTGAAGTGCATCCCTCACCCTCCCTATTGTCCGGATTTAGCACCATGTGACTTTCTTCTATACCCTAACTTGAAGAAGCGCCTTCGTGGGAGGCATTATCCATCATCAGAAGCAGTGGTGAAGTCTGCGGAGGCGATTTTGAAGGATCTCTCAGAAAATTGTTTCCAGCATGTCTTTGAAGACTGGCAGAAACGCTGGGACAAGTGCATAACATTCGAGAGAGATTATTTTGAGAAGGACCCTCAAAATTATGAGGATGAGTAAAGGTACGTTGTCAAAAAAAAAAAAAAAAAAAATGATCATTCTTTATTGAACAGCTCTCGTAATAATAATTAAATGTTTGTGTATTTGTGTGGTAAAATTTTGTCTACCTATCTCTTATGGTGTACCAAATGTATTGAAATCATTTTGAATTAAGGGAACCAAACTTTCGAATACATTTGTCTGTAAAGGGTAAACATATTTTTCAAAAATCACAAAACTTTCACATAAATAATATTTTCCGCATCTTTCTTTGCACTCAAGAACTGTCCTGAACATTTTAGTTAAAATACACCACGTTTAAGATATTTCCATAACAAATAAAACGCACAAGTTAGGATTTTTGTGTATAAGCCCATTTTCTATGAATTTTGCATAACAGGTAAACAATGAGATATAGACAACATATGATTGTACAAAAGAAGTAATGTAATTACCGAATATAATTTGTGCCGAATAAGTTAACTATTTGCAAGATATTCTTTATTGCTGCTTTCAGTTCCCAAACACTTCCAACTCTGTTAAATTTAATTTGCTAGGTTCGTTATGCATTCTCATTTTCTCTACCGTGTAAGTAAAGACGATATTGTATTCTACCAACAATTTTGATACCGAGGCTTCAATAGAGATACATGTTTTGAGGTGTTCTGTAACAAAAAGGGTATCTTGAGAACAACTTTGGTTTGTGTGTGTGTGTGTTTGTGTGTGTGAGTGTGTGTGTTTGTGTGTGTGTGTGTGTGTGTGTGTGTGTGTGTGTGTGTGTGTGTGTGTGTGTGTGTGTGTCCTTCTGTCTATGAACCAAACAAAAGTTGGTTAGATACCAAACCTGATATTCCAGTACAGCACCTTCAAAAGACGGCACACCAAATCTCCCCTCCCCTTTGCCTTAATGTCAAAATTGTACGAAAATGTTTTTTTTGTAAAAAATGGCTAGGGATTTTGATTACAATTGCACATGTTCAATAAACTTTTTTATGATGCGTTAAATGATTACCTTGAAATTCTGGGAATACCCTCAGAAGTCCTCTTCACTCTGGATAACTTGAATCTTCCAAAACTATACTTTTTCCAATGAGAATTCAATATTGTTTTTATATCTTACCCATGCAAAAAGAACGGCACTTAAAAGGCATCACATAGCAACGAAAACTTAAAATATTCATTATATTACCAAAAAGTACATTTCTACAATTCTGAACTCAGCACGTAAAAGAAACAATTTTGTACAAGAGTGAGCAGAGAATGTCGTGTGAATTAGCACATCCGACTTTTTATAGGAAGGGAGTAAAGTAAGGTGGACAGTTAGTGTTACTTGTTGTCCGCTGAGTGGCAGCATGTGGCGAAAGCAGTCAATTACCAAGTTAACGCGATGGCCATGTCACAGGAAATGTCTGATCGTTTAGAATGATGGACAGTTCAACGGAAATTTCCCATTAATTATTTCCAGAGCCTATAAAATGTGTCTGCCAAAATCTGCGCTACCTCGTAATTGCAATTAAATATGGTGCCGCCGCGGGCCCTTTTCTGTACGGCTCGGGTTATCTCGCCCGCCCAAACAACAGACAGTCTTTTAATATTCTCCATAATTCATAACTGATGTTCGTGAATCGCGGAATTTAATATTTTGAGGAACATCAAATGCCATGTGCCCAAGGCGGCAGTAGCGTTGGGTAACTTCATAAGTAACGGCAAATTACTCTATTAAAGTGAAAATAAAAAGAACATCTTATGTACGCGCTCACATCACTTTCTCAGTTTAGTCTTCTTCTACTGATTTGGTATAAGGTTTTGCAACTCCTAAGAATACAGCAATCGATTCTCAACAAAATACAGCTGTCTTTTACGGACCATTTTCAAAAATAATGATTTTATGAAAAATGGTTCCTGCGGCTCATCAAACTCAAAATATTAGTTTCCTGGTCATGCAAATTGAATTGAATGCCAAAGTTATCATAGCGACTTAAAATTATTACTTAAAGTCTGCTGCATTCTTTTGTAGCTTAAACGAAATTAATTTAACGAAACTATTACTACAAAATATAATTAGGTACCTAGATGAATTAGTATTTTAAGGAATATTGTGTACACGTGTGAGCAGAGAAAGTCACGTAAGTGTCACTACATGAGAGAGAGAGAGAGAGAGAGAGAGAGAGAGAGAGAGAGAGAGAGAGAGAGAGAGAGAGAGAGAGAGAGAGAGAGAGAGAGAGAGAGAGAGAGAGAGAGAGAGAGAGAGAGAGAGAGAGAGAGAGAGAGAGAGAGAGAGAGAGAGAGAGAGAGAGAGAGAGAGAGAGAGAGAGAGAGAGAGAGAGAGAGAGAGAGTGTGTGTGTGTGTGTGTGGATCGGGATATATTTTAAAAACAAATGTATGTACTCGTATATAAAATGAATTGACATTTGTTAGTGTAGCAAAAACTCGAGAACGGGTGAACCGATTTGCCTTATTTTGGTTTTGAAATATTTGTATACCGCCAAAGAAGGTTTAAAAGATGAGAAAGAGAGCCTGAAGTGATAATGGATCGGGTAACTAAATAACAACGTATTGTACATACGCAAACTTTTACGGCACACATACACCTTCTTTTATTTTGGGCAAACGAAAGCATTACAAAGTACAAAGATATTGCACTCCTTGCCAAAGTCTTCAAAGATATTTCACTTACCATATTTTATTAAATAACGTTTATCATTTTTTACGACACTGAATTTTTTCAGTGCAGGATGATGATGTACCATAAATATTTGATCACAGACAATTATTGTTGTCAAATATTGGTGAATCCTTGTATACCTTCTTCATAATTTGTGTTTATGAATTCGTGAATGTAAACTGAATTGACACAAAATTAATTGAATTCCTTTGTGACTTTATGAAGTTCGCGGAAACAGTTTTACTATGAGAAAGAGAGGATGACCTGAACGAATGCCTAAAATCCTCAAATTTGTAGCGGCACGTAAAACCACTACAACTGGGAACTAATATACAACAAGATCAAACTGTAAATGTGTTTTCGAAGCACGCGTTAGACATTGGAAATGGTAAAGTCGCCATTGATACCTCGACCGGATTAATTACATTACCCACAGATTTCTGTCATTTCACAGACTCGAAACAGGAGCTTATTCAGCGTGTTTTTACTAACCATAATTGGCTGAGTGAACCAGCAATGAAATACAGATGTCGATGATCTCGATGCGACCTTAAAGAATTTTCTTCCGGGGGATTTGTTTTCGTACAAATCAGTTGACACAGTTATAAACCAGAATAACGTAGTCAACTATAACGACGAGTTTTTAAATTCATTAGATCAAGTAGGATCAGTTGTGTTGATCCTGCGTAACCTTAACCAACCACGAATATGCAATGGACGAAATTGTGAAAAAGCTAATGAATAGCAATAATCAAGGGAAAGTACAAAGAAGAGGATATATTGTTCCCGAGTGTTCCGATGATTCCAATGATGTACCATTTGATTTTAAGCGTCTACAATTTCCCGTGCGTTTGTCATTTGCGATGACCATAAATAATAAATCGCAAGTGTAGTCGTTGGAATTTTGAGGAATCGACTTTGAGTTTCCAAATTTCTCTCTTGGACAATTAATTATACGTCCCGTGTTCGCTCGTCGGAAAACAATCATCTTTACGAGGGCTGTTCAATAAAGAATGGTCATAATTTTTTTACGGTCATAATTTTTCGCACTAAAATGTAATCTTTTTACATTCTGTTAGTTTAAGGCAAGGAAACACTGAAAATTCGCCGAAAATTTTGAAAATCATGGAATTTTCTATTTTGACATTTTTGGTAGCTTAGGGTTTGTAGTAATAGATGGCATGCCATTTTTGTCATTTGCACCACTTTAGGCCATGACGAAACAATTTAAAGAGACCTTTAACAATCGTTAAAGTAACAATCATAACTTTAAAATTCATTTTCTGAGAATTTTTTTTCTAACACTTTTCAGTATACAAAATGCTCCACGCGTCAAAGTTTTCCATTTCACTTGGTGAAACTTCTAGGATAGGTCCATAATATGTAAATAATAAATTTCACATTCCGTCTTTTCTGTTAATACTCATGTTTTGAAACTTATATGGTGTTAAGTAATAACATAAGTTAATATTTTCAAAATTTTGAGAGCTAACACTTGAAAAATATTTTATAACATGCTACAAGAGTATTACAAAAAATAAGAATGTGGGTCTTTTAAAATTGCTCTGTACTCGCCAAACACAGGGGTTCAACTTAAAATCTTAAATTTTTTTGACGCGTAGAACATTTTTAATTTTTACAATATTTTCACCAAAAAATTAATAATTAATGAACTATTCGTTGCAGCAACTTAAAATTTGCAAGCAAGTTTAAAATGATACTCTAATTATGTGGCTAAATTTTCATAATGATAGGTTTATTATTATAGAATTTGGAATTTTCAGTGTAGCCTTGCCTTAATGTGAAACAAACACGCCGTAGTAGTTTCATTGTTGGTACTCCTGGTTTCCGCCTGTGAGAACCAGGCAAGTTCAGACGTGATCAGTATCGCCTACCGTTGCAATGGAAGCAACATGCAGTTAAAGTTGAAGTTAGAGGAAGATTCGGAGTTTCTTTCAAAGGTAATCGCTGCTGATGAAACTTAGCTACATCATTTTGATCCTGAGAGCAAACAGCAAAGCTCAGTGTGGAAATATCCTTCATCACCAACCCCCAAAAAAGCAAAACTGATTGCTTCTGTTTGGAAAGTTATGGTCATCTCATTCTTTGATATTCATGGAACGGTTTATCAGCATGTTGTACCTGCACACATATCAGTAACTGTATAATACTACAGGGATGTCCTGAAAACATTGCTAGTTCGTATCAGGCGTAAAAGACCACATTTCCATGAAGCAAGCTGGATGCTGCTCCACGATAATGCGCGGCCGCATATTCCCAATGTTGTTGCTGAATATCTTGCAAAAATCAATGTGAAGAGTGTTCCTCACCCATCCTATAGTCCGGATTTCGTACCATGTGACTTTTTCTATTCTCTACTTGAAGAAACGCCTTCGTGGGAGGCATTATCCATCATCAGAAGCAGTGGTGAAGGCTGGAGAGGCAATTTTGAAGGATCTCTCAAAAATGGTTTCTAGCATGTCTTTGAAGACTGGCAGAAACACTGCGACAAGTGCATCGCATTCAGGGGAGACCATTTTGAGAAGGACCAAAAAGACAAAACATACCATTTATCAGGAGACTTTACATTGATTAATTCCATTGTAACTGTTTTGTATTTAAACTTCATCCCTAATTGCAGAATAAATAATTATCTAATCCGAAGTTGTTTTACTTATCTAAATCAGTTCAGACAACTTTTATTGCCGGTGCGAAGTTCGCCGTCTCAGCTAGTGGGGAATGAACATTAAACTTGGTATACAAATTCAGTATTTTTTGAGATGTGATACTAAGATTTTGGAAAAAAATTCCCTTACTCTCAAGTAAAGTGTTTCGATACTTTCCATTTTTTTTATTAAAATACCGGGTATTTAGAAATATTAAATAGCAAAGGAAATGCTATTTTCTGAGAAGAGATTGTGAAACTGTCATCATTGTGAATAAACATTATTTAATTTGGTATATTTTTTGAACCGTATGAAATACTGAAGCTGTTTTAATTCTTGTTGTTGAACGTATCAAGCTCCTCTCTGAAAAGCATTCAACTAAAAACTTACAAACCAACGCAAGCAAACTTTGAATCATAGAATTTGGTGATCAACCCAATGCCTCGTATCATAGTAAAGAAGAAGATTTTGTAATGTAATATAATGATTGAAAAATAGCGGATTAATTTGTCCAATCCAATGGTGCCATTTTACTTCTTAATTGTAGTACTAAAAGTTTTAGAACAGTTTAAAGCAAACAATTTTGCAAAATAATGTATTTGTAGTTTTCACCATTTCCGAGATATTTGTTACTTTTTATTTAAATCCTTCAACACTTCATCATTCTGCTTCTCAAATGTCACAGACAAATGATTTTATTTCAAAGCCAGCACGATTCTGAACATCTCTCTACCCGTTCGGTTTAAAACCTAACACAAAAATGTAGCAATAGAGTTTTATTTTTAATTTAAATTACTTAATCTTATTTTAAATAAATACTATTATACAAAGTTATTAAATTAAACGCTGCATATTTGACGTAGTATAACTGTAACCACCTTCTGATTTCAAAATGACCAAGACTTAGAAATTTAACATTCCGTAAGCTCAAAATTATTCATTTGTTGAAATTATGATACTAAGTATATTTACTAACAAAAATGTTTATTTTAATTTAACTCTTTTATAACAACTTTAATTCCAATTAGTAAGTTTTTCTTATTGTTATTTCTTTTAGTTTACGTCCTATAACGTTATCATGTGACGGTCGATGAAACGATGTTGAAATGAGCCTCGGGTCCATAGGGCTTAGAGTTACCTGAAATTCATCTTTCACTATAAAGGAAACGTCTGGAATGAAGCTTATCCAGGTAACTCACCCTGACCGAGATTTGGACTCGGGACCTCTTGAACGTGATTCAGACACGCTACAATCTCGCTACAGAGATGGACAATTTCTATTATTAAATTATTAATCTACAAATGTATAACTGAAAGTTTTATTGCATTAAATAGTTAATTTAATTCTGTCTAAATTTCAACTTATTATCGATTTATTATTATATATTATTTAAATCGTTTTTATAACTTATTGTTCTAATTATCATATTTTGTTTATAAATATTAAAAATTATTTAACATTTATCTCTGTAACATTAATAATTTAACTGGTACACAGTATCAGGTTAACTGGTATGAAACTAAACTGATGTTATTTTGTTTTTTAGTTTGTTGGGATTATAATGAAATGTCAGAACTCAACTTCCGGAACGTACTGTTTCCACCCACCCTCCCATTTCTTGCTGACGCAATCCACATCGGCTTCCCCTAACGAGGGTTCCCCAGGAACCTGACACCCGAAACGTGCAGATGAATTATGTCACCGTCTTTTCAGCCTCATTCTGGATTCAAAGAAGATTTTCCTTTCTCTTAGATGACAATCTTTAAATGTCTAGACTGTAGTCTTAAGCCGGCAGTGTCTAAATCTGGAGGCTGTTGTATCAGAAATACATTAGTTCCCAATGTAAACACGTGGAGCGCCTTAACTTTTTATTTTGACATTTCAAGGACTCACGCTACTTCATTCAGATTTCTTTACCATCTCAAAGGTTCATTCATATGGTCAGCTTAAGGGAATACACATCTGAAGAACCTAAAAATACCGAATTTGCATTTGATCCACTGAAACTTTTATCACTTTTAATATCCATATCGAGAAAGCTCCGCGTTAACACATGATTCTCACTTTGATCTTAACCGGTTCCGGCTGGAGGGGAGCTTTGAGCCACTCTCCGCCGGTTTGGGCAGGCCGTCTCGAGCATGGATTAGGAACACTTAAAAAGCTATAAATTCAATCCAAATTTTCTTCAATTTCTTTAGATACAAAAACTTTAACTGAAAAGTCTTGTGATACACACACATGTGTTTCTACTTTCATAGTATTTCTATAAGTTTTAGCAGCCTTTACTTTGGAAATTAACGGTTCTTCCTTCCTGTGTAAGACAAGGTTTGGTCAGACTGATAGATCCAATGTCATACCCGGGATCATCCCCGATCTCCGTGACTACTGAGCAAAATGCCAGCATGACATTAAATTCTCCTCTTATACATAATCTCATATCTTTGCCAGGAAAACGAGACTTTTGCGATTTTTGGAAGGATTACAAGCTTCCTTTACATTAAATACTGTTAAAGTACAAAATTTGTAGACCAAATTAAACTATTTTGAAAACTATTTATTTAACTGGTTTTATTTGAAGCATGGCGTCACCTTTATGGATGACGCCAGTTACACAATTGCTAAAATAAAGACTGGACATCGATAATAGGCTAAGAGCCAAATAAAAAGAGCTAGACCTGAAAAACAATTGTGAGTGCCATTGTTGGTGCCATTGCAGCCATTTATATCTGGCGAGGCTATAAAGGCTACGTGCCAACAAGCTTTACCGATGATTCTTAGCTCGAAGACACCACTGTGAATTCTAACATAATTACCTTCAATTTATTGTTGTTTGTTTTTGACAGTATATTGTAACGATGCAATTAAATAGTGAATCGAGCTAAAAAAAGAAACAAGAAAGAACCAATTCGGGATGAAAGGAACCATAGTAGAAGGGAAGGGAAACTTTATGTCAACAGTTAACTGCATTGATTAGAATAAAAGTAAAATGATGGTATTTCTTTGGATTTATTTAAATATTATGGTCAGGAATGATGAGATGAACCAAGTTTCTGGTCTATGGCCACTCATTTTTGTCATCAGACACGGGTTTTGCTCAATCCGAGAGACATAAAAGGGTTGAGAAATGTCAAGTTTCTAAGAACCTGATAGCTTTGTACTCTTTAAAAGTAAACAGAGGAATTCAAAGTTATTAAATAAATGCCAGTGTATGTATATAATGTTTCTTTTTGTTAAATTACAACTAAAATTACCAGCAAAACCTGTGTCGTCTTTCATTGGTGCTTATCTCATTTTTGCCAGTAAATATATGGAGCTTAACTCGTTCTACGTTTTCCTGACTAAAATATTGTTTTTTTATCTTAACGGGAAGGGAATTTAAAAAAAATACAGTGGCAACATAAATTTTACCCTAGATATTAACCAAACAATTTGATGTAGGTTTTATATAAAATTTCTTTTGACAAACACAAAACATTGAGTAACTTGAAGGGCCTGTATTACGATCTTCGGTTAAGGTGTTGGTTAAAGGTTAGCTTGGACTTACACGCGGATGTCGGTATTACCACTTTCGGTTAAGGGCTAACTGAGAGTTATTTCTGGAGGTAAACTAAAGCTCACCTTGAGTAGCGGTTAGTGAGCTAACTTGGAGTTTACCTTCACACAAAAGAAAAAGAAAATGGCGTACGTCCAGTCCAGATTGAATGTCGACAGTAACCCTGAGCATTAAATGTTGGCACAGTATTTAATAGTAATAGAGCTAAAAGAATTAGAATGCGGATGCACACGTAAAGAAATGTTATAACCTGCCCATCTTGTACCCTGTGGTATTTAAATGAAATTATTTATTTGTACAATTACGTTTTTCAATCAAGGGCACAATGCTGTGACTGAAAAGTGGCCGTTTGTTAATGAAGTGCCAGAATAAATATATTTTCTATAATCTATTTTCTTAAAAGAAAACAACAGTTAATTCTTCATAACTAACCAAATATATTATGTTTCAAAGCAAAAACATTTGAGGTATCAAGTTACTGGTGCAAGAATGCATATTTTATAACCTTGCTTTTACTCCTAGATGAATTGTAATTTGTTGACCTTCCCTCTTTGCATATATCTCTGTGAAATGGTAATTCATATAAGAAGCGGTGATTTATCCATGAGGATGAACTACTAACCAAATGAGTTTAGCCAAATTATAACATTTGAGCAGTACTATTATCAGAATTAATAACAGTGGTGTGGCCTTATTTTTAAAATTGTTTGACTGGAAATCTCTTGATTCGTAAATTAGAAACCATTATATATATCTAACCTATATAATCTATAAAAACACTGACCTAACGCAACGTATATAACCTAGAACATTAACCTAACGCTATGGAAAAATCTAAACTGTAAACGAACTATAATAATAAATACACAAAACTATGCTAAACCTTATTACGAATGAAATATTAAGGAAAATATACAGAAAACAGCTAGTAAAAAGTCAAAACAAGACGCCTGATACTACTACACGTGTTTAGTTTTCCTACTAATTACACATTCTAAACACAAGGTGGCGTTGCGAACAAGGTAAAATCCTAGTGGAAAATATTGCCAACCGTTCACATCCCACCATAATACACAGGTAACCTACAGGTAAATCAAGTTCGTAATACGAGGCAATGAACCTAACCAATAGTTATCGATAACTGAAAGGTAACAAACTTCAGCTAGTAATCGGAGATTGTAATACAGGCCCTAAATCAATTATTGGCACTTAGCCCATTATTGAAATTTTAATTTTGGTTGTACCACACGTTATGTAAGTAAATAAACATGGTTTCATTATAAAGGACAGTCGAACTAAAGTATTAATTCAATTAATCCCCGCTAGAGAGCACTAGTTGTCAATGTTGAGGTGACGTTTACATATTTTAATTTTGTGCAGAAGCACGTCGCCACTGTCAGGACGTGCACGTCGTGGGCCGTGACAGGCGACGTGACGTAACACTCACAGACTTCGACATGAAGCCTCTCTCCCCTAGGATGTTAATGAATCTGTCGCGTGAGACGACGTACATCAGAAAAAAAAATGTACGTATATTCGCGTTGGCTGCACCGAACCTTAAGTCTCCTGTCAGTTAGGCATCCAGCTTTACGTTTCGTGATTTCACATAGTTGGGCGGGCAACAGCGCCTAAGTCGGACAGTTTAAGGATGAAAACACAGTTCGTTGGCAGTGGCGTACTCTACATGGGTTGTAGAATAATGAATTCAACAGTCATCAATAATAACATTTTATATTTTAAATGACACTTCTGTACCAATTACTGAATAGTGGACGTCGTGCTTGTCACTTTCAAATTTGGTGGTTTTTGCCCTTAATCGCTACCAGGCCAGCATCCAGTTTGAGTTCTGCAGTGTTGTGGCATTCCCTGTAAGTCGAGTGTAACGAACGCCAAGTGAATCCATCTCTAATAAATACTATTTGCGCTAAGACAAAAACTAAAATTTTGCAAAAAGTTATCCACGAGGAAGATAGGGAGAAACGTTTTACTATAACCATAAAAGCCCCAACTATTAGCTCAAATAGTCTTTATAACACCAAATAAATAAACAAAATCCAATATGTATCGCAACGAAAGCACTATAATGATCATTATATATATTTGTAGTTACTCAGAACTGAAATGTTAACTATTGATATGTTATGCTAAAAGAATTACTTCTTACTTGAATAAGCTTTAAAAAGTTTGTAAAATTTGAGAGAGAACAAACAGTTACTGTTAGGCTGCAGAGTGCTGCATCTGCAGAACATGAGCCGTCACGTGATATCTTTATGTTTGTGATGGCTTCGTTTGTTTACTATAGAGAGTTTAAATCAGTATTATTCCGTTCCGTAAGTGTTCCGTTTAAAAACCAAGAAAAAGTGTAGAGGTGGATCAACTTGCAATTGAAATGAGACATGAGATAATCGCCTTTCCCTTAACACTTCAAATACAATCCAATTGATTTGCTGTGGGCGCAAATAAAACGGGGTTTAGTAACGGAAATAGTTTTAATATTTCTAAATAAAATACTTAACAACTGAGTAATGTCCAACGACTTATTCACGAATAAGTTGACTAGGTAACACAACAACATTGGGAAAACTACGTGAGACATGCAAAAAAAAAAAAAAAAAAAAAAAAAAAAGAACTACAAGAAGGCGACATTTTGAAGGAAATGGCACGTGACGAGATTTTGGAGCCTATGATATATTTCAAGACTCGGGCAATGAAAACAGTGATAATGACGAATTGTCTTTTGGTGTAAGTGACATTCATAGCCTTTAGTAGTTCTTCAGGATTTTAAGGATAGGTAATTCATTAATTATATTATAATTATAATAACAGCATTTAAAATAGACAAATATGCTTTTCTTCCAATTTTTATTTTAGCAGGTGCATTATTATCAAGGTTTGTAACATTCGTATCCCATGCTCGAAAGGGCATAAGGGAGAAGAACAGAAGAAGTAAAATTCCTTTACTGTCCGCTTCGACTAGCACCAAGAAGACCTGCATGCTCTAGGACAGTGTGCGAGAGAGATGAATGTACGAAAAGAGTAGAAGTAACGAGATGACAGCGCAGAGCACGCAAATGCATCTCATTCGCAGCAGTCCAGAACTTTTCGCACGTGAGAAACATAAGTTGTAACAGCCTAAACGAGGTGCGTGCTCAGTTATCCGCAAGCTATTGTGACGTAATTACAGCAACCTGCACCACAAATCACATCATTAAAACTGATACTTTTTTTGCTAATGTTCAATAAATCACATTTAATAAACCTCTTCAATTAGGCTCTCTTTGTGTTAAAATTAAACAAGACGGATGGCTGTGTATACGCAGTCTGAATGTCGAGGGTTGAATGCCCGCGGCGGACCTCTCTGAGTTTTCGAAGGTTTTCCGGGTGGATAGACGAATGCTCGAAAGGAAAATTAAATACAAAGGTTTCACTTGTGGAGGGCCAACATGTCTCCTGCGAAAAGGAGACTAACTCCCGATTTGAAAAATTTAAGTACGGAATACAAACTAAAGAACTTTGTTTCCCGTTCGCTTAACAGATTTTCAAGAAATCTCCTCTCCCATCCTAGACTTTTTGCATGAAAAAAACATCTGAAATTTTCATTTTTTTTAAATGTTCTAGAGATTTTGGTCAAAATATATGTTTAAGATACTTTCACGACAAATCAAATTTATATCTTGAATATTGTAGGCAGAGCTCTGAAGTCATCATTCCGAGAAACTTTAGCTGATACTTTATATATGTATGTTATAATACACAATTTATATCTACTTTTTGTGGAATTACCATTTCGAAATATTCCTTGTTACTTTTATTACATTTTAAAATACTTATTCTTTTCTCAAACAAAAAGTGGTTATTCGTTTTCTTATGTTTTTCTTAATCATGCTTTAAACCTAATCGTAACTCTAGAGGAGGAGGAGAAGGAGGAGGAGAAGGAGGAGGAGGAGGAGGAGAAGGAGGAGAAGGAGAAGGAGAATATCACATAGCAACCTGCTCTTAAAAGTCTTGAATTTAACATAAACCTACTCTATTCCCAACAAGAAAATACGTAATCATAACCATTTCTGGAAGCCTCTATTTCGATTAGCATGTAGTAGACTGAAGAATAGTACAAGAATGGGTAGAGAAGGTCATTTGAGCGCACAAGTATATATTTGCCTCAATACCCCTACCATTGCTTTTATGTCTATTAATGTTACTAGTCAAAAAATAACAAGACGAGGTAAGCAGGTCTCCGGTGAAGTTAAAACGAACTGGTCTCGTTGAATTTTTTAAAAAGAAGAATGTCACTTGAGAGAGACAATCGAATTGGGGAGGCGCCTGGAGCAGAACTGTCGTCCCAAATAGAATTAAAGGGGAACAACGTATACACACATGTTTTGATCAAATTGTGGCAATTTGTTTCCTGTGCAGCGCTCTCCTTACACGTGCATGAATGTCGTTAGCTCGGTCCTGGAGGTTATAATGATCACCGGGACACTGTCCAGGCGTCTTCCTCACGCACAATACTTTCTATACTCTTAGCTAATTTGCAAGTATCTATTTTGTACTTAACAATGTGATATGTTTATATAGAAATATGTTGTAATTAACAAAAAATTTCGATAACCACATTTCACATCAATATAGGTTTTAAAGATTTTTTTTTTATTCATAGCCCACTTTTAAGTGGCAATGGCCATATCGGCGGCCGTTCTCCTTTGTCACGCATCACCTATTGGCGATGGCGTTAACTCGTAAACGTTGGGTTGTTAGTACTTGATGTTGTATAAATGAACAAGGCAATTTATTCCCGCGATGTTTTTGAGCCAGGGAGAGACGATGACAAAGTTATTTCATATTAGGACGAGCGTGATATCCATACAAATACTCCAACAGTGAGGAAAGTGGCTAGAAATGCTTAACTTTGTGAAGTAAAGTTTATCCTTTTAATTAATGTTTTATACTTTAATTTCTGTACCCATATGTTATTATGATAATAATTTTTATATTTCTATATGTAAGCAAACAATTATTATAATGGCGGTATAATGTTATAACTAGTGTTGGAGAACGGATGTATGTGAATCATTAATACTGGTAAGGTAAATTTTGCGCGCTTGTTATGTAATGTAAGACAGTTATTAAGGTGTGTTTATAATTATTTTATTAGTAATTGAGTACATTTTAGTAGTGCTAAATATCACTCGCATTATTTCAAAAGAAATACGTAACATACCGTTTCAAATTGTAAAAACAATGTTATTGTTGTGATTAAACATGCACTAGACATATGCATATTTGCTGTCTGGTGATTCTTTTAGTTAACAGAATGTTCATTAGAAATTAATTGGCAAAATTCATTCTGCACATTTTTAATTTTGCTTTAAATTAAGTTTATTGTAAACATTTTTTTAAAGCTGACATTACCAAATTTAGCAGGCTGGTATTTTTCGCCGCTGTTGAACCGAGCCGGATGGCTCAGGTAGTTTCGTCTGTGGCTCGCCTTCAGGAGGCCAGGGTTCGATTCCCGTGGCCAAATTACCAGACCTTCTCTCTCCATTTCCTCTCCATTATCATTTCACATCATCTCTCATCTGGTAGTCTCTTTCAGGGTAGAAGTGTCTCGGTGGTGTACGGTAGGTTGATCTGTTGTGAGGAAAACCATTTCCTTCTTCGGTAGGTGGGTTGCCGGTCTTCGAACCTGCTGCTGGGACCATTTCCGTACTACAGTAAGGGGACATGTCCGTTGTCCTGGACTGTAAGGGGAGGTCACTAAGTAAAATATCCTGCCCTCTGTGCTGTCGCGGCCCTTGGGAATGCCACCCTTTGTATCCTCTCGCCTCATCCTTCCTCCCGGTGGTGTCCCACTCGGGGCCATAGTTACAATGGATCACGATTGGTCTCCTTGCCGAAACCCCTCCGTAGTAAAATATTAATCCCAATCCACTACTGCCGACATATTTGAAGTTCACATTTAAAAACCAAGCGGGCACCGTCTATCTAATCGACGTGCGGCAGTAAGAGAGTTTATGAGTGGGTCATTAAGTGATTGACTTTGAATTTGCGGTTAGAATATACATTTTCTATAGGTACCTAATATGGAAACTAAATCTCTTTTATTTTAGGGGGGGGGGGTTGTGCAGAAATCTTGATAACGTTGGAATACAATGGGTATTTCAAAAGTTTATTCAAGTATTACATTTTTTGGGTAAAGTGCTAAGCTCTAATTTCTCTCACAAAAGAAATAAAAGGGCGATAGTGGGCAGACAATGTGTTGCATCAGGTTGTCTCTTGCGTGGCGGTGAATGGCATCCAAGTCTCTCTATGGACCGACCAGTAGGCAGATGATTTATTGAGGTGCAACAAACAGAAAGTCAGGTCCCATTGTTGTGTGTGGTCAGGAAGTGGGGATTCATGTCAACCGGTCAGGATTAACTGATAATAAACGTCTTCCTTGGTCCCTGCTATTACTATGTGTTTATGGGCGCCAGGTAACCCTTCCACTCCTTTCATCACGTTTGTATTGGCTTAATTCTGTCGTCTATTCAAAACTAAACCTCAGCACGATGTTCAGGCTTTTTAACAAAGGCATTACACATAATGCGACGGTCTCTTGTTTCCTAACCCAAAATAGTTTGCGTTCACAAAAGGCTTTCATTTCATTTAGCAAGAAAAGGCAACCAATTCTCTATTTACGGATCAGTGGCCTCCCATAAGTTCTAGAGTTTCATTTTCGCAATCCTTATGAAGGAAATTACTTTAACGAGAAACCTGAAACGAAAATGGGTATCATATTATGATGTAATTGTGAACCTCGTTAGCGGTCCATTCTCTATTGGGAGTGAAAGACAACTATTATGTGTTTCAAATGAGGTGTATGTCCTTGAACGCTACTAGGTGAGCAACCAATCGGAATCCTGCGGTGTTGTATTGAATTCCCGCTAAGGGGTATGTGACGACCGCCAACCTAATCAATTTCTAATAAATACTATTCGCGCTAAGAAAAAATTCAGATTTTGCCAAAACTGATCCACGTGGAAAGCAGAGAGTAATGTATCTAACTTAACCATGAAAACCTCATATTTTTAGTTCAAACAGTTTTCTAATACAAATAAATGAACCACTATTACCTGTATTATAACAATAAATCGCGACTTAAGCACTGTATGGATATCATTATTGGTTGACATGTATGCGTGTACGTATATTTGTAATTACTCAGAACTGAAACGTAAATGTTTGACATGGCGTGATAAAAGAATTACTTTGGATAAGCCAATTCGAGCGAGAGGAAACAATAAACTTCCTGCTGCCCTGGCAGACGTGTCTGGTCACATTATATCTTTGTATATGAATGGTTCGTAATCTCTATTTACTCTAGAGAGTTCAAAGTGGTTGGTGTGTATGTATGTACATATACCTTCAATTACTCAGAACTGAAATTTAAACTACTGAAAGACGTGAAGAAAGAATTACTGTGAATGAGTTAAGGTGTTAAATTCGAGAAAGAGCAAACACTTCATTTCCTGTTAGCCTGTGGAATGCTGTATGCTTATGAATGAATGCTGGATAAAAAATGTTTATTTACTCTGGAGAGTTCAGATCAATGTCATTCAGTTGTTCTTTACACAACAGTAGAGTAAGTGTTAGATAGTGCAATGGCTTCTTGCGGTGAATTTAGTGGCGAGTCAAAAAGGCAGGTATTGCGAAGTCAGGCTCGAAGTATTATTTTTAAGGTGTACACGTTCTTCAAAAAGTTTTCGGAAACAGAAACTAAAAATGAGTTATTGCAAAGAGTACTTCCGTTTAAAATCACGGAAAAAGTGTATCAGCTGGATCAACTTGCAATTGAAATGGGACACGAGGTAATACGCCTCCCACCTTACCACTGCCAATACAATCCAATTGAGTTGGTGTGGTCTCAAATAAAAATGGGGATTGCAAACGGAAATAATACTTTTAAATTTACGGACGTTAAACGACTTGTTCACGAAGAAATTGACAAGGTAACACAATAGGACTGGGAAACCGCGTGAGACATGTAGAAAACCATCAAGAAGACAATTTTAAGAAAGAAATAGCACGTGACGAGATTTTGGAACATATAATCATACATTTGCAAGACTCAGACGATAAAGACAGTGACAATGATGAATTGTTTCTTAACGGAAGTGACATTGACAGCGATATGGATAAGTTACTGGCACTTCCATTAGAATAGGAAAACAGGTAATTCATAAACTATAACTATAGTTATAGCGTTTAAAAGCATACATAACTTGCAAAAATGCTTTTCCAAATTTGATTTTGGCAAATGCATCATTGTAAAAGTTTGTAAAATATAATTTGCTTACCCTTAAGTCTGCGCCAAGGAGACCTGAATTTTGTATGTGCGAGAGAGAGGGAAATATACAAGGAGTGGGGTAACAAGCTGGCAACGCTGAGTGTGATATGGCATCTGATTAGCTGGACTGCAGAACCCTTCCCATTTGAAACACATAATAGGTTGTGTTCAGATACCTCTTTATCAGGCTTGAGATTCTTATACGTGCTGGAAATCCATGAAGTAGGACCACCGACTTTACTTCCTTTCCGAAAGAAGCCATGCTATACTCAGGAAAAATATTTCACACCTTTTGAACTCGCAACTTCAACAACCTGAGGGTAGCGTGTTATCAATGAGGGTAACTTGTGTGAGAGTTAAGACATTCATGCACCTCGATGGCGACATTGCCATCTGTGTCAGGACGGACAACCCGTAGAATCCTCACGCCTCATCCTTCCCTCCCGGGGAGCATGCATAAGTACAAAAGGTGTCCAGAGGTCCTCTCCTCCAAACCGCTGTACAGAACAGTAAAAAAGTAAGAATAGTGTGGTGTCAATGACACGAGATGGCTAGCTTACAGGCATGTGGACAAAGGATTTAATCCACCTCGTTCAAAGCGGGCATTACATGCATTTTCCAGACACAGGCATCATTACCTGATCCTGTTACACGAAAAGAGGATTCAAACTGCTCTTCGGCAAGTCGTCTATCGTATTAATTCACTTGGAACAGTAGCTTCTTTGTCATAAAGGGTTTCAGTCTATTTTGAGTTATTAAGAATCATAAGCCGCTTTACTTTGCGTCACAAAGGAAAAAATACAAATTAAATTCCCTTCGCAAAAATGTGAGCCGGACGTTTCCGTTTGTAAGCTTTCTCTTTGAGGATTGGTTCGAAATTTTATTATACATTAATTTTCTGCGCCGAAGTGCCGCTTTGCTTTACAAAATTGCTAAGCTGTTATTTTACAGAACGTATGACTTCGTGGACCACTCAATATAACAGCTCTGCACTCTGAAAAACAAGCATTTTTAGAAACAATCTGTGCTCAAAGACTGTGAACAGTATAAAATATATGTTGCACTCACATGACCTTCTCTGCTCTATTACAAACACTAATTTATCTATCTACTTCAGGATAAGCATTATCTTATTGCTCGGTACAAGGGAAAACAGCAGACATTAAGTATAGTCAAATGTTTTAAACAGCTGCTTGTTATATGATGTCTAAAGTATCTTCCTCTTTGTATAGCCAAGAGGCAAATTTAATGCCTTCACAATCAAGACAAACATAAGTATTGGTAAATTAAAATAATTAACCAGGAATATTTCCAAGACGATTCAATGCAGAGAAATAAAATGTATTTATAAACTCTGTTTCAACGAATTCTATATTTCCTGAGTAAGTAATATCTTATCTATTTCTTACACTTTTGTTTACATCCTACAGACAATGATTGAAAGGATGTTCAGATGAGTACACAGTTCATAGAGCTTAGTTACCAGGCATTCATCTTTCAGGATAAGGGAAAACCCAGGAAAAAAGCTGTCCAGATAGCTCACCCTTAAACGAAATGCGAACTCAGGACCTCTTAAGTGTGAGGCACACACGCTGGAGGCGGGTAATGTTGCTTTTGATGATGATAATAATAACAATAATAATAATTTATTTTTAGTTTACGTTAGATCATATCAGACAATGAGTGAAATGATGCTCCAATGAGCCCAGAGTCCATAGATCTTTGAGTTTTATAGACATTCATCTTTCATGATAAGGGAAGAACCCGAAAAGAAACCTTATCCTGATAACTTCCTTTGTTTGAGATTTGAACTCAGGATCTCTGGAACGTGAGGCAAATGGGCTATCATCTATGCTACAGAGGCGGGTCCTCCTACACGTGTTTCACTTTTTATGAGCATATCTTAAATTTGTGGTATTATAATGAAAATTTTGGAGTCATTCTTGAGAAGAAAATAAAGTATTTCCAAAATGTGTTCATGTAAAGGTTAGTTTGGGGGAGAATATCATCGTCTGGTTTCATTGAAAGATGCTCAATACCACATTTAAATGTATGAATTGTTTGTACTTTTTGGATTGGGTTTCAATATATCTCAAAATATACGTTTCTGGTGAGATTTCGGTAGGAGTACTTTTATTTACTGCAAGTACGCGGTAAAGTATCAACTTTTGCAAGAAGAGCCTTACTTTAAAAGGTCTTCCAACGAAATCAGTGTGCGTAATTTCTGGGGTGAAGTGCTGTACGTACAAATATTATACCTATAGAGACAATTTCGGCGTTGCCATATTGTGTTCAATCGTAAAGCCACACGCTCATAAACCTAACATATCGTGACGTGGAAGCGAATAAATCCATAAACTTGTCAGATATGAAGCGTAAGTTACGTTCCATGGTATCTTCAACTCAGTTTTGGAAACAATAGCAAGGAAATGTCACCTTAAATTGGACTCATGAGTCATGCGATGGGGGGACAATATTCATCTGTCACTCAGGCCCGAGATATCTGAGCCACAGACAAACAAATGCCGAGAGGGGAGAAGGAAATGTGTCGCCATCTTGTGTCGCCAGGATGACATGCTCTTTTAATTTCTTTAGTGAGGGCGCTATAATAACATGTAAATGACATGGTTTTTACATTTAATCTCTTGAATTTATTTACCATGTTTTAAGTCCTTTCCTCTTGTAGCTCGCTTTTTTATCGCTTCATGAACGAGATACGATGTCTTTCTTATTCTTTTGTTTTTTGTATAAGGGTACCGACTTGCTTGGAGGCTAATTTCTCTAAATGGTTTTAGAAGCAAGTTTCCTTTAGCTGCTTAAAACTTAATCTAAAGTTATGTTTTTAAATTGAGTTTAACACTCGGAAATATTAACAGCAGCAGTTTACTCGTTCCAATATGTTAACTGCTGTGATTCTTCTCTCCTCCTTTATTATCACACACTCTCCCTTGCTCCCTCCACTGTCACCCTCCTTCTCATTGGAACAACATGATGTTATTTAACATACAGGCAGATTCATACTACTACTAGCCCGCCTCGGTAGCGTATATGGTAGCGTGTCTGCCTCACGTTCAAGACGTCCCGAGTTCGAATATCGATCAGGGTGTGTTATCTGGATAAGGTTATTTCCGGGGTTTTCCCTTATCCTTCAGGACGAATGTTGGGTAGCTCTAAGCTCCATGGACCCTGGATTTATTTGAGCATAATTTCACCAAATTCATTCACCGTGCAATATGACTTAACGTTGGAAGACGTAAATTACAGAAGAAGAAGAAGAAGAAGAAGAAGAAGAAGAATAACAAAGGAAATCATACTAGGTCGTAACATGCTAATAAATCAAATAGATATATGCGTTTTCCTAGTGGAGATACAATTTCATATGTACGTCTGTAATGCAGAGTTAGCATTTCTGCCTGACATCCAAGAAGTCCTGAGTTAGAATCTCAGGGTGTGTTTTGTAGAGTTTTCCCATATCAATATGACGGTTAAAGGACATTAAACCTAAAAAAGAGGAAATATCGTAACGCATTTGTACGTTAAAATGCAGCATAAAGATACAGCAGACTGAAGATACTGCATTTTCTAAAAATAAAATGTGCTGCATTCACATGACTTTCTCTACTCACTTTTACACAAACTAAGCTTACAGACCCTTTCTTTTGCATAGCTCAGGACAATCGAAAAAAATATTATTATTACATTTTTCCTTAAAGTGGTAATGTGGTAATACAGTAGACTTAAGCGATACTCAAGGCTAGCGCCTTGTTTGACAAAAGTATATCTTAAAATGAAAAGAAAAGTAACCTGTGGATGATATCTTAGAAGTGGTTAACTAACAAAGATGTTGCTGGTGCTTTGACGACAAGATGTGAGATTTGGTCTGTCTCTTACGGTTCACCAGTTATTCAGATGACATCAACAGTACTTCTGAGGACATATCCATAATATTAGAGATATACACTTCATTTGTCATAAAAATATGCTAAATTAAAAATTTTAATTAAAGTACTTACAGTAATCTGGAAGAAATTAAAATTCTCGAAAGTTTTATCACGTAAAGTGTATCTAATGTTGAAGATATATTCCTGCAAAATGTTCGTGTTGGAAGACGGTAAACGATATTGGTCGGAAGATGGTACTGGTTTGGTATTTATCCTGTTCATAGACAGATGGCAGAATGAATTTTGTGTGAAATCTGTGATATGGAATTTCTCTAACAGATGAGAGGTCTTGTGGATGTTGTCCTTCTGACCTTGTTTTATTACTGAAAATATTCTCCAAAATATCTGTACATTAAGATCGTTACTTAAGGATGAAGAGAAGTAAGTTCTTCCCTCCGTTCTTGGGAAGTCGAGGAACATTGTCTTGCAGAACCTAGTCGCCCTATCTCTTAGCAATGGCAGCGATATTGTATTATTCACATAGAAACCCAATACGCCGTGGTAACGAAGTTCATCTCTACCCCTAGATGATGAGCCTGGACGAGTATGTTTGCCCAACTGTGAGTAATGCAGCGGAAGAAGGGGGAATGTCCGCTCCCCCCTTTGTATTTGATGTCGTGATGTTTTCGCCCGGGTGTATCTGCTACCCGTGCTACACCCGCGTCTTTTCGCTGTACGGACCCCCACACTTCTGCAGTTACACTGTTTCACCGCAATTTATCAGTAGCTCTCATGAATACTTCCATCTCCGACTTTTTTACTGTCCACTTTACTACTAGAAATTTTCACCCAAAATTACATTAAGGCGAATAAATACAGTATTCAGTATTCAAGTCTTAAAACATCTATAAACATTTGGGTTAAATTACGACGCGTTTAAAACTTTTCATGACAACTAAACTGTATATTTTGAATTTTATAACAACAGTCCTGTAAAATAAGACATGAAGCTTTCCTGGTGACGAATATGTTGAAGTTCTTCTTGGGAAGCAAGCCAGGTGAAAAGACGATTAGAAATCGAAGCTTCGGGAACGTACATCTCTCCCATCATCAGGATATTTATTAAATGTTATAACTACAAATGAAACATTGAATGTAACACAAGCATGTATTATATTAACAGTCCTGTAAAATCCTGTTGTTTCTAGATAACTTTAGCATAACTGCTAAGCCGTAATAGACAAAAATTCTGGTGTATTCTAAACGTAGATTTTGAAATTGTTTTCAAAATTAACGCCCTATAAATTTAAATCATATCTGAAGACGAGTGAAATGATATTCAAATAGGTCTAGGGTCATCGGAGTTTAGAGTGATCCGACATTCATCTTTCAGGAGAAGGAAAAACTCAAGAAATAGCTTATCCACATAACTCAAGATCCGAATTCGGTACACGCTACTACTTACGCTACAGAGGCGGGCTATTTTCTTAAAGCATAAAATGTCTGTCAACTGCTTCTGTGTGAAATTCACTATTTCCGAGATGCTCCTTGGTATATCTTTTGTCAAACTGAACGTCCTTATTCGTTTGTTTATCTTTTGGCCATGCAAGGATGACAAAAGCTCTTAAAACATTTGACTATCGCTTAAAGTCTACTGAACTTCATTATTCTCTTTGTACTTAAAAAACCACTGTAATCAAACCAGTTATATAAATATCTATTTTAAGATGAAATAGATAGCAAAATACATATTTGTAAGAATATATCAAGTTATGTGAATGAAACAGCACATTGTGCTTAGCTCACTAACTGATATAACCACACCCACCCCTGACACCGTTTTTACAGACTGCATGTCAAGATTCACTCAAGTCTAGCTTTGAATGACGGGCCCTTACTCACTAAATCTATGCAAACCATTTTCATCCTTCACGCTCTGCAGATTCGGAGCTTAATGGATCTTTTTTTTCTCTCTCCCTCCAAAAATAGAAGAAATGGCTAAAGAACTAGTAAGTGGAACAGATAGAAGGTGCTTCACATTCAAATATTGACACACCTGCTTTAAAACAAAAGTGTCTGCCCACAAAGGGAATCTCCTTGCAGCAGTCAGAGATTATTTGCCTTGCAGATTCAAGTGCGTGTATTTACACTTTACTTTATAAAAGGACTATTATTTCTTTAAGCTCTTTCTACGTCAAATATGGGGAATCCCTATGAAAGTTTGAGATATGTTACAATGAATAGCTTCACTCCTTCACTGTTATTTTGGATCATATAAGATGGAAATTTCAACATTATAAATAATTTTTTCATCGGGAACTTGCTCCTTGCATTTTCCTGCGTAATCTAGGAGGAGCATGCTAGCGTCTTGTTTCCCAAGTCGCGGGTTCCAACCCGAGGATTACAATAAATTTTATTTAAATGGATTGCTATTGAAATACAATTTGAAGGTGGATTTAATTGTAATTTTATAAATAATATTAAAATGTTTAGCTAATTCCGCAATTGATATTATTTTACATGACACTTACATGTAGTAGCTCATTTTTATTTGGTCTATCAAATATTAGCTGGGGTAAAATGTCCTAATATGACTTGCTAAGCTGATTTTGAACAACGTATGACTTCAAATTTAATTATATTTATGAACTTTTTGTATCTATTTTTGAAGTTATATTTATCCTGGTATATTTTAACTATAATTTACTTCATTTGAATCAATTTAATGAATTAAACATTGTTCTAAGTATCAAACGGTTTTCTGAAGTAAGGAAACTAAAGGCGTTAGTCAGTGTTGTAGAGTTATGACATGTAAAGGAAACTGAAGCCTGATAAAGAGTCCTCTGAGCAAAATCAAGATGCGGTGTTTCGTACACAATTTAGAATGGGACGCAAAGTACCATGGTAGTTACAGAGCTTTCATAAATAATAAATTTGGAAAATACTTAGTACTATGTTCACATCAGTTTCTCTGCCAGTTCAACAGATTATTCATACTAACATTTATTATTCTATTTACTTCAAGTAAATCGAGATGAACATTTATATGAATGGTTCTATTAAACGTTTTCTGTGGGTTGAATGGGAGTACAGAAGTTCAGTGGGCTTTAGTGATAGTCAAATCTTTTAAGAGCTGTTTCTGTGGTTATACTGCCTCTCCGTGTGCCGGCTAATCAGTTGAGACGAAGTTTGTGTTATATAAACAGGTTGATATGGACGTTCTAAGACTTCTTGAATCCACTCCAAAGAGAAGTAATTTTAGGAGAAAAAAATACCAGTGTGATGTATGTAAGTCCGTGGATATAGATAGATGCTTAAACACCAAACCTAGCAGTCAGTTTAGCATTTTCTAAGGATATCAATAAACGAATTTGAACAAAAAATAATTTTTAAAGCCTTATCTCTAAAAATAGCTAATGATTTTTATTAAAATGTTTTATGTTTAAGGCATTTGTTAACAAATGAAACATCTCGAAATTTCTGGGAAAAGTCTCTTCATTCTGAACGCCTTTTATCCGACACATATACCGTAAGAGATACAAAGTGTTACCACAGAAAAAAATGTAGATCTCATTGAAATACAAAATTTATGGGGCTGGCTCCATAGCTCAGTCGGTAGAGTGCCTACTTGCTGTGCTAGGGGTCCCGGGTTCGATTCCCGGCTGGGGTGGGGATATTTCTCCCAACCAAGATGTAGAGTGATATAGAGTATGATGTAGAGTATGTAGAGTATGACTGTGTGCGTGATCTACAGATTAAATTCCAAAGAATATGAGTTAACGCCTTCGATATTCTCCAAAAAGGAGAATGATATGACCACGGAGTTAAAGGCGGGGTATTAATGGAAAAATTTAAAAAAAAATATGTAAATACTTTCTGTAGAGTTAGCCGTTTCCAAGATATTTCTGATTATTGGCTTGAATTTTAAAATACTCGATAGTTATTTCAAATGGGAAGTCGTTATTTCCTTTTTATCCTGCGCGTGCAAAGAGATATCAATTAATAAGTAATAGAATGAGATTTTAAGTGTAGTTTGTCAAAAATGGAAAGAAAAAGTCTGTAAATTTAATACAGCAGTAGGAGAATTTTATTGGAAAAAGTGTGGTTTTATTTACTTGGTCATTAAGACTTAAATGGGTGCTAATATAAATTTAGTTATAAGGTGTGAAAAATTTGTCATTTGGAACATGTTCTGTGGCGAAGGTATATATCTCATCATGCAGTTATAATTTACTTGAGAAAACTGGGAAGGCAGCGCGTACATTCAATACACCTACAACAGCGGGTTTGCTAGCGCCAAGAAAATTCCCGTTGGGCAGCCATGCGACCAAACGAGGGCTCTGTAGTTACGAAGTCGTCTCTCTTTTACAGAGCCTAACTGTTCTTGTAAACAAATTCCTGCCTGCTTGAAGGGTCTGAAATATTTTCTTGTCGGGTCCTTTTTTTAAAATGCGGAAAGCCTGGTTTTGCTCCCCAAAACCTGTATATCACTCTTACATTATGTAGAAGTGCGGCGCCTGCATCAAATTTGTGGTTATGAAGGAAAGTGCTGAAGACATGTGAAATACTACCTCGGGCCAAAAATGATCAATAGACAGTTTCCCCCCCTTTTAAAGAAATCTCTATTCTTCTACACGAAGAGGACTCATTTGTCTCCTCGAGTATGTGTGCACTACTTCTTGAGCAGATCCCGTCCTCGAGGGAAGAATTAAATTCTCCTTTATATCCAGGACTCTCAGCGGGCGGCACATTCAATACTACAACCTGTTTCAAAACACTGTGCGTTCTTCGATAAGGATCACTGAAAAGAAGGTACTTGCAAAAATGACTCTGACTATTTTATGAGAATTACATTTGGTAAAAACTTAATGTGTACACTCACATGCCTTTCTCTACTAATTCTTGTAGACACTATTCTGAAACATGCTTGTTCTCCTTCATGTTAATCGATAAAATTACAGAAATTTGTGTTTGCTATCACGTAAAGAGTGAACAGTAACCTTATAATAATACAAAGTGGGATGACTCAGGCGGTTTAGTCTGTGGTACGCATTCGGGAGGCCCGGATTCGATTCCCGTAGCTGACCCATCTGAAAGGTATTTTCGGGGTTTTTCCTTAGTTGCTAGGGGAATGCTGGGTAGGTTAATTATATCCCCGAATTGCCTATCCCTCCATTTCATCTCCATTATCATTTCACATCACGTCTCATCTGGTTGAGTACTTCAAGGTAGAAGTATCGACGGGAGTCTAGGCGGTGCATGGCAGGATGATATGCTCTGAGTAAACCACTTTCTCCTCCGCTATGTCGGTTGCCGGTCTCCGAACTGACTACGTGGATCCTTTTGAACCACAATAGGAAAAATGTTCATTGTTCTCTACTAGAGGGGGAGGTTTCCATCTGAGTATCTCTGTTCCCTTTCACGTCATCCTTCCTCCCTGCGATGCGCCATCTTGGGGCATAGGTATAATAGATCAGTACTGGTTGCAGCGCAAAATCACTTCCGTAGTGAAACTAATCCTCAATACCTTATATTACTGTAAAACATTTTAAGAACGTGGGCACTATGTGATGGCTTTGAAACACTGCCCTCTTTGGGTGACCAAGAGGGAAAAATAAAAGATTACTACGGTCTATCTGTTACACTGGAGTCATTTATAATGAGGAGAGACTGTACAAACTTCAAGATATACGTTTCATTTGTCCTGAACATAACTTTAACACATGATATCTTAATCATAATCGTTAAAGCTCCTTATAAAAAGTAAATATTTTCCATTCTTCTCCATGTGATTTAAAGTGCGGGGATATTCTTGAAATACATAATACGAACTAAGAATACGAACACCAATCTGACTTAACATTTTTTCTGGAACATCGTAATTCATCTCGAATGGTACTAATTACGTATATTTTTTCTAGAAACAGCGATTTTCTGGTCTTCAGAGGAGGAAGTTTGTGCACATCATGATAACGTTTGATGTCGAATTAATATTTCGTTTCCCCGACCTCTGTTTAACTATATAATGCAACTGCTTATAATGTTCGTAGTTGCAACATGTTAATATATGTTTATTGCACCCAATTTGCAATGAAAACTCCAACCATAAGATTTTAAGTTAACGTCTTCCAGCGTTAAGTCAAATCGGACGATGAATGAGATGAATAAACTGATGGGTTACAAGACATTCATTTTATGGATAAGGGAAAACCCCTGAAGAAACTTTATCCAAATAATACATTCTAGCCGACATTGGCATTCGGGACTCCTTGTGTGTGAGGCACGTACCCTACCACCACAATACAGAGGCCAACCGTTTTTAAACGGTTTTAAGCACAAAAATTGCACTTCAAAATTTCACAAAAGCACATGTTTTGAAAGGTCCGTGTATGTGAACACCATGGCAAAAAATGGAAATAAATATAAAAATTTCTACAAAATCAGGAATATATGAAACAGCGTTACAATTATTTTATTTAAAACACAATGTGTTTAAGATATTTTCATGACAAATGAAATGTATAGCTTAAAATTTCTAGGAATATCCTCAGAAGTACCCTTCATTCCAGAGAAGTTCTGTATAACAGATTAGCCGTAAGAGATAAACAAAATCTTGCTAAATAAAAAGTATAGTTCTTGTTAAAGCAGAAAATTTATGTCAAATAAGCTGTATATGGACTCACCTATAACCAAGAAAGCCCACCTCTGTAGCGCGATGATAGTGTGTCTGTCTCACTTCAGGAAGTCCCGTGTTCGAATCTCTGTTAGAGTGAGCTATCGATAAGGTTTTTTCCGGGGTACTCCTTTATCCTGAAAGATGAATGTCAGGTAATTCTAAGATCTATGGACCTTGAGCTCATTTGGGTATCATTTCACCCACTTCATTCCTCGTCCGATATGACTTATCGTTCAAGGACGTTGTTTCGAAAACGAAATATGAGATATTTCCTGCTACTTCTTTAAATTTTCTGATTATTTTTAGCAGAGCCCAGATCTGTATGCAAAAAATGCCAAAATATGCATGCAAATATGCACTACAACTCATAAAATGTGCATAAACGATATGTAAAATAAAAATGGTATGCTGGATAACTGTTCTCATAAGTTCACCATTTAATTGTTTAAATTAGTTATTATTTAACTATTATTAAATATTTTTAATTTTAACAGTAATTAAGTATGGCAAATAATTATATAATTATTTAAATTACTAATATGTAATTATTAATAACTGTTATTTATTGCATTTTAGTGTTATTACTTATTTGAAATTTGCTACTTAAGTCTTAAGAAAGAATGAAAGAATGTTATATTAGCGATTCGCCTTACATATTGTCCAATATAAGAGAAACGTCATACTGAGATTCTCTGTAGTAAAACTTCGTTTGTCACTGAAGAAGGTTTTGTAGGACTCTACATCACAAGATGTCACAGGTGCATGAGAGAATTTCCAAATCTTCTTCTTAGTGAGTTCTTCTACATCACATGTTTCCTCGCCCAGCTGGTTTGCCATTTCACAAATTGTTTTACAGCCAGTATATTTACCATTAACTGCATTCAACTTATCAAAAGCAATATTTTCAACTCTGTGTGTTTCGAAGGACAGTGCTTATAATACTTAATTCTCTAGGAACAATGAGTTTTGTAATGAATAATATCGTATTTCTAGCCTGCCGTTTCTTTGTAGTTTGTAGTAGCACTGAAAAGGTCTACTCATGCACTGCAATTTATTTTCTATATCAACTGAGTTGAAGCACTCTTAAGCTATTTTTATAAAAGCTGCATCTTACTGATTTAAACCGTCTAGAACTCTTTTTATATATTTAAAGTACTAAGCATAGTAACATGCAGCTTCCAAACACAAATCCCACCATTTTAAAATGGGCTGAGGAGGTAATGCTAAATTTGGAGCCAATTTCCTAAAAATTGGTGGTGCTTTAGTGAAAGTTTTCTTGACATTGGAAGCAAGAAGGTCAACTTCTGGATTCTGTGATGTATCTGTGCTAAGCGATATAGCCTATGGGATAAACAGACCAAATGTAGTAGTTTGAAGAGAACTTTTAATACATTTGCTGCTTTAACAATGTATGGGGCGGCATTTGTAAGAAATAAGAGGGCACTGCTGTCATATTTTATACCATTTGGTCACATAATAGCTAGCGAATCGTTGAAGAACGTTACAATTGTAGAATGGTTTACCCTTTCTAATATGTGTAACACTGATTAAGATTTATTCTAAATATAAAAAATGTTAAAAGTGAGACATAGTTTTGCTTTTTTATGAGTAGGTAATATTGAAGATTACCCACTTAAGTTCTGTTGTACTTGACCCTCTTTTACGGCCATCTTCAGCGAATATCACTGCACCTACTGGTTAAGTTCTGCTTCCCGATTTCTTTGCACTGACTACTGCACTACTTACACACTAGCCTGCAGCGTCTTGTGGTCTCGTTCAGCGAAATCCAAATATTTTCATGTTTTAACGCTTCCAAAATTTCTCGAAGAACTTCGTTATAATACTCGACACCCAAAATTTGGGAAGGGTAGATTCGCCAGACACCATTTTACTAGCGTGCTTTTCTTAAAAAGTTGTAAGATGAATATTATTTATTTTCCAAAAGGGAATGTTTGTCTTTATAAATGCTGAACACAATTTCTTGGCGAATCTACGTGAACCTACGGCGACGTTGATCTGCTCACTAAATGACGTACTTAAAAATTGTTGATAAAAGAAGATTTTCTGGCGGCATTTTGTTTGTGTTTCTACTTGGAACCTTTTGTCAGAAGCAATACTTCGCTCACATAGTAAAATAATCTTGTCCATCTTCACTAAAATGATCAGTCCTGAACTGCGCAACATATTTACATAATACAGACGGCGGCATATCAAAGCAAAGCGTTTCTCACTCTGCACTCTTTCTTATGAACTGTGAAATTTATTAAACAGTTATGATCTTACATCATACGTCAGATAATATCACTCTATGAAGAACGGGGACGCTATCTTCTATTGCAGCACAGGTACACAATTAGCTCATACAACGAAATCGCACAACTACAGTCACTGATACCTGTTTCAAATAAGCTTACTCCGTATATCTTAATGCTCACGTGATCTATTATGTGTTTCCAATGGGAAGTGTTCTCGCCTGTAGCGAATCAGATGCGTTAGAACCTTCACCTTTGCCACCTCGTTATCCCCACTCTTTTTATATTTCCCTCTCTCTCCCACATTAGCGAGTGTTCTTTGTGCTAGACGTTAAAGTTAAGTTAACCACTGGCGCGACAGCCCTTAGAGGGCCAAGGCCTACCAACCTGACTGCCGGCCTCACGCCCACTAACGCACGGCAGAGGTGGACGATCATCCAACCGATACGGGGAAGAGATGTGGTCAGCATATCGGCATCCCCCAGCCGGAATGTTGGTTTCTGTGACCAGGCCCGCTTACCTAGCGTAAGCTCCTCACTTTCCTCACGATGCTGAGTGGGCACCGGTCCTATACCTGGGACCTAAAATCCCTACCACATGGTTGGGATCGAACCCGGGCCGCTTTCCGTGGCCAGGGACCAAGGCATGCTACGCCACGGCGCAGGACTGGCGCTAGACGCAAACTGAATTTTCCAAAGTTTTATAATAATGCAGTTGTTGATATCACAATTTCGACATAGATGTTTGTATATTACGAAAATGTTTTCAATATTTAATTTAAAGTTAATTATAGTTTATGAATTACTTATTTTTCTAATCGAAGGAAAATACCAGCGGTGCATCCATATAGCTGTGGATGTTGCTTATGTTAAGAGATATTTCGTCATTGTCATTGTCATCAACGTCTCTGTACTGCAAATTTATGGTGATAGATTCCAAAATCTTGTTACGTGCTATTTCTTTCCAAAAGTCGTCTTCTTGTAGTTTATCTGATGTCTAACGCAGTTTTCCCAGACTTGTTGTGTTCCTTGTTAATTTCTTCGTGAATAATCATTCAACGTCAGTCAGTTTCAAAGTATTATTTCTGGTTGAAACATAATTTGAGCCCACATTAACTCAATTGGACTGTTCTGACAGTAGTATGGGGGACGGTGGGTCGCGTTTCATTAATCCATCTGATGCACTTTTTCATGGAAGAGTAACTGAATAATTCTCCTTTGAACTCTCTAGAGTAGAGATTACGAACCATTCATAAACAAAGACATAATGTGACTAGACACGTTCTGCCAGACCAGTAAGAAGTGTATCGATTCCTCTCTTCGAATTTAACAAACACCCTGATTTATTCTCCGTCATTTCAAATGTTTACGTTTCAGAACTGAGTAATTTCAAATATACGTTCACACATACATGCCAACCAATAATGATATTCATTACAGTGCTTACGTCACAATGCATTGTTATAATATAATGGTATCTACTTTTTTTTTTTTTTTTTTTTTTTTTTTTTTTTTTTTTTTTTTTTAGGAAAACCATTTGGTATGAAAATATGGAGTTTTTACGGTTATGTTAAATACGGATCAGTTTTCGCAAAATCTGAATGTTTTCTTAGCGCGAATAGTATTTATTAGAGATTGATTAGTTTGCCGCTCGTCACACAGCACTTAGGGGTAATGCAATACGACAACACCGCAGGGCACCGATTGGTTGCTCACCTAGAAACGCTCAAGGAAAAACACCTTCCCATTTGAAACACATAATAGCCAATTCTTATCTACTGCTGTCGTGATATAGGCTGTCGTACGGTAAAAATGAGTTCGTTATTTAACATCATGATATATCTTAATATATTCGAAGAGAATTGTCAGATTTATATTTTTATAACCGTACGAATTAAACATATTACGCAACAGAGTTGCTGTATCTTTAATGTATTTTATTCTTTAAATGAAATAAAGAGGATGATCCTTTACTTCAAACCTGCTTCTCGGGATGACTGGCGATAGCAGATGCGTTTATCGGTAGACGTGACATATTCTTTTATATGATTTCCATCGCTGACCTTGCTTCCAAATGAATTCGCGAAAATTGCACCTCCTAGTGCCTAAAGCATTAACCATTTAGGGTTAAGGGGGAGGCAGGAGTACGCAAAAATATGAAATGTATAGTGTTTAACGACCGCTTTTACTGCAGGCGATGACACTGAGGATACATCAGATGAAGATGAGTACCGATGGAATGCAATAGCGGGGGAAACAGAAGATTCCAGAGAAACAAGCCCCAGTGCCACAAAACTCACTTTGCGGTAGCCTGGGAGCGAACCTGAGCCACTTTGGTGAGAGGCAAGCGGTCTAACCACTCAGCCACGACGCGGCCTGCAGCACGCGGAGAGATACATATCAGCGGGGCAAGGTTATGTCAAACAAAGCTTAGAAGACATTTCAAGAAAAGAAAACTATTGCATATGTGGACCAACTGGGACTTTTTAAGCTAGAAATAGAAAAATATGTCACTACCTGATAACTTTATAATAAATATGCATGCATACCAAAATATGCAATCGTATGCATAAATGTGCATTAGTGACCTGTTACAGGTGAGAATGAAAAAGAATACGCTTTATGCATACATTTAAACTATTCAAAAACTCTATGCATTTTGCATACAAATCCAGGCTCTATTTATCAGTTTTCTTAAATCCAAAGTCATTCGCATTTTCATCCACTGGTCATGAAAAACATCGCAGAATCAAAGCTATGACACATCAACCCGCTCTTAAAATGCTTCACTATTGTTTAAGTTGACCATACTACCATATTGCTATGGAAAATAAAATCATTTTACAAACTTATTAACATCAATTAGATAGAAGAATCACCTTTTGTTATAATCATTTTTAGGGAAAGTTGTCTAAATGAAAGACATGAAATTTCTTAAATTATTAAAAGGAGTTTTTGAAGCCCTCGACATAAAGTTTCACCACAAGGCCGGGTCTATCTTTCTTTTTAAACTGAATAGCAGGGTTTAACCGTCGTTACGTCAGATGATAAATCGACGCTGAAGACGAACATACGTGAATGCGAAGGGAAGGAATTTCTCATTCATGCTCGTGTTTTATTTTCTTGCAGCGTCAACCCTTTCCATCCCTCCCCTTCTGTTCCGTAAGTAATAAACATATTCATTGAAAAGTGAAACCGTTTTTTTGAAAAATGAACGTGAGTAGCAATTTATCTCCGTCAGGGTTCTCCTTTGAAATAGGCTGCACCCATTACTCAAACCATCTCAATGCAAAACTTATTGATTACTAATTTGCAAGTCAAGAAGGTTCGAAAACGTTGAAATGTTCAACCACCCGGATGCCATCCAAGAATCCGTCTAACTGCTTCCCCACCCCTAAATGATTAGCTATCCCCCTTACAAACAGGATCATATATTTATGCCTAAATAAAGTGCGTTAATGATCAACTCTCCCCTACGATGGAAACTGAATTGTCCTTGAAAATTATTGCAGACATTAGACCTCTTCTCTTTCCGATTCTGGCCTTTTCTGAATTTCCTACAGAGACATAAAAAATAAGGTTGTATTTTTTATGGAGTTTTGGCCTTTGGTCGTCCAATTAGGGTATCATACTTTTTATCATATTCAGACACATATTTCTGTCTAACTTGTGGAGGCTAGAACATAACTGATTAAAAAGGTTCCCGTCTTCCAGCCTGGAATCAAACGTGGGTCCCCTAATTTTGAAAGTCAGCACGCAAGTAATATCACATTCACAAACAAAAGCTGGTTTTGAACGTATTAAACATGTAGAACAAGAACTCCCCTATTAATTTTAGCCAGAGGTAGACCTCGGGTAGGGATCTCGGATCCGATTCGTGAGGAACGCCCACATTAACCGTGGATTTTTTCGTGGTTTTCCCTGGTCGATAAGGCGAATGCTGAAGTGCTGTGTGTTCTTCTATTGCCTCTCCCTCTCATGTTACAGGGTTACTACTGAGTTGTGTGTCGGTCGACTCTAGGCTCCCACTGGAAGGGAGCATAATGACCCGCTCACCAGTGCTTGGGCGAGTCTCCTCCCAGCACCTCTTAGTTGGGTGGTCAAACCTTGGAACTGTTAGAGAACTCTGTGGGTATCTATTGCCCGTTCCCGCAGCTTAGTCTCCTATTGTTCCTTTACTTCATCCGCCCCTCGCCAGGCTGCATCTACAAATAATCCAATTGTCTGACCGTCTACACATCGATCCATCCATTCAACCATCCACCTTCCATGTATTCGAATGGTCTATAAATAACGCGAAGAGGAACTCCAAGACGTTCGTTTGGACGCGTGGCCACGTGCCAGCGGCACTCCGTTTGCTGGCAGATTTGGATATTCGTAGCCGCTTAAATTCAAAGTTGGTAGCGTCGTGGTAGCATGTCTGCATCACGTTCAAGAGGTCCAAAGTTCGAATGTCAGTCAGGATGAGTTACCTGGATAAGGTTTTTTCCCGGGTTTTCCGCTATCCTGAAAGACGAATGTCGGGTAACTCTAAGCTCTATGGACCCTGGGCTCATTTGAGTATTATTTCACCCATTCCATTCATCGTCCGATATGACTTAAAGTTGGAGGACGTAAACTAAAAAAAAAACCTATATCTCATCTAAGTGTTAACGGAAAAAACACGTATCTTCGCTATTCCTTTAAGAAAAAATACAATAACACTTCGGGCGTAAGTTGTCCGTAGTGATCATTAACACGCAGCACACAAATACAGAAAATTAACTATATTCAGGTTATCACGAGGTCAATTGCTGAACTGCAACTCTCTAGACTGTTTTTAATGATTTAAGTTTATAGTATTTACTACAACACCTAACCAGTGTCTGGCCCCAGAAATCGAAGGCAGGACCTGCCATCTCCCTCGGTTTTGTGAAAGAGTTGGCATACGAACGCAGCATCCAGTCCTTAAGACAGTTGCTCCTTTTTGCTCTTGTCGAAGTAAGCTTGGGGTAAAAACAATCAACTTTACGAATCTGTGGCAGTCATGATTCGCAGCCCACCCGCCGGGTGTTTACTTAACGTGTACTACCTTGCTTGCCTTCTATAATAGCAAGCTGACTTAACTGTCGTTGCAAAAGAGATTAGTTATCTACCCCAGGTAACTATTTTACAAGGAATACTAAGATGACTTGGCTTCTGTACCACCTGTACTACATATATACAAACACAAATCTTATGTTCGCTGCAGTTCGCCGGCCGCCCGTCCAGAGGTATTGCCTTACTGTTGGTGGGCTCCTTCCACAGATTATTTCCAATTATCGACTCCCTGGTGGGGATTGAAGACGAATAGAGCGTTCCTCCTGAGCCTTTCTATGCCAGCTAAGCGAACTAAGATGTCGGTAATGCAGTGAGCTTCTATTTCGACCGAGCTATTGGTACATTGGCCTCCCCCCACCTTTCACTGCCGTGTTCAGCGACTGATTGAATCGTACGTCTTTCGAAGCCTAATGTCACGGACTCATGAATATTTTACGTCACAATCCGTATATCACATATTAGCATAATGCAAGCTAAATGTGCTGAGTAAATGTGCGTAAATTATTCATCAGTGTGCGAGATGTGACTTTGAAAGAAGTTGACCAATTAAATTCGGAAAACAGGTCACAGAAGCCACTTCCAATCTTGATATTCTTCCTGTTACCACTAAGCATTATAGCTTTCATTTTCATGTACTAAATAAATAAGCAACTTTGACAGAGTGAGACTACTCATGATGCTGTTGAGGTTATACAATACATCTATATTTCCTTTACCTTAAGTGTGAATTCCAAAGCTTGTTACTGTTATAATTACAAGAAAGATAACCTGACCCTAAATCAATGCATTCTGCAGGTACAAGCAAACAGGAAAGGATTTCATATGGTTATGAGTAATGCAATTTCTTTGTACACAGAATAATGCTGAAAAATTCACTGGATGGAAAGGGTAAAAGTGTACCAAATAAATGTATATATAAATTGTAAGTGAAGATACAAACAACTATGTACAAAAAATATCACTATCTCTTTAAATAGAAAACAAAGAAGCTCTGTTAATAGCTTATATTTACTAAGAATATGAAAGCTCTATAGTACATACATTACTTTCATCACAAGTTTACAAAAGAATATTTAAAGAAAGATCTCAAATTTGTGACTGATTCATGACATTAATAGTATAGTAAAACCTCACAAATTCGTACATGAGGCAGTGTCAGCAACAGAAGACATACGTTTAATAAAAGACACTATTTTATGTACCTCTAATCACTTTGGTTGAATTATCATTCACACGTACAGTATAAATGATTATCATTTGAATGAAACATACAGTTCAATGAATCTAAGACGAATATTAAGCACATAAAAACTGTATCATTCATTTAAAATTTGCCTATGCTTAACTTTGTCTTTGAAACACAGGAATATTACAGCCTTGAATTTGTAAATGCTTTAATGACATGTATAAGCACAGTAATAAATGCAGAAAAAACACAATATGCAGTTTTAAAAATAAATTTTAATGCAAAGTGTATCTTCCAACAAGACAAAATTTCATGTAGTTATCTGACTGTTATGTATGATTTGCTTGATGTGTAGGCACAGCAACTGTTTTGGTAAATGGTTTACTTTAACTTGGTAAGACTTTAAGCTACATATGTACTTAGATGGCAATTGGTGCTCTCTGCATAGTGTAAACCTATCAGGCAATCACATACAACTGAATGTGTGTCATATAAGTAACTCAATGAAAGGTTGCTATTACTGCTGTTTTTTGCTCTTAATCATGTAGTGGAAGTGCTGGAACTGTCTTTTTGAGCTGTTAATAGGTCTAATTAAAATGCTTACACATCTAAGCATTTTTTGACAGTCCACATCTGTTCAGTGGAATGAAATAATAAGTACATTATATAGATGTGACTATATCTGCTCTTCAAAATTATGGGACTTTGCATCACTGCATGTAACGGATGGCTCATATATTGGGTTAAGCACTATTTTCTATGTCGAAGATGGAGGGTTTCATCCCAACTTAGAACAATGAGAGAATGCTTAACAGAGTCAGCTCCATTTCAGTACATTGCCATTTAAAAGTGCAGTGGGTCACACCAGTGAAGGCATATCATCCTTAAAATTGTTAGTATTACACAAATGGTGTTATAATATTAATCATAAACGGTGACAAATACAAGTTGATGGACCACAGAATAATACATGAATGCAGTGCTGTTATCATGTCGTAGCATTTTTCTAAACCCATTTGTCCCAATTTTGTTGCAATATATGAGATGCTCAGCATCAAGTGTCTAATGTCAAGTATACTCGAGTCATCCTTAAAACATGCTGACCCTATATTGAAGACCTAAGTGTTACATCTATATAACAAGGAAGATGATTAATAACCTATTGTTTATTAGGAAGCTTTACTAATTTGAGATCATGCCATTTTCTGTCTAAGTCCTAGCTGCAGCTGACATTGTACATGTTTTAAAAATAAGTAAAATACTGGAAATAAAAGTAAAAATGGCATATAACGATGACTATGGCACAATTAGATTTTAATAATTTCTGGCAATGTATAATTACACTTAAAACTTGTTAAAGCTTTCACAAGATAATTCTAATCCCACCAGATCTCACATTATTTGGTGTAGTAGTATACAATATTACATAGTGAGTATTGCATTAAACAAGATAGAACAAATTGAATTTATAGAATCCCAGATCACATTTTAATTGCTGTTGAAAGCTATGAGATTCTTTATTACTGATGTAGTTATACACTGACGAGTAAAGCTAAGAGAACCTAATTCTTCAAAATATCATTGCAATATAAAGAAAAACTTTATAAAAGTTCATATCCAAGCATCTTGCCTGAAGATTTTAATTTAATCCCCAAGATTATATGTAAACACAGGTAATGCCAATTATAACCAAAGAAATTTTACAGAAATCACAGAGAATTGAATTCTGTACAAATTCACAGCCACAGTTTGGTATATCTGAAAATTATCATACTTGGGTTGGAATGACATAGCGAAGCATGTAATACACACGGCAAATACAGTATATCATTATCAAAAACAGATGCTGCCACCAAATACATCCTTATAAACAATTCATATTGTTACTTTGTGGGTTCGTAGAATTAAAAGTCCAAGTTGCAGAAATTCAAAATGCTCTTATTTCTATAGAAACACTTTGGTCAACCCTTACAAACAAAAGAGTTCACTTTCAAAACACAGCTGTACGCTCACGATACTCAAGTTCCATTTCGACTCTCAGTACGACTGTCCACTCAACTAACCGCGGCTTCCTTTTATACGTCCATTCATGATTCCAGACGTTTGTGAAATGTTCTGTCAAACTCAAGACGGTGCCAGACGAAAGACGAACCTTCCAGTTATCTATCTTTATCTGTTTATCTCCGTGCTATCTTCATCTGTCTCTTTATGCTCGTCGGCCACGCCTCCTCGCAACAATGCGATCTGCGACACTATATTTTAGATTACTTAATCAAGAAAAAGTATTGTGGCTAAAATGCACAAATGTTTCATATAAAAGGTAGTCCGAGATGGAAGAACTTTTTTGAAAATCTTCGTGTAGAAGTTTGTTGCACACATGTTAGTACAAAAAACATGAGAATTAAAGATATGTAACAACATGCAAACAGATATGTCTATAAAGCTAATAAGCTCTGCCTTTGATGACAGCTAATTATATGGACTAAATTAACCCAACCCCCAAAACAAAACTTAAATACTGAAGAAATCACATAATAATATTCATGTTTGGCTTAATGTTGTTTTATATGAACTCATGGAAATCAAATGACAATTACAAAAGAGCCGTAATTTAGGAAATCTATTTTTGCAGTAATTTAAACTGGAAACTACTTACCTCTCATGGACTGTTATATATGACTCAAATATGTTAAATTTAAAACTTCTAACACAAAACCAACAAACATATCCAATTAACTGCCTAAAATAACTTCACTTTTTCTGAAAATTTAGAACATACTGGTCAAAGCATTCCTGAAAGATTTTGTCAATTTTCCACTAATATTGAAATGAAACTGAAACTTTAAGAAATATCTGATGACAAGTCACAATAAATTGCTATATAGATGAGAAAAAAAAAAGCTTCGTTCTACATTAATAATGTTCCTGAAGATTACTGCTCATCACCAAAACAATAAACAGACAAAATTTCCACTCATTCGGAGTATTTGATTTCTGCCTGAGATGATGAGGTAGCTTTAAAAACAAAAAAAAAAAAAAAAAAAAAAAAAAAAAAAAAAAAAAAAAAAAAAAAAAAGCCACACACACATTGCTTTTGCATTAATAATTAAGTAGCAAGGTTAATGAAACTACTGCTTTTTCATGCAAAATATCCTCGATACAGTATAAAGTGCTACATAATATAAATAATTTACTTTTAAATGAATATGTGTGAAGGTTTCAGGGTAGGTGATGATATTAATTTTCGGTATTTAGCTACATGCTAACATCTTATTTACCGATAGGACTTTGTGAAAGTCCATTCGCCCCTTCCTTGCTGCTCATATGCCATCGCAGGCCTTACAAGTCTTGCAAATTTTACAAATTGATGACCATTTTTCAGGCTTAATTTCATTTCGCTTTGATACCGTTGACACCGACAAATTTTAAATATTTTGTAATTAGAGTAATCTGTTACCACCGACAAATTTTAGTGTTGTGTCTGGTGACACCAACAGATTTTAAATTTGGTGTGAAGCGCTGCAATCTGTCGCATGACCGTTTCGAGAAGATGTGGAATCAGAATGTCTATCCCACTTAACACCCCCTGGCTCCTTCTGACGACGGAAACTCTGTCGGACTGCGCAACTTTCCAGCATCTGCTAGGGCCGTAGTACCGCCTTTCATCTCATCCTTCCTCCCGGGTCTGACATAATAAAGGCATGATCTGAAGCGCCGGACTCCCCGCCGTGATAACTTCAGATTTTGGTAACATTTTCGCCCGTCATGCCGGGCAATGTGTCGCGTTGTCACTGCAGAGCGCACGTATATACTGTCATTCTCGTTGCCAAGATCGGTAAACAAAAATATGCGAGCTTTTTGTGAATCACGAAATTATACAAGCAGAAGAGTTGCAATTAGGTTACACGAAAGGAAAATATAGGGAAAATAGCGTGAATGACAAAATGTTAATTTTTATTAAACATTTTCATAGTATCGTTTTCTTAAAATCACTCTCACATCAGCCCGCCTCTATGGTGTGGGGTAGTGTTTGCTCCACGTTCAAGAGGTCCCGATTTCGAATCCCGTCAGGTTGAGGCGTTTTCCTAGGTTTTCCCTTATCCTAGAAGGTGAATGTCAGCTAACTCTAAGCTCTAGAGACCCTGGACTCATTTGACCATCAATTCATTCACCATCCGATATGACTTAGCATTAGAGGACGTAAATTTAATAATAATAATAATAATAATAATAATAATAATAATAATAATAATAATAATAATAATAATAATAATAATAATAATAATAATAATAATAATAATAATAATAATAATAATAATAATAATAATAATAATAATAATAATAATAATAATAATAATAATAATAATAATAATAATAATAATAATAATAATAATAATAATAATAATAATAATAATAATAATAATAATAATAATAATAATAATAATAATAATAATAATAATAATAATAATAATAATAATAATAATAATAATAATAATAATAATAATAATAATAATAATAATAATAATAATAATAATAATAATAATAATAATAATAATAATAATAATAATAATAATAATAATAATAATAATAATAATAATAATAATAATAATAATAATAATAATAATAATAATAATAATAATAATAATAATAATAATAATAATAATAATAATAATAATAATAATAATAATAATAATAATAATAATAATAATAATAATAATAATAATAATAATAATAATAATAATAATAATAATAATAATAATAATAATAATAATAATAATAATAATAATAATAATAATAATAATAATAATAATAATAATAATAATAATAATAATAATAATAATAATAATAATAATAATAATAATAATAATAATAATAATAATAATAATAATAATAATAATAACGCCATAGATATTTTGACAAATTTTGTGTTGTAAGATTTTGAGGACCTATTAAACAGTTATACAAAGGTTATTCAAAATAAGGACGACTTCAGAACACATTCTCAAAATATTCAAAATATTTGTTACCAAATATATTAAGCATGAAAAGCATTAGCCGTTTTTGAGAAAATCAAACATTTAGGAAACCTTTTCCATGTAAGAATAAATAACAAGTTTGATATTTAATCGATATTTTGTTCCCCATTCACACATAAGGATCATTTTATAAAAGTGCTTTCTCTTTTATTTAGAAGCCCTTATATTTCCAAATTTTGAAGTTGCATATTCTTACGAAAAACTTGTTTTTATTAATTTTGCAAATGGTATTGACAAATTTTACAATTGCCTTGTCTCAGTACAAGTCATACAAAATATTAGAAAGGATGTATGAAAATGATTCTTATATAATTTATTAAAACACCAATGTGAAATTGTTCAATAATGTAACAATTAAAGAAATGGCCTGACTATACAACACAAGGAGAAGTATTTACTTAGAGCAAGTTAACTGTTGCAGAAATCTTCATGTTTGTAGAGCTGAAGGTGAGAGAAAACAAAAGAAAAACGGCAGTTTGTTTGGGTTATTTCAGTGCGCGTTGCCAACACAATCTGCGGCAGCGGCGGCGCCACAAACATAAGATACACACCGCAGATGTCGTACATTTGGTTTCCACGTTTCTGTTGGTGAACTTGTTTTGTTTACATACGTAACCTTAGCAGCGCGACCCGACAAACAGAAATCTGAGCTTTCATTTGTTACTTTCAGCTGCTGTTTTCTCTATACTCATTCCAAATACACACTTGTTCGATGCAACAAAGGATTTTAACTTTCTTTTTCTCTACTTCGCGAAATAAAGTACGGCATTTTTGAATTTCTATGCCAAAAATCTGTCACTATGTCAGGGGAAATACACGTTTTGAGGTCTCTAGTATCTAACAAGGATATCTTTGGAAACAATCGCCTTTGTTAACCTTGCTTCCTACTTTATACATTACTTTTAACTTAAGGAAACTTCTAATTTCAATTAATTATTCATTTCCCTAACGGCTCTTTAAAAAGCATTAGTTTGATCCGCTAATCATTTCGGTATCGCTTTGAGCGCGTCATTCACCGCCAGGGCACTGCTGAAAAACGAACCACGCATATACGTGATCTATGGCCCAGTTTGGTAAATTCATCTCAAATAACAAGTATTGCATGAAATAATACGGTCTTCCAATGCATATTTGCAGCAGAGAAATCTTTGTGATTTTTAAACAACGTTCTTATTCTTTTGGCCAGAAATCTTTTGGTATCTTTACGGTCGTAAAATTTCTGTACTGGAGAATATTTCTGTTTGGCTACAGAAAGAAAAAGATGAATGAAAGCAGAACATAAAAATGTTGTTAGACATCGCACAAGTTTCATCTCATGCCACTCCAAGTTTGTTTAGCAGATATCATGTTTCCAGAAGGATGAGTCGGAAAACCAATAAGATCGCTAGCTAGTGAAAGTAGGATCTATCAGAGCGCGGTTCAGTGATTTCGACCTTTGAATGCGTGAACTTTACATAAAGTACGAGCGACGCCGCGCGTCGTCAAGGGGGAGATTTCCAACAAAAGCGACGCCATTTGATACCTTCAATACGCAGCAACAAATGAACAAGTGCGTGAGAGTTCCTTTGTATGTGTTGGAAACTGTACAAAAACTGGAAGGAAAATAAGAAATCGTGTTAATGATTTGTACAGTCACAGACAATAAATATTGTGAATTTTCCAGGACTGCCACTGCATTGGTTTAGGCGCTAGACTAGATTTTGAAGTCATGAGTTCAAACCCGTCCTAGAACGGTGCATTTTAACTGTGCTTAGAAGGTCCATTTCAGTAGATTTGACGTCATGTGCCCCTGATAAAGTAATAATCATGTTTCGCTCTAATATAACCCAAATCTCCAAGTCCACAAAGCTTACGGTACATTTCCAGTATATAAAATCAGATCAAAGATACCGCTAAAGGAAGACGTTCCTTCCTGGAAGGCCTACAGGAAGCCCATAGGCCAGCAATTCTCCCACTCTTACCCTACAAATGGAGTCATAACAAGAGTCGATAAGGGGGACCGGGGCGCATTGGACTGGAACATCATCCCTGTTCAACTCTTCAAGACATTGCTAGAGGCTATGTAACCCTTTGAAATGTCACCGTCGCCTTTGATAGGGACATCCCTTCCCCACAAATTCAATTATTGGACATTTTCATTGCCCTGTGCTTATCTTCCACTGACTATCTTACAGGATCTAGATTCCAAGACGTTCCTCAAGATATTTAAGCGATTTTCATCATCTCTGCCGCTTACATACGGTAGATGAAGTCATGTAATCAACCAGATATCAAGGTTTCATGGTTTTAACACATTTCAAGAATAAACACCGAAATTAAAAAAACACCCTCTTCCCAAGCTACCGTTTGACAGGAAGATTAATGAATTTTCTTGTTTCACAAAGAACTATAAATGTATTTACAGCAAAATGGGATTAAAAGGTCTCCTTTATTAATAATATATATATATATATATTGAATTTCCAGCGAATACCCTGTGCCCACTTCTGTAGTGTGAGGGTAACGCATCCGTCTCACATAGAAGAGGTCCCGAGTTTTAATCTCGGTCAAATTGAGTTACTTGAATCAGGTTTTCCCATATCTTGAAAGATGATTGTCTGGCAATTCTAAACTCTATGGACCCTGGACTCATTTGAGCATCATTTCATTTATCTTCCGATATGACAACGTTGCAGGATGCAAATTAAAGAGAAACTACCCGGTGAATGAGATTTCTTTGTTCTAAATGAATTTGACATGATTTATGTACCCTAATAGATAGGCAAAACCTTAATATCTGGCTAAAGCATACAAATTATGCCAAAAATATATTTTCGACGTTACACCTTTCCGAGATATTCTTTGTTATTCGTTTTAATTTTCAATTATTTATAGTTCGTAAGTTTGTATAAACTATAAGTCACTTTTTTCGGTTTTTATTTTGCGCAAGCAACGAGCATACTCCTTTTAAACAATCTGGGGTCATGCACACGTATTTCTTTGTATGCTTCATGTAAGTTGAGGTAAACTTTCTAGCAATTGTTTTGCTGTAGATAGAAATATACTAAGTACAGAACAATATAGCAGGCTTAACCGATTGTCAAATGTTTAAAGAACTGGTCGCTGTATAATGAGTTTAAAATTTTGACAGATTAGAAAAAAAAGGAAAAGAAAGAGAAAAGTATTTCTCATATGGAAAATGTATCAGTATTTAAGTACAGTAAAATCTCTCTAAAACGAACCTGATCGTTGCCTTCGTTGCGATCGTTCCGGCATTTATTTTCCGTTTACACAGGTTTACGTCTTCGAGAGGGCTGTGTTTGAATACAAAGAAATTACGAATTAGCCTTACAGGTTTGCAGCGAAAGAAAAATATAGAATAAAGTGTAAATAATAATTAGCTGATATGTATTATATAATATATTTTCAATTTACGTACAATAATTGTAGCTTATCGCCTAGTTTCTCTGTCTGTTTTCAATTTTTCCTTTCTAATCTGCAACTGCTTGAATGTCACCAACATTCGCTTCACCATACACAGATTTCAAAACAACGTTATGGCGATGTTTAAAACTCTCGAGCCATTTTTTGGAAACTCTCTAATGGTCTTTGCCTAATTTTCTTGCTGTCTCTAAAGCCGAGTCTAAAGCAATGGTCCAGAAATGGGAATTGCTTTAGTACTAACAAAGCACTAGAACACAACACAATTTAGCTCATCATATTCCGTAGATTTTGAAATGCGTTTTACATTTCTGCTGTTTCCTATAGCCAGTCCTCCTTAATTGCTACTTTGTTTTTCAAAATCTCGTAATCTGTGTCTTTCCTACTTTAAACATGAAACTTCATTCTTCAGCTGGACGTTTGTTCTTTTTAATTTTTTCCTCCAGTGTTAATGTCAAAAATATGTTTTTAAAACTCACAAAGTTCACAGTTGTCTTCCACTCGTATTTGATCAGTTGTAAGAACGAAACTGCAACACATTGCAAAACAGTTGTAGCCTTACCAAGTGTGTTGGAAGAGAGTTGAGAGAGCTAACGGTTTGTTTTTTCCTTTTCCTCGAAGGATTACTGTTTATGACTATGCTTTACGGAACTTCAGTGCAAGTACAGTCGCCCTCAAAATTACTGCAGCTTCTAAGACACATGCATTGTAACTCACCACATATAAGTAATTATTTACGCAAAGGGTTCGTGAAAAATATGTCCGTTTCTGCGTTAAGCAGTTCTCTGGCTTAGAGTACAACTTTGCAAGGTAAATGGCTCCGTTCTAAAATGTATTTTCCGTTTTTCCAGGTTTCCGGCATATAAGCGTCAACTTTAGTCAGGTTTCACCGTATTTGAAAGTTGAAACCAAGATCATTAATACCTATCTATAAAATTCTTATCTTCACAAAACAATTACTTTGTCGAGCTCTACATTTTTCCTTCACTAAGGTTTGTTCTATAAAAATCATTCAGGATGAATGAAAATTCAAAATATAAACTTCACTTGCTTGAAAATATTTTATTTGTATAAAAATAATTAAAGACTCTTTGAGAAAACAGATATATTTAAAACCTTTTCCACGCAATGACAATTTGTTTTTACCTCCCTTAACAGGAATTTTGCTTTTGAGTTGTGTTTTTCACATATATGCACTGCTTTGTCTGAGAATCTGCAATTATTCGTTTATGTATTTAAATATGTATTTATCTATTCTTGTAATACATGTATACATACTCAATGAAATGCTAATATTTAAATTGTGGTTTTAATTATCGCAAGTATGTAGTAGAGGAAGCAACAATTGACTATCGGTTTAAACTACAATACACTTCTAACTATAATGAAATGTTTAAGAGTGGAACGAGAGTGTATATGATACGTTCTAGATACAGTTATCCCCTTGTATCCTGTTTAAAACTCTTTAGAGGCTGCCATGTAACAGAGTTTCACTTGAAGAACCCCATTTGAAAAGGGTGAACATGTGGTGGGGGTTGACAAGCCTCCCTGCTGCACTTAACAACCCCCTATAGTGGAGAAAAGTGATTGTAATTAAAATTCATGTGACAACCCGTTTAATGACACTGTACACAAGGTTGGCGGAAGTAAACAACAGATCTATTATAACGGTACCCCCAACCCCCGACGCCATAGGGGTGTCATGTCATCAAGCGGCGCGGTGCCCGCTCAAAAAACAAGAAGGGGGTAGCGGGAAAGATCACGTCGTGTTGGTTCAAAACACGGCTGGCTATGCATGTATAGTTGGAAACAAGTGACAATCAACTACATAATTTCCATGGAAATTTATTTAACTTAGCATATGCACAGAAGCCTTCAAAAGTAACGAAAAAGTACAAACAATACTAAATTCAAAAATGCTGGTAGGTCAATTTTAATATGTATAAAGGGAGATTAAAAACAAACACAACTTTTAGACATTATTGCGCATTCTGTGACGTCATCGAAAAGACTGTGAATAGGAAAAAATAATTTAGTTACATTTTTGCACTGAAAAGTGAAGTAGCATGAATATTTCAAGTATCATTCAATCAATTTGGTTGTTATGGGAGCAGATTTCTCTCCAATTGATTACTTTCTGTGGGTATATTTAAGTTCTAATCTAGCTTTCGTTACGAGGCCCTCCAATAATAATAATAATAATAATAATAATAATAATAATAATAATAATAATAATAATAATAATAATAATAATAATAATAATAATAATAATAATAATAATAATAATAATAATAATAATAATAATAATAATAATAATAATAATAATAATAATAATAATAATAATAATAATAATAATAATAATAATAATAATAATAATAATAATAATAATAATAATAATAATAATAATAATAATAATAATAATAATAATAATAATAATAATAATAATAATAATAATAATAATAATAATAATAATAATAATAATAATAATAATAATAATAATAATAATAATAATAATAATAATAATAATAATAATAATAATAATAATAATAATAATAATAATAATAATAATAATAATAATAATAATAATAATAATAATAATAATAATAATAATAATAATAATAATAATAATAATAATAATAATAATAATAATAATAATAATAATAATAATAATAATAATAATAATAATAATAATAATAATAATAATAATAATAATAATAATAATAATAATAATAATAATAATAATAATAATAATAATAATAATAATAATAATAATAATAATAATAATAATAATAATAATAATAATAATAATAATAATAATAATAATAATAATAATAATAATAATAATAATAATAATAATAATAATAATAATAATAATAATAATAATAATAATAATAATAATAATAATAATAATAATAATAATAATAATAATAATAATAATAATAATAATAATAATAATAATAATAATAATAATAATGGAATATCCTGTAAAGTTCATCTTTTTTAAGGTTTACAAAAATGAGACTAGTTTGGGTTATTGTTAAGGTTTCTGTCTGCAGTAAAGGTAAATCTACTCAGTGTGCTTCTTTCCTATTTATCTCATGTTTCATTTCATTCTAGCCCGCCTCGGTAGCGTAGATGGTAGCGTGTCTGCCTCACATTCAAGAGGTCCCGAGTTTGAATCTCGGTTAGGGTGAGTTACCTGGATAAGGTTTTTCCGGGGTTTTCCCTTATCCTGAAAGACGAATGTCGGGTAACTCTAAGCTCCATGGACCCTGGACGCATTGAGCATCATTTCACCCATTTCATTTATCGTCCGATATGACTAAATGTTGGAGGACGTAAATTGCACACACACACACACACACACACACACACACACACACACACACACACACACACACACACACACACACACACACACAAATCATTTTGTTCCTCATCCCATTGGTCAGGACGAGGAATTTTTTCACCTTTTATCTAATGATCTCTACTCCGCAAGTTACGTTTGGTATTAATATCAGATGAACTCGGTAGTGACAATATTAAGTGATCCTTAGCTATCGTGTCGTTGTTTCCTTTCCACTTCGTAACGTGATTCCCATTAATATGAAATGGTTCTTATATAGAATGAAGTCTTCTGCAGTGATTCTTATGAATGCCATTTGTAGAGTTTACCCCATCGTTTATTTTTAGATCATTTTTCTCAGCCCGTGTTATGTTTTCTGAATACTGAGGAGTTTAAAATCCCATTTGTAGCACTCATATGACTCTCTATTACTACTATAGAAACAGTTATGCCTCTATGTGACTACCCCATGTTAATAAAGATAAACATTATGTTAATGCTAGGTACGAGGGAATACAGTAGACTTTAAGCGATAGTCAAATGTTTTAAACAGCTGGCCGTTATTGTGATAACTTGAAAATGATAACTTTACAGGACCAAGAGATAAAAATGAATAACGACTTCCTATTTCAGAGAAGCATAGCTATTGGAAATCTGGAACAGATAAGAATATATCTGAAATGGTTAACACTACAAATTATTGGACATAAGTGGAGTTGTATGTAAGATTTTGTCCATCTCTTAAGGTTTACCGATTATACAAAAGTCTTTCAGAATGAAGAGAGCTTTTGATGATTTCATTTGTTAAGAATATATCTGAGAAATGAGGCTTTTCATTAAAATCACTAGACTAATTTTTGAAGAAATAAAAATATTTTAAAATATTTTTCACATATAATTGAAAATCTCCTTGTTGCATTCTCTGAAGATGCTGAACTTAAATACCAGGTATTTAATCAACTTAATACCTTCAGAGATAGGTACACATAAATACGCATTTTGTATTCTACATTTTTCGTCGTTTTATTCAGGAATACTCATAACGTACATTTCTAGTAACATCTAGCTCTCAAAGTTTTGAGTAGAGTGCAATAGCTTCTCTACCTATATCAACCTAGTAGAAGATGGAACAAGCATATACAAGCTGTATTGAAAAAACAACGGAATCTAATTTTTGTTAGACAATCTTTATTTATATACCAACTCAACTTTAAATTAATCCCCCTTAGATAATGTTACGTATTGTAAATTGTAAAGCTTAGAAGTTAAGGTTCACAATCTATCTGGTAACTAGGGGCACAACTAAAGGGATAAGGAAGGCAGATGGTAGAGTAAAGTAGGAGAGACAACGCTCAGGTCCATACTAAACCCATTTACTATATTCTAATTATTAAGTTGAAGTACAAGACACTCACTAAGTCTGTAGGAGACTTAGGGGTGCTATGGTGAAAGCCATTACATAATCATATTGAAGACCCATAAGGGCTTAACCTTGGAAATGCGTGATCGTTTATGGCTGTGAATCTTGCTGGCTGATTCTCTAAACCACTCTGTCTCTATTCTGGACTCTGAACGGACTTACTTCTCTCTCGCTGCTGGCTTAAGCAGCCCTTAAATATGAATTCTACCAAATTGGCAACCAAGTGCCAAATCAGCGTTACCACGTTACAAAAAGCTATGTAAAAGTATGGTCATATTCCTCAAAACATCCAATCTGCAATTTGGCTAGATGACTCAGATTACTTTAGTCAGCAAAGTCCGTGTCCAGCCTTTAGAATGTGTAAAATGTGCCATCAGGTCATAACACAGGAAATAGTTATTAAGTAACAAGATTCCAGCATTTGACATTTTCCCAAGTATCCCTCAACAATACATTTGTGACAGCAATTTTTCCAAAGCTGAAAGTACTCCTAGAACTTATTTTTCGTTATAGTGTTCAAAGATTCTGTTTTATCCTATCAATGTTGGCAATATGACGCCCCGTCATGGTTCTCTTCAGCCTCGGGAATAGATAGAAGTCGCAGGGCGCAATGTCTGACGGATACAGTGGCTCATACAACACAGCGTTTTTTTTTTTTTTTTTTTTTTTTTTGACAAAAGTCATGAGAAAGCATTGAGGTGTGAGCGGGATAATTACAGTCCAGAAGTTTCCAAGAGTGGTTTTGTCATAATTCTGGCCAACCTCTCTAATGGCGATTCGGTGATTTTCCAAAACCATTTTCTTTACTTCTTCCGCATTGTAATAAGTAATAGGTGTGCGAGGTCATCCAGAGCGGTCGTCATCTTTTTGACCCTCTTTGAAAGTTTCTGCGACTCGTAAAGTGTTATCTCACTCATGATAGTTCTGCCAAAAGCCACAGTCAACATTTCAGATAAGGTACTGCACTTTATTGCATTTTAGGCCAAATTTAATGCAAATTAAGTAAAAATTCACTGATCACTCGAAAACATTTTCACTTTCAACAGTGAACTAAATACTCAGAACAATTGAAAATGCAAACATATATCAGGAATGTGTACCAACAAGATAAAGTTTTGAGAATCGGATGAAGATGCCTGCGAAATTAAAAAAAAAATCCAGTTATATTTTCATCACAACTCGTACAAATGAGAGTTAAATATAACATATCTAGACTCAGTTTCGCCCTAAAGTACGGTAGAGGGAATTTATCTAAAATATATGTCTTTTCAATCCAGAAAAGCAACTACTTAATTTATCATCAACTTACAGTAAACATAGAAAGTATTGTATACCACCCAAAAATTAGATACAAAGATTTTAGCGGAAACAATATTTTGAAACTGCCTGAATTGATTTTAGGTAAAGGTTAATGTGTATATTTGTGTGAACAATACTGTTTGCTTGAAAGGCCAGCTAATCACTATTTTCGTTATTTTTATGAAAAGTGGAATATATATTTCCAATTTTCTAGTAATGCTCTCAGAATTCCTTTCATTTTCTCTTTGTATAACTGGTAGATTGTAAGATGTACACAAAATCTTACTACACAAAAATGTGAATATCGTTAAGCAAACTTATGTGTAATACATTGTTCTGTAGTAAACCATTTCTGAGGTATTCACGGTTATTTTTTGCTCTGATACTTATTCATATTGTGACTTTGGGGTTCGTAAAGTTAAGTCTTCTTGGCAGAAATTTAAAATGCTCTTTATTTCAGTAAAAAGACGCTTTGTACACCCCTTACAGCAGCGAAATGATGTCACATACTCAAACGCAGTCCCAAAGGTAGCCTGCCACACGTAAACAAAAGAAATTACTGCGCTACATTCACAAATGTCGTCTACAAAGCTGAACACTCAATTAACAACTGCAACTCGCAACTCACACCTTGCGATGCTTTTTATACCCCAGTCATTGTTTCTCGGAAGCTGCCGACGTTTCAAGACTTTTCACGGCAGTAAGAGAAGGAAAGAATTAACCAGACATCACCTGTCTATTTCTCTCCCCGCTTCTGTCTCTCACTCAGCAAGCGTCCAGCTCTCCGCGGTACCAACCAACAATGTGACCGGCGACAGCATTTTTCTCTAAAGGACATGTGTTATTGCTATTTGTTTTCAATTTCAGGACATTCAAAAAGAAGAGAATGTCAAACCCATCCCATAGTGACAGCTCTTAAGATATTTGATTGTCATTTAAGTATTCTGTATTCTATTGTAATTGCATTTATATGAAAATTTAGAATAAAAATATTTCTACAAAAATTTAATTTGAAAAAAAATTATTAAGTAAATAGATGAATGTGTATTTTAAAAATATTTAAATGAATAGAGAGAACACAAACAGATCCTATACTATTTGCAGACAAATTACTTACTTTATTAATCCATGTTTATGTGAACAAAACATTCATAGTAATACAGAGTTTTACAAACTAGAAACCAAGTTGACAAATTAAGTCTCATTTGGACGTTGTGAAACAGCCCCCAGGACATATCTAAGTACATGTGTTATACTTTGTAACCATGCAGACATGAGATTTGGTAAAAATTCACAGCCGAAAACGAATATTTTCGGTTTTAGAAAATTTAGAGTTCGGTATGCTTAAGTAAAGATGCACATGATCGTGTGATATGATGATAAGGGTGATGGTAACATCTCTACTCTAGCAGTGCTTATTGTTGCACACATTGAACCTATTTTCTTCCTGGTACATATAATGCAAATATCAGTAACAGTAGAAAAAGCTGAGCTTTGCCACAACATATTTGAATAACCAGTTACACAAACTTCTTATCCAGCCTCCTTCATCTCTAGTCTCCTTGAAGATTGTACAACAGAATACCATCAGTACTCCATTTACACAGATGGCGCTCGGATAGCTGAAGGACCAGATCAAAATGCTAAAATAGGATGTTCGTTCGTAGTTTTTTCACGCTCCATAGAATGCTATTCTACCATGTTCAAACTTGCTCAGAAGTGTTCAGTCTTTCAAGTTGAACCATTAGCAATTTGTGAAGCAGTGAAATGGTGCAACAGCTTACAATGTACTGCTCGCCTTCACAGCGACTCACAGGCAGCAATTGCGGCTTTGAAAGATAAAAACATCAGTTGTCCTACTGTGGCTGAAATAAGCAATCAAATGTTAAGTGGTTCTCACATGTGTATTTCATAGATCAGAGGACACTTGGGGATTGTCGGAAATGAACTGCCATCGAACTTGCAAAGAGAGCTGCGACTTCAAATCTTCCGCTACTTTACATTTTATGCCCATTTCTTATGCGAGGCAAACATGAAAGAAGATTATCATCCACGACTGGAATGAATACTGGTTAAACTGCGATTGTAGTTCTCTAACTAAGGATCTATATTTGCCAACGGTTTCTGTTAGAAATAATGTAAATTCTTAATCCTATGCACGTTCTCAGTCAATGCTTCAGTGGTCTTGAGAGATTTTCTGCTTACTTATTTCTATTGAAAATTAAATCCACCTCTGATTGTATTTGTGGAAATCACCTTCAAGATGTCCAGCACGCTTTATTTGATTGCCTCATTTTCTGATTTGGAAGATCTGAACTTGAATTATTGCTTCAATCCTTAGGTTACAGTTTTTCAAAACCACTTACACATATTTTGATGAATTAGAAAGCTTATCAATATTTCCTGTCTTTTTTAACAAAATATTTCTGAAACTAAATGGTTAATTTTGATGTTCATATTTTTTTCATCTTGACTATTGTATTTTTATGTCTTGTAATTCTATTTTACTCATTAAATAGTTAATATACCTTTGAGTAAATCAGGAATCACAAAATTGGATAATAAATAGATAAATAAATAAATAAATAAACAACAGATAGCAGGGATCACGTGTGGTTTGGACTATGACTGTCAGATAGCGTTGAGTGCTGAACCACATGTAGGATATGGCGAACTTGTAAGTGGTCTGCTAAAAATTCATAAGCACAGAGGCGATTACAGTGAGTCACGGGGCTTGAAGGACCCTCTGCAGCTCAATAGGTGGTTAATAGTCTCACCAAGGGTACATTCTAATAAGTAAGAAAAGGGTCGCTCATCTGAAAGAGTTAGTATTAAAGACTCGGGGTTGCGACCGCATGCTACAAATGTATAGATCAATACTGGGTATGTTACTTAGGGTAACTGTCCCAGTGAGTGACTCACAGAGCTTCTCTATTAGAACAAATGTGGCATGCCATAAAAGTAAATTCAATATTAACAGTTCATTATACACGTAACCCCTTTCGAGACTGCCTTAATGTTACAAAATCATTTTTAAAAATCTGGTGTAGGTCTACACATGACTTTACTAACATAATTTTAATTTAATTAATTTTAACCCATTCATTTTCTTCATGTTAATCCAGATAAAGATTTGCAGAAATGTTTTACGGTATATTTCCTTTCAGCTACAAATATAAAGTAGGAAAATGCAGTCGACTTAAGTGTTAGTCAAATCTTTTAAGAGGTGACCACTAGGTGATGGCCTTGAAATTGCATTTTCATTGTATGACTAAGACACATAAACTGTTAATATTTGATAAATGTATAAGCATTATAAAATTCAGAAGTAACAAGGAATTTAATTTCAATAAATATATATGATATAAATTCTATGATTTAACATCTACTTTTTTGTCTAGTAAAATGTTGTCTATCTCTTACGGTTTACCAGTAATACAAAATTTATCCAGAATATAGAGCACTTCTATGGATATTCCAAGAAAAATCAAGGTATACATTTAACGTGCTAGGGAAGCATCTTAAAAATAATACATTTTAATTAAAAGCAACTTCTTGGAAGATTGTGAACCTAACCGTTTTTGAGTTATGCAATTTCCAGATAAGTGTGCATACGCAAACACACTACACAGGAAATCACTTTTTTTATTTCATGAGACTTCAAAACGCGCTATTTCTATTGAAATTTCATCTTATGAGACATTAAAAGTTTCAATAATATCCCCCATTCCAAACCACGCTTCATATAGAAAATTTTGATTATTTTATCCCTTAAAAATGTATATTACTTTAAAGCACAACACGTTAGCCATTTCCGATGTATTATTTTTGTAATTCGAATTTTGAAACCATTATAATTTTCCAAGTGGTAAGTCGCTATTAGTATTTTCTCTTTGTGTTACAAAGCACAGTATGTGTCAACTATTTGTATTAAACTATAATAGTTTTGTTAACAGTCTGTTAAGCCCTTTTTAGTAATTTTGTATACCAATAGAATAATAGACAAAAATTTATCATATGGAAAATGTTCAATTGTTTCTCAATTTCAAAATTTTAATTTATTCGTGACATTAACTGTGTTCTAAATACTCTCTATGTTTTCAACTTCCTAAGTATATCAATCTGACAGAATAACTCTCCTGTCGATGTTAAGAAGCACTTAATTATCTACCCGAATTTAAATGCAATTAAAAACTTACTTAACGCTTAAAATCATAAGTATAATGCATAACGGATAAATGGAATATGTTCATGGACAGAAAAAGTTATGTGAATATTGCTATTACGAGAATAGAACAAGATCTTTGTTGTGTTTATAAAAATGGAAAACGATTTAAAATGCTCTCTATGGAAAAATCCAGCCAGTTGTACTATTTATACAGTAGTTGTAGCAAAATTATAATTTAATCGAAATCTTCTGGTTTATTTTTGAAAGAGAAGGTAAATTTAAGTCTTAACTTTAACAGGTACGAGTGTTTTCAACTTCAATTCTCTCAGAATACTGTAGTTCAAAACAAAGTTAACTATTTTTATTAGTTTTGTTTGAGATAAACAGCCGGACGTACAGAGAAATTCTCATATCCGCTTTTGTGACAAAGATATTGTAAATAACTTTATCTTCGTCGTTTATGCCACAGGAAATACCAGCACAGTCCACTGATTAAGTTCTCTGAAACGAATCAATAAATATTCACGAAGGCTTATGCTGAAAACAAAAGCAAATCCACGAACAATGGCCAAGGATCAGAACTGCGATAGAATTCACAGCAAAACAGATGACTGCGGCTATTTCGAGATTTTAGTTATTCTTTCTTTTTCTAATGTTATTGTTCTTTTTAACGTTTCTTTCTTTCTTCCCTGAGTTCCAGGAAAGTTTACTGTAGATGCGAATATTCTGAAATAAATAGAAGTCTACAGTGTGTAATGTAGTTCTTTAGCTGGCCACTAAGAGACTACTGCACACGTAAAGGCTAAATTTTACTCTGTTTCTGAGATAGGTTATGTTTACAGTTTAACTCAAGCAACTAAGAAACATCATGAACTTCTGGAGGTAAACAGATTTTCTATGGAAACTCAAAATTATAGATTTATAGCAAATGAAGGATAACTAAATGTATTGAATAATACAGCATAAATTGGAAAACATGGTTTTAATAACGCAAGCGCATATGTTTAGTTTCGTATTAATACAAATTTAATTTGAATAAGGGTACACAATAGCGATAAGTTTGGGGGGTGCGGTTTTAGGACCGGTGCCCACCCAGCATCGCGAGGAATTTGAGGAAATAATAGATAATGTCGCGGAGAAAGCACGGACGTTTCGGTGCCGAGAGATAAGCGCGGTTTGTGTACACAACGAGCCTGCAGCTAAAGATAACAGTCGGATTGTGTATCACTGAGACGACTTACCGACACAGATAAGTGAGGTAATTGAAACACTCTAGTAATATCTTGATTGCTGTATAAAACATTCGAGTTCATGTTTATTCCGGGAATATCTCGAACTTATCAATGAGATATATAAGAGATTGTGACACGCCAGCGGACAGTTGTAAAACGAGAGTGAGTGAGTCGCGAGAGGTAATCAGAGAACAGCTGAGAGTGTTGTAATTGATCGCTGTTTGTTATTGTCATCGACCTTGGAAGATTGTGTAGTACATGTGATGTAATGTTGTTACGTGAGAATTGAAGGGTGTATTTCTACGGAAATAAAGAACATTTAGAATTTCTGCAAATTGGACTTTCAATTCTACGAACCCACAGAGTCACAATAGCGAATTCCGGTCAAGAATGTCAACTTTGCGACTGGACGTGTGGAGACGTTAACCACATCTTCTCCACCTATAGATTGAATGATCGCCCACCTTTGCCTTGCATATGTGAGGCCGACAGCCGGATTGGCAGATTCAGGCCCGACTTGGACTATTATGTTTATATTATTATTATTATTATTATTATTATTATTATTATTATTATTATTATTATTATTATTATTATTATTATTATTATTATTATTATTATTATTATTATTAATTATTATTATTATTATTATTATTATTATTATTATTATTATTATTATTATTATTATTATTATTATTATTATTATTATTATTATTATTATTATTATTATTATTATTATTATTATTATTATTATTATTATTATTATTATTATTATTATTATTATTATTATTATTATTATTATTATTATTATTATTATTATTATTATTATTATTATTATTATTATTATTATTATTATTATTATTATTATTATTATTATTATTATTATTATTATTATTATTATTATTATTATTATTATTATTATTATTATTATTATTATTATTATTATTATTATTATTATTATTATTATTATTATTATTATTATTATTATTATCATTATTATTATCATTATTATTATTATTATTATTATTATTATTATTATTATTATTATTATTATTATTATTATTATTATTATTATTATTATTATTATTATTATTATTATTATTATTATTATTATTATTATTATTATTATCATTATTATCATTATTATTATTATTATTATTATTATTATTATTATTATTATTATTATTATTATTATTATTATTATTATTATTATTATTATTATTATTATTATTAAGGTGGTACTGAAATCCATTCAGAGTTGGCTGTTATGTGTTGGCTTTGGTATTACGTTATATTCGTATAACTCATTTGAGTACAGCATGAGTAAAATTTCAACAAAAAAATATATATATTTCGGAAATATATCTCCACAAAAAGGGTGTTGTTAAACATGAGATATAATTTAATCCCTATTAAACTGAAGTGGATGAAACAACATGCTTCTATAATAATAGTTTTATACGCACTAATAAACAATAGAAATATATCAGAAGTGATTTTAATTGCTAGATAGTGAATATACGATCGCAATATACGAATTTTGTTTTACAACTGTAAAGTGAAAGTTACTAGTTACCTTGCCCTAAGCGGCCTTCCTCAAAAAATGTCACCGTAGCATTAGCTACATTGAGCTGAACAAATGTAAGCCGATAATTACGGCCTTGCTCTTGAAACTAACCTCAAAGGGCAATGAATCACGCAATAAAATCATCTTTAGCACGCGAGCCAATCGCACAAGCTGCAAAGAATGCACATAGTTGTACGCAGATCTCTTCTTTCCCCAAAATGTTTTAAATATGAAGAAATGGGAAGGACAGGAATTAAACATACACTCATATAGGTGCACTCAAATAACTTTTTCTACTCACTCTTTACAAAACCCAATTCTTCTATCTACTTCATGTTAAACATTTGTGCAAGTGATATTGTTATATATTTGGTTCTAGATGCAATGGGGAAAGGGAAATAAAGTAGGTTTTAAGGGTTGGTTGCTATGTGAGAGCTTTTACAGTCAATTTATTTTCCAAGATTAGGAGATATTTGAGAATCGTTAGCGTATTGGAAGAGTCGAGCTGAAAACAAGAAATACCTCGGATATGGTTAACTGCACAGAAAATACACATTACAATGAATTCTATATTTTGCATACCCTTGTTTACCAGTTATGCAAAAGTTGTATGAGCAATTTAGAGGCTATTAACAGAAAATTCAATGTATAAATCCCGTTTCTCCTGAAAATATATTAAGCATATGATAACTTAAACACAATCTAAGTCATCTTTGAGAAAGTCAAAATTTGTAAAAATTATTATATGAAAATGTTGGTTTCGAATAGTAGTACTCTTTGTTTGTTTGTTTGTTTGTTTGTTTCTTTCTTTCTTTCTTTCTTTCTTTCTTTGTTTCTTTCTCTCTTTCTCTCTCTCTTTCACTCTTTCTCTCTCTCTCTTTCTTTCTTTCATTCTTTCTCTCTTTCTCTCTTTCATTCATTCATTCATTCATTCATTCATTCATTCATTCATTCATTCATTCATTCATTCTTTCTTTCTTTCTTTCTTTCTTTCTTTCTCTCTTTCTTTCTTTCTTACTTTCTTTATTTTTTCCTTCTTTCTTTCCTTCTTTCTTTGTTTTTTCTTTCTCTCTTTCTTTCTCTCTTTCTTTCTGTCTTTCTTTGTTTCTCTTTCCTTCTTCGTTTCTTTCTTTCTTTATTTCGTTTTCCTTCCTCGTTTCTTTTCTTTCTTTCTTTCTTTCTTTTTTTCTTACTTTCTTTCCTTTTTCCTTCTTTAATTCTTTTTTCCTTCGTTCTTTTTTTCCTTCTTCCTTTCCTTCCTTTCCCCATTCTTTCTTAGCTTTTCCTTCTTTTCTTTCTCTTTTTCCTTCTGTCTTTCCTGTTTCTTACTTTCCTTCTTTATTTCATGCAATTCTTTCAGTTTTTATTTCCTTCGATCTTTCTTTCTTATTTTTCTTTCTTCTTTATTTTCTCCCCTTTCATTCCTCCTTTCTTAGCTTTTTCTTTCTCTGGTTCCTGCTTCCTTTCGTTCTTTTCTTCCCTCTTTCTTTCTTATGTTTTTTCTTTCTTTCCTACTTTCCGCTTTGTTTCTTTCTTTCTTTCCTTCCTTCCTTCATTCATTCATCCATTCATTCATTCTTTTTCTTTCCTTGTCTTCCATACTTTTTCCTTTCCTTCTTTATTTTATACTTTCTCACCGTATTGTTTCTTTCCTTCCTTCTTTCTTCATTATCCTTTTCTTTCTTTCTTTCTTTATTTATTTTCTCTCTTTCTTTAATTCCTCCTTTCCTAGCATTTTCTTTCTTCCCTTCCTACTTTCTTTCCGTTTTGCTTTTCCTTCTTTCCTTATTTCCGTCTTTCTTTTCTTTTCATTTTTTCCTTTCTCGCTTTATTACTTTTTTAATCTTCGTTTGCCAGCCTGGAAAATATACTGAACTGCCAACTTTGGTATTTAACTGAATTTTCATATTTAAGTATATGTACGTAATAAATCAAAATCGTTTTGTGATCAAAATTATGTTAAGTTTACCGTGTAGCTTGTTTATTTTTTAATCTTGGCTGGCACGTCACATTAATGCAAGGTCGTCCCTCTGTTGCCAGTTTAAGCGATACTGCTATTGACGTTTGAAGCTAGTTCAAGTAGAGTGTATAAAGAACGGTTTTGCTCTATTGTTCCTTCCTTCGCTTGTTGAAACGCAGATGTTACATACAGCTTGCCCACAACATGCACGAGGGAGAGTTAAGTACTGCCAACCGCAGACAACTAAATGATCTCCCAGCTTCTGCTTCTTTAATCTATTCTTCTTTTCAAAGTCAGCTTTTGTGCTTCGAAATAACGAGAGAAAATATACCTATCAATCTAGATGTACATCAATGGAGTAAAGGGGAGAAAACAGGAAAAAAAAAAGAAAAGAAAGAAAGAACCTGCTATGTCTTACATGACTTTCTCTACTCTTGTAAAAACACTTATTTCTCTATCTACTTCATGTTAATCAACATAAACATTGGGAAATTAATTGTTCTTTCACACTGGCCGTGTGTAGGCTAAAGTTTGGATCCGTGGTTCAAATTCCGGCTATGGCATTGAATTTTTCAGTCTGACTCTACCTTTCCAAACATAAACATTATCTTATTACTAGGTCAAGCAACTACCTTTTCGACTTAAAAGTCAAAAAATGTAGATCTAGCTAAAATACACAGTTTATAATAAATACATTATTTTTTTCGGCGGAAGAATTACTTCCGAGATATTCTCTTATTTTGATTTGTGATTTCAAATACTTTCATTTTTTCAGATAATAAGTCGTCATTCATTTTTATCTCTTGTCCGTACAAAGAGAACGGAGTTTCAAAGACATATATCGACGAGCTGTTTAAAACATTTGACTATCACTTAAAGTCTATTGTATTCTCTTGTATCTACTATTAAGATAATGTTTATCTCGATTAACGTGAAGTAGAATAAGTGTTTGTACAAGAGTAGAGAAAGCCGCACTAGTGCACCTGTTTTACAAACTATTATTTTACAAATGAAGAGCACACCTTGAATTTTTTTGTAATATTCTTAGAAGTCGAAAACAGTAGATCTTGTTAAAACACACGTTCAAAACAACTATTTTTGTTTTGTTTTGAAGAACAACCATTTCCAAGATATTCCCCTAATATTAGGTTGAATTTTCATATACTTTTACTTTTATAGATGAGTAATCGTTATTCATCTTTTAATGTTATTTTGTTCCATTTAACTGGCAATGGTCATATCGGCGGCCGTTTTCCTTTGGAACATATCGCTTATTGGCGATGCTGTTAACTCACAAACGTTGCGTTGCTGGTAATTCGAGTTTTAATCATTCGCATACATTCCTACTCTCGGTCTTACTTCCAAACTCCTGGGAAGACAGGGAATCATCTTGGTTCGAGAAAAATCCTTACCACAATTTACTTAGATAATCTGCAAAGCCTTGTAGAGGCAACTTAGCCGCAAAAAAAAAAAAAAAAAAAAAAAAACACCTGGCGTGGCAGCCCTAAGAGAGCTAAGGCCTACCAACCCGACTGCCGGCCTCACGCCCACTTACTCACGGCAGAGTGAGCGATCATCCAATCGACACGTGGAGGAGATGTGATCAGAATCTTGACATCACCGAGCCGGAATGTTGGTTTTCGTGATAAGGGCGCTTACCTAGCGTAAACTCCTCACATTGCTCACGATGCTGAGTGGGCGCCCGTCCTATACCCGGGACATAAAATCCGCACCACATGGGTGGGATTGAACCCGGGCCGCTTTCCGTGGCCAGGGACACACGTATGGGGCCTTAGCCCGCTAAGCCGCAAGAGTAATGTTACAAATTTGTTCGTTGCAGCCTCTAACAAAGTAGAATATTTGGAGATAAAAGTATGCCCACATGTTAGGGTTCGAACCGTAAACATCCTTTTCGCCTGTCACATCGTGCGTTTTGCCACTGAGCTACGAGAATAGTCGATAGAGCGCGCCTTACATACAACATAATTAGTTCTGTTAAAATCATAATTCCGTTTTCTTGAAAACTGTGTACGCTCAGCTGCAAAAGAATTGTTTCTTGATTTGTGATATTAAGTCAATCTTTCGTTATATTGTGTTAATATAGCCATAGAAATCTTCAAGGTCAGTAAGAGGTTAAAAGGGGACCACGACACTATATATCTAAACGTGGCCGATTTAATTTTTATAGCCTGTAGTGACGGAATGCCTGAATTATATTGACCCGCGAATACTAACATTTACTTTCTTAAAAGATAGTAGCCATCAATAAGATAATGCTTTTAGCATGAAGTAGATAGTAACAAAAACTGACTTATGCCAAAAGCGGTTTCGCCCTTTCACTCCGATTTATGTCTGTTTTGCTGGAAGCGCTGTCGGTCTGTACTTCTTGACACTTATGACGTGTATATGAAGTGTCTGACGTAACATCTTGAGGAGAAAAGCTTCTTGCCTTCATAAGTACCCTCAACTTTTTCTTTACTCTAATACCTTACTTCCAGTGCAAAGTATTTAATACCTTGTCATTATTGTGTCAGCTTGCTTCTCGCATCATTGGAGCCCGTTCAGCGATTTAAATTTACTTCAGAGGTTTTTATTGACAGTTTCTTGAGCTTCAAGTTTTTGTGTACTCTCTTTTAAAAGTTTTACATTAGATAGCTGTAAATTGGTGCTTATTAATTCATTTTATTATGCAATGACCTAACACCGGATCACTGCCAATAGGGAGATAGGTAAATATTTGTAGTAAATAAATAACGTACGGATGTTAAAACAGTTCACAGTTATTGGTAATCGAACAGGATGACTCAGTTTCCCATTTGAGAGGTCCGTAGGTGCAGTTCTTATGGTCAGTCTTCCGGATCGCTGATTTTTTCCAGTGTTTCCCTGGTGGCTATGCCAATGCTGGGTAATTTCATTGTATTCGTCGAATTTCCTAAGCCTTCACTTCAGCTGATCTTTTATTTCAATTCACCTTTCATCCAAGAATCTTTCAAGGAATTTCGCGTGCAATGCAGGGAATTGGCTCTCTAAAAATCTTCGTCCTTTGGACTGGGCGGTGTCTCCTAGTACCGAGCCTCCTAAGGGATGTGCAAGAACCTCAATTCCCCTCCCAGATGGTGCCCTAAGTCATGGCACAAAATATCTTCTGCAGTTTGAAGTGCTTAGTTCAGCCTTCACTCCGAGTCACATAATATTTTGTCAGAGCATGGGAATTGTGTTCAGGAAAACTAATTAGTTAACTTTGTGCAGCAAAGAAAACCATTAGATCAAGGTATCTATGGAATTCAGTTATGTTCAGAAAAGTTGATTTGCATGTAGAAAAAGGTGTGAATATTAAAAGAACAAAGACAGCAAAAGTTGCATTCCACTTACGAACTTGCAGATTTAGTTGTACTATGTATGCAGAAACGTTATTATAAGAGCATGTATTTTAAAATTCGCCTTCTTCCCTTCGAGTTTGGCCCAAATGCATACATTTTCACTTTCTCTATTACGTATAGTATCATAAGTATTGCATTTCAGACAAAAATCCAAGATGTGTTTTCACCGGAAATATACGTTTTGGGGCTCTCTAAGCCCGGTACCCCAAAAATAATATTATAGAAAAGCTTTTTGTGATTATATGTCTCTCTTTTAACAACATAATTTAATTTAAAAATGATAAATTGGCTAGGAAACAAACTTCAAAAAACGCGACACAAATATTTGCAAGAAAACTCTTGTCAAACTACGTTTTACTTGGTATATTTTCAAAATATTTGTTTTTCTAAACAATAATATAGATTTTTACAAATGCTTATTTCAATTAAAATGAAGTAGATAGATGGATATGTGGTTTAAAGAAAAATTCGTACAAGAGCAGAGAAACTCATGTGAGTGTAACCTAAGTATCCTACTTTAATCTTTATTGGTATTTCTTATCCTAGTAGAATCGTCTATTATGATTATCGTCTATTATGATTTTGTAAACGTTATTAATATACAGTTATTATTTGTTTTTGGATTTTTCTCAATCGGTAAGTCACTATTTAGTTTTTTCTCGTGATTACGGAGTTTGCAGCACACCTAAACAAGCTACAGTTGCAAGTGGACTGCAGTATTATGGATCCCATGCATATTCAGTTAGCTTTATCATTGCATAATAGATCGCCATTATCTGGTAATGTCATCTACGTAGTGTACACGTTCAATAGGATGAATGTCGCAATCCTTTGATCATTAGCCATTCATCTTCAACATCAAACACAGGAGGCCGAGTAATAATCAGGTTAGCGTGTCTTAGAATGTGATTCTGCGCTGCGTACCCCCTTTGTGCTCTCGGCCATGTGACCAGACAGTTTTTACTTCCCTATTGCTTGCGAGATGGCACTGCTGCAAAATCTGTAACGAATTCGGAAGGTGGAACACCGCGGCCTCCTCCCTGACCTATGCGTTCTTATTCCAGAATTTCTCTGGATGATGGGAAAATGCTGAAAAGTACATGCCCCTTCATTTAGCATCACCTTGGTTGGTTGTTTTAAGGTTCTAAGCGTCGGAGGGATTTTCGCCACGGAATTTGCACTCTTTCCATCCTTGTTCTTCGGATCGAAGGTCTCAGGGTTCCGGGATGTCTGAGCGTGCAAGGAGTATCGTCAGCTGCCACCGGGGTATCATCTAAAGATGTGACACATTAATTTAAAAAGAAATCTTCTACACAGAAACGCTCGTTACATTGATGTTCCAATGAATATGATTTCTCCAAAATGATAAAGATTGTGACCATCCAATTTTTCAAAGCTTCATTTCCATTTTGTCCAATATTTGCTGAAAGTTCGTTTAGATGACTCTCATCACTTCACTGATGTGAACTTGTGCCCCCTATCCGTGTCAGTTCAAGAATATGAAGCACTTCAATTCTGTTACTTCCAGGATGATCTAGTTTCTTAGCAGTTCCTAACACACAACAATGATCTTGTGATAACCTTGGGCATAGTCACAGTGTCACAAAAGTGTAAAAACATCATTATTGCTAATCACATTTTATCTCTTAGGTGCTTAGGTAGTATTAACATTATACTCCAGACATCGCTGCACAAACTGAAGATAGACAAGAGAACTGTCACTTCTTAATCATAACTCAAACCGAACTACATTTAACTGTCCAACCAGGTGTCCGGCATCTCCTTATAAGTATAGGTCATGCATCAAAAGTGAAGGGGAAGCTTCTGGTACCGGTCGAAAGAATTATCTGCAGCAGTAATGGCACAAACTGCGGTGAATGGTACTAAATGAGACTTGCATCGGCCAGTGTTCAGTAAAGAAGACCAGCTGTTATGCATGCACTGTTACATCCACAATCGTGGCTCTGCCATGGAGGAGTCGAACGGGAGTAGGGGAACCGTTCCGTCCTTGTTGTTCACTGGTTTGAGAGGCAGGAAGAGTGCGATTTTCAGGGCGCGTCCACTAGCTGACCTCATGAAGCGAGCTGGTTGTTACTGTCAAACACTGTTCCAGTACGTGATTCGAGAAGGATCCGTTGCTTGAAGTTTCTTGACTCGCCCGACAGGTTATATAAAAATCGATACGAAACCTAGCAGCATGGTGCGTTTTAGTTTGTGCGTGTTTCAAGTTCGAGTGTCAGTGGACGAGTACGGCTCTGTGATGAGGATTCAGTGCAATGAAGCAGTTCACGAGTCAATCGGTGAGTTGAGCTGCGGTGTTGATAGAGCAGTACAGAGAAGTGTGGTACTTTCCAAGCTTCGTGTTGAGGAGTTAGCAGGGAGTGGAACAGACAGTGAAGCAGTTCATGAGTGAATATCGGAGTTGTTGCGTTCAGAGTCGGCGTGCAGCTCCGTGTAAGAGATAAACCATTGTGTATGTGAGAGACGTGGTACGTGCTAAAAAGACATAAAGTAACATTAAAGAGGTGTGCTGAAGCTATGTACCTGTGTAAAAAAGGTGACTGTAAACTAGTACTGGGCTAAAGATTTTGGTGACAAATAAAGGAGCTGAAGTGAACTTCGTCCTTGTTTGTGTTTGTCATATAATTGAATATTAAACTTAATTTTAGCTAATTGATGGAAATTAATCATTTCTTCACACTAGCCGTATATAGGCTAAGATTTTTGATAGATAGAGTCAACATGAAACATTCAATGCCACGGCCGAGATATGAACTACGGATCTCCTGGTTTCCGTCCAGTCGCTCTTACCCTTTGAGCTACCATGGCCAACGTGCAGTCCTGACATTAAATTCTCCATTTGACTCGTATATTTCCCCGGTAGGCCACTAGGGGCTCTCGCATCCGAGATAAGCTGTTTCTGGCGACTTACTGTCGTAAGTACTTGAGTCCCAGGCTTCATCATTTAACTGTTGGAAATTAAACATTTCTCCACACTAGCCGTATATAGGCTTAGATTTTTGATAGATAGAGTCAACATGAAAAATTCAATGCCATGGTAGCTCAAAGGGTAAGAGCGACTGGACGGAAAGCAGGAGATCCGTGGTTCAAATCCCGGCCATGGCATTGAATTTTTCTTGTTGACTCTAATAAACTCCATATTTTCTGGTCGTCTTCCATAGACCAGAGGTAAACTACTAGCCTCTGGCTTCCCAGGTTGCAGTGGACAATTCACTTTTCTATAATAAATGTCCTTAGCACGTCCTTGTCAGCAAGGGAAATAAATCTAGTTGTAACGTGTAGTAGAGCTATGATACCTAAAATAAATAAAATCCTGATAAAAGAACCTCTGAGAAAAATTAAGCGGACATTCATTCCCAAAATAGAATTCCCAAACTGAAAAATTCAATGCCATAGCCGGGATTTGAAACATGGATCCCCAGCCTTCAGTGCGGTTGCTATAACCAGCTGAGCTACTATGGCCAACATGCCGACATGACATTTAATTCTACAAATGACTCATATGCTCTCATTGGCTCTACTCATTCAAACCTTAGCCTACACACGTTTAGGATGGACAAAATGATTATTTCCATCAATACGAGCATACTTATTAAAAAAAAAAAAAAAAAAAAAAAAAAAAAGGTTCCAAAAACATTTTTTTATAGATTCAGTCCCCAAGATGCTTGTTCCTGATAGCTTCAGTTTAATACTTGTCATTTTTTCAACTTTTCACTAGTCATAGAAATAAAAAGTCCCCATCGTATGAAATAGGATGGACAATACTCCGGATAGATCCCTCCCTTGGGGGTGCGGATTTAAAATCCCCGGTAGATAATCGCTGCCTACCCAGCAACATAGAGGATTTGATAGGTATCGATGCTCTCTAGCAAAGTCCACATTCCAAATGGAGGTTGTGTCATCACCTCCCCTACCTCTGTCGCGACACGTGGGCGTGAGGTCGGCAATACGGCTTGGATTGCTAAACCAGGCAGCGCTTTAGAAACATAGGTTGACTACTACTACAACTATTATTATTAATTTTATTATTATTACTATTATTATTATTATTATTATTATTATTATTATTATTATTATTATTATTATTATTATTATTATTATTATTATTATTATTATTATTATTATTATTATTATTATTATTATTATTATTATTATTATTATTATTATTATTATTATTATTATTATTATTATTATTATTATTATTAATTACACCTTCTTAAGAATAGTTTGAAGAACGTGTATGGAAAAGGATAGCAAATAAACCAAATACGTGAATGTAAAACAGATTTTTATAAAATGGTCGATGTGCGTGAGTTTAAAACAGAGAACACGAAAAAATGGATAATCTTGGTAACTACCAAAAGATATCTATGTAAAGTACATTAGGATCCTGGAATATGAACTCATATTGGTGAAGTGAGAGTGAACGGGGAAGTAATTCGCTTTAGTGAAGTGCTAACAGTGGGCTAAGTGAGCTTTCGTAAAAAAAAAAAAAAAAAAAAAAAAAAAAAAAAAAAAAAGAAAAAAAGAATGAGATTGTTGCATTGACAGTTCAAAAAGTCAAAATTCATTAATAGTTTTTGTTTTTTGTTTTTGTTAGTTGCTGCCGGGAATAGAATAGACCAAAGCAAGAGGGTCCGTTACAACTCTTCGGGGGCGGCTCATACAATGAGAACTATGGTCCTTTATGGAAGGACCATAAATTCGAGGTCATAATTATCCATTCCAGCAATAATTCAGGGAAACCCGTGGATAAGGAAGGTCAACCACAGATATCGAACCCACTACCTATTGGCTATAGACGCTAGAGCGCCTTCTTGGTTTGGGTGGAATACGATACTTCCCTTATTTACCATGGGTCGAAAGAAAACACATGAAAGAGAAAGGACGCTGGGTACTGGAGTCACAAGTGGAAACAGTTGACAGTTGTGGGGCGATGTTCAGACCACTAGCAAGTTATAATGAAGGTGGGGGCCGAGAAGCTACATGCCTGGGTTATGGTAATCTGAAGGGAACAACAGATGCTGCTCTCCAAAACTTTAAACAAATTATCCTCGACCTGCCTCACCTCCACAACTGTACGTACTACTATATACATTCACATGACTGCTTCTAAGCTTACAAAAGTCTAATGTAGTGCTGGTAAGATGGCGCCCAAAACAGGCCATATTGCTACTATAGCAATAGAAGATTGGACCTATTGGTCACCACAAACGTTTGAAAAAGTCCATGAAAAGCGCTTAAAGGAAAAATAATTTTACACCATGACAACGCATTGTCGCATACAGAAAGCAAACAACCGAGTAACTGAATGCCTAGATAAAATGCATAGAATAAACTTTTCGTATATCTGTGAAGTAGCGGAACATTCTAAAAATCTGGTCTTCCTCACCTAATACAGAAATTATTTAGTAGTAAACGAGAATATTTTGAAAAACAATGAAATCATTTAACTTTTTGAAACCAATTATTTTTATTTCGTAAAAACTTTGACTTTCACCCTCATGTTTATCACTTTAGCGCTTTGCGTAGCCGCTAATATTCACCCACTCATAACTAATCACAGCTGTTACGTTGAATTTAATTTCTATTGAAGTGCTGAATCCCAACTCACAATTGAACTGCACTCACTGAACTATCTTAACTCAACTCTCACTATTGGAAAATTCTCCATTCTTAAAAAAAAAAAAAAGATAGGCAAAACGAACTTTGGGGAATGATAGGTGGCTATTGCTTCACACCGACTATTGTTCTGCTGAATAAGATTCATTAGCCGCACCCAGGCCCAGGTAGACCCACGTGTCTTCACATTAAACGAGCTAGACATTTATAAAAATGATCGTATCACATATTTTCTTGTAGGTACAAGGTAATAGGGGACTACAATAGACTTAAAGCAATAGTGAAACCCTCTAGGAACTAGTGATTATGTGGCGCCTTTGAAATTTGTTTCTATCGTAATAAAGGACCGTTTTATAAGGTTATAAAGAAATATTAATTAGACAAGTAAATATTTACAATAAGTGATTCTTATGTATTAAAGTTTAAGTATGTAACACTCCAAATCCGTGGTGCCCGAAATTTCGTCTTGCAGGAGTTCTTTTATACACCAGTAATACCCTACTGCTGAAGCCTTTTAGCACACTTAAAAAGAACCAGTCTTTAAAAAAGTGTATAGAAAGTGACGTTAATTGGACACCTAATCATTTTAATACAGAGAGGTAGCAGCGGTAACCAGTGCGAGAGGTCACGGTTCGATTCCCGTCAACCCTCCACTGTGACTTGGATTTTTCCATGGTTTTCCTGACTGTGTATTAGATTCTCTAATCCACGGTTTCGTTTCCTTTCTCGTTCTTTCCTCTTGACATCTTTCAGGTTTGGCTGTCAGCACAGGTGACCTCAAGTGATGTCGATGCTTGCGATGTGTAAAAAATGTTCTCTGGAGGTCCTTGAAGTAGCTGCCCATTGAGCTGCGTTTGCCACCACTTCCGGAACGTTCCACTCGACGAAACTTCCATCTACCGACGCCCTGCGTCCCGAAATTTTGTTTTACTGATCTATCTGCTCCCTCCATCAACAGATATTAATACATGTGTTATAGATGATAAGCCTTCACAAACTTGCATATCTTATTCAACCCCTCTCCAAAAGAGAGAGGAGAGAACCTGGAAGGAAGAGGGGTTTCACATATCATCCCTTGTACCCCTCTATAAGCTCTTCTTTACTGTCATTCCTGTGAAGAAAAAGAATTTTTAAGTTTCCACATGTTCGGGGCCGAAGGGATATATTCATAAATATTTATGTAGAATATTGTTTAAGATTTTCTTTTACCCCCTCGGTAACATCTGCGAGGGGGTGAACTTTCAGTGCATTGATTTGGATGTAATCCTCAGACTAGATTTGAAGTAACTCAAAGTTTATATCAGCCCCTGTTGTTCTTGTCCCGTTTCTATGACAACCCTCAGGTTATGTTAGTGGTGTCTCATAACTCGATTGGCCTTGTCCCGTTTCTATGACAACCTTCGGGTCATGTTAGTGACTTTGCTTTTGCAACATTTAGTCATCTAATTGTCCTTGTTTTAACGTAAGTTTAAAGATGTTTGCATAACAAATGAAGTTATGTTTCTGGGAATTACCTCTGAAGTACTGTTAATTGAGAATTAGCTTTGTAAAGCTAAGAAATAGACAAAATCTTAATACAGAAAGTTGCATATCTCGTTAAAGAACACAATTTACCTCAAATTCTTTTTTTTTTTGTAGGGTTAACCATCATAGCGATTGATATGTCTAAGAATGGTTACTAAATATCATAGCAATTACTCAACAGATATTTTATATTCAGGTGATCTCAAAGCATATGAGCTTATTACAGGGATAAATAGAAATAGTGTATATAGCAGTGCAGGATCATGGGAGTGTAAATGTTGTACTTTCGAATCAACTATAACTAAAAATCGATACCACGAAAAGGTATTAGAAGATGTATAAACAGTTGTGTAACGTTTCAACCTCCTACATGTAAGAAAATGCCCGAACCACACTGAAACATTTTGGAATACGATGCTTCTGAAAATAATTGAAGTCAGTTTATATTTGACCGATACTTTGTAATGTTTTGCGGGTGATTTGCTTGTATTCTTAGTGGTGATTGGTTTATGGTTATCATTACGGACGAGTCAAATACAATTTTTCTCCGTAATGGATTGTCGATTCCAATACACGATATTTACCACGATACCCGATACTTCGATACTTTATACCGCCATTTCTAATTCTAGTTTCAATACAAAGTAGAATGTTGGGAGATCAGTATAATGCCGATAAAATTAAGTAGGTTCACATATTTAATGAAAGAAGACTTAAAACCATCAGTATTCTTATTTTTAAACTGTGCATTAGGAATTTAAAAGTCAAGAGGTCCACTTTTATAAAATTTTATTCAAGAATACTAATAGGCTCACTCCTTAAGTGTCAAGTCTGTTTCTTATTCTGTTGCGTATGGGTCCAGCTGTGCTAAATAGTCTTTCAGAGGATGATGTTGAAAGTGAAATACCTACATATATAGTTGCGGACATTTTAAATTTGTTTTCCAGTGATCCAGTACACTAGAAAGAGGAAGAGACATAGTCGTTGAGGTATGTCGTTATTTCTTCTTAGGAACTACTAACTGACACTGAATTTGACACACGGTTATTTGCTGCATAATGTGTGCAGGTACCACATTCCTGTCAGTTTCTGGGACTTCGCAATGTTCTACATGTGGAAATAATTTTTTTTGGACTTTAAAATAAAATAAATACTGCAGAATCATCACCGAAGTATCGAAAAAGTACCGAGGAATATTCTGAAATATCGTTCGACGTTTGTACCACGCAAGTAGCGTGAGTATCGAGGCATAGTGACCGCGCTTAAAGGATCCCCAGGCTGCTCGCTTTGTACGGAAATGTTGTTCTTACCCCTAACCACAATGTCATAAACATCTTAGGATACACTTACCGGGGTGGAGGGGTGAAGATTGTTAGGCACGTATTTATAGCTGAGAAAACCCAGGGTTGCCGTTGTTTAAAATAACGTTTAGAAAGAAAAAGAACTTCAAGCTGATTTCACTGTACGAAATAGTCATTTGGTTTAATTATTAATATTTTCAAATAAATTTTAAATAATTAATTTATCCTAAAATAATACGTAATATTACAACGCTTTATAATGTAACTGAAAAGAGATATATTACCTATGCTGTTATGGTATTAGTACTTATATTACCTACATGAACTAAATGCTCATTATTAACGTAGTATCCAAGGTAATCTTAGCAAAACATTCCGATATCTTGTTGTAGGACCATCATTACAATTTTGAAAGGGTTAAATTGTATTAGTGTGCATGAATTTGAGAGGGATATTTACATACTTGCAAATTAAAGAAGCACTTTAGATATTCTGGTATTTAATAATAATTTATAAGCAAAGACTGCACGTTATAGCTTTGTTTATTGCAACTGTGAGCCGATTTATCCTTAAACATTTTCCTATATTCTATGGCAGCTACAGGTGGGGAATAACATTTCAGTTGATTTAACAAATCAGTAAATACCTCAAATATAAAAAATCGAACATAGGAATTAAGGAAAAACTAGTAAGGAAAAGCTATTATTCTTTTTAAATGCTGGAAGCTTTTAACAAGGATGTCTTCTAATTTAACGCTTGAATAAAGTTAAGCAGTGTAATTATCTTTTTTTTTTGGGCGGGGGCCCTTCTGTTAAACACAATTTAAATAAATAATTAAGTACATTTCGCATAGTGATTAAATATGTCATAAACGCCTTAAACTCGAGAAAGCTTAGAAATACTGTTAGGTATATATTACAAGTATGAATGTTAGCATATCCGAGGGAAACTTACAAGCATTCCCTTGAAGGAATCATTTTGGTGGGATTGTGATGCGATGATCTCTGTCTTGAAGCAGGATTATTTGGGATGATGGTGTTTGCAGATTAATTCTTCACCTCTGGTGACGATCTTGAAGAAATCTAGAAGTTTCTCCTGCAACTCTGGATAATTAGGCGCATCTATAATCGTTGGGCGATGAGATCTTTTTCTTTCCCAGGATCGTGGGAAACTAATAAAGATGGTGTTGCTATCTTTAAAGAATGAATAATACTTTTCTCGTTCAAAGATGGAATTTTAATTTCTCATAAACAATTTTAAATTCTTTGAAACAATCACAAATATTATTATTGCAGTCTTTTTACAATCAGCGGTAGATTCCACGGTGAACTATTTCTTTCCTTGCGCACACGCTACTTATGCATCTTTGATGCACACACAGAATTGTTTCTGCACACACTCGGATAGACAAATATACGTCTTATCCCTAAGACTTTCATAAGCAGAAGAACAAAATCTTTTTAAAACATTCAACAACTTATCATGATCCGTTGTCATGGTTACACCATTATCTACTTTAATTTTTTTTATTTTGTTATAAATACTGTGACCTTGTGGGTTCGTGAAATTAAAAGTCCGATTGCACCACTCAAAAATGTTCTTTATTTCCACCGAATTACAGTTGAACACTTGCCGATTACACAGAATTACGTAATACACACAATTACCTACAATTCACCAGTTCGTCCGTTGTAGTTCCACTTGCACGCTCACAGTTACGTAAACTCTTCCGATGCACGTACACAGTCTTCTCGTCCGTTCACTAGCTCGTCAAGTACTGACTTTCCTCCAGCCCGACGCGTTGCTTATATAAGTTCAGTTGGCCTATCTAGAAGGTCCCGGATTAGATGAAATACCCCGTAAGTTCGAGAAATCAAGGGGAGCGGAAAGAGACGGCACAGTAATGTTTTTCCAGCCACCCCTCGTTACCGCTATAAGACAAATGAGTAGGCGTAGCGAACGCCTACCATCTCCTGCTACTGCTGCCTGCCGGTTCTACAGGGAGTTCCGATGTTCGGGTGACAATACCAATATCCTTGACTATTCCTAACAAAACATGAAGTATAAAAATAACTGCTACACCCCAAAAAAGTAGACATTGTCAGACGACCCCCGTCAATATTTAAAAGTAAAATATAAATGTATTTTCCAACGGATATTCATTTACTAATGATGACACATGAAAAAACAGCGCTTAACTTGGTGAATGTATTGAGAAGGACCACCACATATGTTTGAGGATTGAAGACCCTTATAATTGCTTCCACGTGGGATGAAAGTCAAAGTGAAAGCTCTGCGTCTGCTTTGCTTCCGCTGGGACTAATTGAACGCGGCTACTACATCGCAAGTATCGAAGAGCCATGCCTAGTTATGATCCTCTAAGTTTAAACAAAAGCCAATATGCTCAGAGGGTCTTTCGAACAGAATCTAAGGCTACAAGTTCGACGAATTAGTAGTGCTAGTAAGAGGGTACTATAGCAATCGCAGACAGACGTAGCATTATTCCCGTTTGATACACATATGTTTGTTTGTCCTTTGAGTATTGATAAACGCCATTACAGCAACATTAACAGCTGAGTATCTAGATGTTCTAAAGGTCATCAGCCCTCGCCTAGCACCTTGATTACTTTTTGCTTCAAACAAAGATAAAAGACAGGCGTTATTGCTTTATGGATTGCTTTCATGGAATTAAAGAATGTATTGAAGCTAAGGCGGAATGAAACAATATCATGTAACTATTTTAAAACTAATTGTTGTTACATTTTTTAATCAATTTCGGTGTCGCCCTCTGGTACTTTTGTGAGTATAAAGGTAAGGGAAGTGTTAACACTAGTGACTTGAGGCGTCATGACATTTTCCCCGCCTTACCACGATGAAGAGAAAACTTCGATTTTTCGCATGTCAATACCACGTGCGTTAAACATCTAACCGATTTTCAGCCTCCCACATCCTTCATTCCGCATTTCCATTTCTCAGCGATTTTGCTGTCATCTGGTGTTAAGTACATGCAGGAGAGGGAGACATCAAACTTGTGGGGTAAAGTTTCCTTGGGAGGGGTGCAGTCAACGTCTTCCTCCGAGAGAGACAAACTGTTAACACTCGGCTTAGCCCTTATTAGCCCTGAGCCTAGGGCTACTTCACGGTGACATGTTATATCTGACTCTGAAAACAGATGTCTCTGGCTCAACTCTCGGCCTTGTTTCAACAGAAACGTCTTTCTTCTTATTGTGACACATGTGCTAGCTGCAAACCACTGCCGCTCAACACACAACAATATAATGATTTATACCGAAATATTGACTGATAATATGAATAATTGAGGAACGATTGATAGATAACACTTAAAAATTCTGACTCATACGACATTCTTTACTCACTCCACTATAAGCTAATCTTAATAATCTTTTATATACTTTAATCGAGATAAATGAGAACTGATTTGGTATACATTTATTTATAAGTGCTATGGAAATTGCTGTTTACGGTAGGTTTAAGCGATATTCAAATATTTTATGAGCTGGTCGATATGTGATACCTTGGAAGTTCTATATTTATTTCATCAGGATATATAAATGAAATTACTTCTTGTTTCAGAAAAGTATAACTATAAGAAAATTCAAACAGGTAACAAGGAATATATGGAAACAGTTCGCTCCACCAAAAAAGGAAACAAATTTGTTAGACATAATTTGGGTGGTTTTACTTTTAAAAAAATGAGTCCTCGTACATTAAGACATATTGGATTATGAATGAAATGATGTTCAAATGAGCCCAGGCTCTATAGAGAATTACTAGACATTCATATTTTAGGATAAGGGAAAATCCCGGGTAAAAGCTGATCCAAATAACTCACCCTGGCCGAGATTCCAACTCTCTTGAACCTCTAGAACGTGCGGCAGACACGTTACAGAGACGGGCACTAAGATTTTCAGTGTCTCTTACGGTTTAGAAGTTATCTTTGAAACAAAGGCAAATCACGAGATGTTAGGTTAGGGTTGTATTCCTGGTGAGGACCTTTAGGACATCCAAGACCTCAGTTGTTAATTTTGCCCTATGTGAGGATGTGTTTTCATGCTATAACATTGTGTTTTAGTTTGGACGTTAATCATTAGGTTTCTCAGAAGGTAAACAAACTTTCATCTACCAAACGTCTGTCTTTACTTGCTGCCTAAATTACCCCTTTAATAGCAAACAAGTTTTTAAAATTTAGTTGTTTAAAAGAATGTTCTAATAATTTTAATTTCATTCTTATACGTTTATATTTTGTCATATCAAATTAAAAGTCTAAGTCTTGAGATTTCTGGTAATGTCTTCAGAAGTTATCTTCATTCCGGATGACTGTATTCGAAGGATAGATAGGACTAGAGAGCTTAGATAGGTCGACATTGCGGCGCAGCTTTAGATGATGCTCAACTTAGGTACCAAGTTTTGTGTTTAATGGAGTTTTGGATTTTCAATTATGTTGGTTATAGACACTGACGTACGTTACAGACTTTTATAGAAAAGACTGTTTCTGCACTTAACATATAATAAAAAATGTATTCCAAGTTAAATTTCATATCGGTTGTTTGGGAGAAATAAACTATTGTACGTTTAAGCAGACTAAAAATAAGCCGCGAGTTCCACAATCGTTGAAAAAGTTTGATCAGCATCTGATGCTCTTACAAACAGTCCAACATTCTTTGCTGCTAATTCCATGTCGAAGTTTTATCGTAACTCCGGACTGACTAATCCTACTTTGAAAGTAAAATTAAGAGGGAGAGAGAGAGAGAAGGAGCTTACTGCAGCAGTTCATGAAAGAGAGAAGCTGTCCGACACGATTCTTTACCACGTTCAACACTCGAGCTCTCATCACAAGTTAAAAATCACGTTTTATTCTTATAACCACTCTGTGAAACAAACTTCATCTCTTTCTTACATATTTACGTATCCAAGGAGATTGATCTATAGTGATGTGTCCAAGGAGCTTGATCTATAATGATGTAGCCAAGGAGATTGATCTATAGTGATGTGACCAAGGATATTGATCTATATTGATAAGTCCAAGGAGATTGATCTATAGTGATGTGTCAAGGTGATTGATCTATAGTGATGTGTCAAGGAGATTGATCTATAGTGATGTGTCCAAGGAGATTGATCTATAGTGATAAGTCCAAGGAGATTGATCTATAGTGATGTGTTCAAGGAGATTGATCTATAGTGATGTGTCCAAGGAGATTGATCTATAGTGATGTGTTCAAGGAGATTGATCTATAGTGATGTGTCCAAGGAGATTGATCTATAGTGATGTGTCCAAGGAGATTGATCTACAGTGATGTGTCCAAGGAGATTGATCTATAGTGATGTGTCTAAGGAGATTGATCTATAGTGATGCATCCAAGGAGATTGATCTATAGTGATGTATCCAAGGAGATTGATCTATAGTGATGTGTCCATGGAGATTGATCTATAGTAATGTATCCAAGGAGATTGATCTATAGTGATGCATCCAAGGAGATTGATCTATAGTGATGTGTCAAGGAGATTGATCTATAGTGATGTGTCCAAGGAGATTGATCTATAGTGATGTGTCCAAGGAGATTGATCTATAGTGATGTGACCAAGGAGATTGATCTATAGTGATGTGACCAAGGATATTGATCTATAGTGATAAGTCCAAGGAGATTGATCTACAGTGATGTGTCAAGGAGATTGATCTATAGTGATGTGTCCAAGGAGATTGATCTATAGTGATGTGTCCAAGGAGATTGATTTATAGTGATATGTCCAAGGAGATTGATCTATAGTGATGTGTCCAAGGAGAATGATCTATAGTGATGTGTCCAGGGAGATTGATCTATAGTGATGTGTCCAAGGAGATTGATCTATAGTGATGTGTCAAGGAGATTGATCTATAGTGATGTGTCCAAGGAGATTGATCTATAGTGATGTGTCCAAGGAGATTGATCTATAGTAATGTATCCAAGGAGATTGATCTATAGTGATGCATCCAAGGAGATTGATCTATAGTGATGTGTCAAGGAGATTGATCTATAGTGATGTGTCCAAGGAGATTGATCTATAGTGATGTGTCCAAGGAGATTGATCTATAGTGATGTGACCAAGGAGATTGATCTATAGTGATGTGACCAAGGATATTGATCTATAGTGATAAGTCCAAGGAGATTGATCTACAGTGATGTGTCAAGGAGATTGATCTATAGTGATGTGTCCAAGGAGATTGATCTATAGTGATGTGTCCAAGGAGATTGATTTATAGTGATATGTCCAAGGAGATTGATCTATAGTGATGTGTCCAAGGAGAATGATCTATAGTGATATGTCCAAGGAGATTGATCTATTGTGATGTGTCCAAGGAGATAGATCTATAGTGATATGTCCAAGGAGATTGATCTATAGTGATATGTCCAAGGATGTTAATTTGTAGCAGCATATCGAAGGAGATATATGTACTGGATGAGTAAAAATTATGGAGCAGTGCCTGTAACCCCGTTCTTGCAACTCTATGAAGTGATATCTTTTAGAATATCTGTGACATATCAACATGCCCTTACATTGCTATGATAACAAATAAAGGTTATGATTTTTTGTTTGTTAAATGGCAACATTTCTTTTTTCAGCACTCCTCCATTCTACAAGCCTCAGAAGCCACCTGTTCAAACAGCAAATTACATTTATTATGGTTCTAATTAATGCACATTGAGCAAAGGTAAACGCATCATTACCGAAAATAAAGTAGGTTTTGAATTAAACAATACAGTAGACTACTTCAATATGTGGGTTTGAATTGAGCAAATAGAGACAAAGGTAAACTAATAAGGACAACAATATTGCAAATTCTCCCTGTAAGTAATTATTATGGCATAACTTACAGAAATACAATGAATTGAAAACTAGTGATGATCGGATATGGTGACAGGAGGAGGAGCCAAATAGCGGATTGAGTCTTGTTTAATGACATGCATCCAGATCGAAGGGCTAGTCATTGTACGGTAAGCAAAATTTAAAAAGAAAATGCAATGGAATTGGAAGAGTTAAAATGACATAAAATTTGGAGAGATCAAAACGAGTAACAGACTGTGATAAAGCTCTTGATATTTTGTTATCAGGGAAATAAACCCACATTTATCTACTTGCCAGCTTGCAATCAACTAGAATGACAGTCAAAGTCCATATCCAACTTAATGAAAACAGTCAAATAACAGCCTCACAAGGTACAGCTGCTTGGTGAAGATGGCCTTGGTAGACATACTCAGTTTGCTGAAACCTTCAATGACATGCTCGATCAGAATACTAACATCCTGAATAGAATTGTGTTCTTTGATAAAGCTACTTCCTGCCTAAATGGGAGTGTAAATCGTCACAACTTTCACTATTGGTCTAAAGAGAATCCTTAATGGATGATTGAACAACATAAACAACGTCCACAAAAAGTAAATGTGTGGGCTGGTATAATTAATGGCGTATTGATAGCCTCATTTTACACTGACGGCAACTTAAATCCTGAAGTGTATCTACGCCTTCTATAAAATGAAATAATTCCTTCTTTTGCTACCGATCAGATTTAATCCAACCCTGGCAAAAGAAGATGGAGAAATAGCGAAAGATGTAAAGAATAAATTATTTTTTTATTAGAAAAGTTACTACCACGAGATAGGACAGAAGATAAGCAACAAGAACACAAATATAAAGACGCCACTATGAAAAAGAATACTTGGGAAAAAGACTAGTATATCCACATGACATCACTGAAGTAAAAATTGCCATTAGGCAAGGAAAGGAAAATAAATCTCCAGGAACAGAAGAAAGAGTATCAGAGGTAATTCAAAAACTGGCAAATAAATTGTCACCAATATTAACCCATATTAAATGAGTGCCTATTTGTAGGAAAAATCCCTTATTGTTGGAAGGAAGCTAAATTAGTCATTCTTAAGGAAGGGAAAGATAAGAACCTATCACAGGTAAAATCGTATAGGCCAGTTTGCTTGCTTAATACTCTTGTAAAAGTACAGGAACAACTTTTATATAAACGCATCTTGGAATATAGAATTATGATAGGTATGAGTGATGAACAATTTGGTTTCAGAAAAGTGCACAAAACAATTGTCCTATAAAAATAATAAATTTAAATGAACAGAAATATTTAATAAGATTTTTCTTTGATGTTCAGGGAGTTTTCGATAAACTATGGGGCCCAGAACTTTTTAATACTATGAGACATAAGGATTACCGAAGGTGTCTATATAACAGCATAAAAAGCTACTGTGCGGATAGAAGAATTTATATGTAAACCACTTCAAATAAAATAGAAAAATTAACAAAGTTTGCCCACATGATTACATTTTAGGACCTTTATGTTTGGATATAATAACAGAACCGATGATAGAGGAAATTGGGAATATGGAAGAGCTTTATGAAACCATTGCTTACGCCAACGATTTAATGATTAAGGTAGAAGCAAAGAACAGATTAGAACTAGAACAGAAATCTAAGCAGGTGACTGACGCTCTTGAACAGTGGTGTATCAGAACCAAATTAAAGTTAGCCCTACATAAATTGGTAAATGTGAAGTTTAAGTGAGAAGATAAACGAGACCCCACTATTAAAATCTATAATGTAAATACAAAATGACACAAAACGTTTAAGAATTTAGGCATAGAATATGATGAAAATTACTTCTAAATAGCCATATGAAGTATGTAAGAGAAAAGGCAGTAAATGTCGTTATGAAATTAGCCTCCATTGTACAAAAGAGCTATAGAATTCCTTTCGCAACAACAAGGATATATCATATGAGTTTTGTAATAGGTATAATAGTAAATGGCGCAAGTATATGGGCACATAGGTTAAGGGTCAACTCCTTGTAATCTGAAGAACTCAGATGCAAATACTACTTGGCAGCAGCGGAGCTACAAAAGCGACGTCTATGTTGGCCCTACCAATAGAAGCAGAAATTTCGCCTATTGACTATATTATTAGATTAAAGGATGCAACTTACTGGCTAAAGACGGAAGAATATGGGAATGTTTTTAAAATTTATGGAAAAAGGATGCACTACTAAGAAAGAAGTTAAAAATCATATACTACAGGAATTTCAAGATGAGTAGGATAGTGCACGCGTATGAAGAAGAGTGCATGATTTATTTCCAGACGTTAAAGAGAGGTTAAAATTGGGACACATGAAACCAAGAAAAGGATTTTTTCACTTTGTTACAGGATAAGGTATAAGGTATATATAAGAAGGCAGAATTACCTAAGTCCTGAATTCCTAGGAAGATGGATTGGCAGAAGAGGAAGTGTTGAGTGGCCGCCAAGATATCCTGATATGAACCTTTTAGACTTTTTCTTGAGAGGATATTTGAAATGGAGGGCTTACAAGGATAGACCAAGAGATCTTGAAGATTTAAAGCGAAGAATTGAGCAAGAAGTGCAACTGATCAGGCAAAAGGTATTGCTGGAAACATTGGCTAATTTTAAAGACAGATTTTCGCATAGTTTGGCAGTATATGCAGGCCATTTCAGCACCTTTTGAAGTAATTATCATGTGTTACAACGTACCACCACTAATTTTGTTATGAACGTATTTTCTGGTTTATAATCATGTGCTGTAATATGTCCTATAAATTTAAATTAAGTTCAAAAAGGCCTCTTCTTGTACGTTCCTGACAAAAAAAAAAAAATATATATATATATATATATTTTGCCATTAAAAAGTCACGTCCTATTCACAATCCTGGTAACACAAAAACAAGTTGATATCTTAACAAAACCTAGACCAAACTATAAAATAAAATACTAAGAAGCTTATAGGAAAATTTTCATTTAAACTGGACCAAAATTGTATTGGAAGGAAACGATTACGCGATGTGGTGCATTCTTATGTTTGCATATCGCTGAATGATCTTAAAATTACACACGATAAAGAATTGCACTATTTTTAGATATTAAAGTACAAATAGCTGTTTTTATTTATGGAAGGAAAACTCCATATTTGATCCAAATCCTTAGATTTTCTGTTATATGCACACATTACTTTTCGCTCGTTGAATTCAATGATACCTTGTGCATGCAATTCTTATCTCATAGATTGCTATTGTGACTTATGTAGCGAGAATATCTTAACACCTCGGCTCGGCTGTTGGAAGAACCAAGCCTTAGTTATCGTTTCTTTGGAACAGAAATTATGGCTTTCTCACCTAACTCGTTATTATTTATTCCTCTAAACTTCTTATTCTATAATATATGCAGTGCATTCAATGTATTTATAAAATATAGGCTATTGGAGTAATATTTAACTAGCAGAAGTTAATCTTTCAAGAATCTATAAATAATTCATCTGATAAAGAAATATATAAATATCAGTAACTTAAGGTAAAAATTCACAAGCTAGGCTTTTTGATAAAGGGTCTGTGATATGTTTAGAACTCATAGATACTCAGTTGTTGGTGTTGCAGTATGGGGCGATGCGTTAACATGAGGTAAAACGATTCTTCATTTTCGGCATTTTTATGAAAATTTAGAAACCGTTGTGTTAAACAGACATTCAACGGAAGTAGCGGTGCGCATATCACCTAGTGTTATAACAATATAATATTGTTATATAGGTACTCTTGTTATAAAAAAAGTTATTAGCCATTTTATTACCAGCACAACACATTTATGGCGATATTGTAGGTTAGGTTATGTTCGCTAGACCTACTGATCGAAATGACTCTTATTTTCAGAAGCATAACAATAAACTCAAAGTACCTACATCACCAATAACAATATTACAAACCAAATTTCTAGTGCATCTTAGAATTATTTGAGATTTTTCTTCATCGATCAATGCGTTGTTCTTTTTTATGGGAGGTCAGTAGAAGTGGGATCCATAAACAAAAGCTGACTTTTAACTGTTGATGATAAATGTTTTGGATTTTAGTCAAACCACTGCCCGAATAAGATATCTTGAATCTTCTTCAAGCATTGCTCGAATAGCCCAAGATTTTCCTCAGTACTTGGGCGTCTTTACGAAATTCTTCACAAAGATTTCTGTGTGCTGTTATTTTGCCATTTCTAAGCAGAGTTTTAGGAGATAATGACGATTCGAAAATGTGAAAATTCATTGCCCGGAAATGATCTCTAGTAAAATTCAATTTTGTCTGTATATACAATATTTAAAAGGAAATAACGAACAAGGTATTAGAGAAAATGGAACCGAGTGTAAGAAAGAAGTTTTAAAGTGTAAATATATAATGTATTTATCGGTCTTTAGTTTTTATTTTTTATTTTTTATTTTTAGAGGCATGAAGTTCTGTGAATGTTTAGTCCTAGCGTTTCTTGTGCCTACCTTGGTACGTGGCGCAAAAAGAGGAATTCAACCCTTAAACGTATACAGATTTTTCTCTTTACGAAGAGCTACACGTATTATTCTCAACAAAAAAGGGAAATAAGCGTACGTTTTTTGTTGTCAGCGAAAGTGGAAATTTTAATTCCAGTAAAATTCACAAAGTGTCGAGATAAAAGAAGAAGCATCCGAAATATTTGGGCCACACAAAGGGTGACACTAGGAGCACGCTAATTTCTGGAAACTGCCTGCTTCCTATCATCCAGTTCTCTCTAGCGACCGAGCGTCTTTGAAAGGCCGCCGCCCGGAATTGCATTAAATAATTCAACGATTTTCCGTTGGAGGCATTCCTTTAAGCGAAGCGGAAGCAATTACTGTATCACAAACGGTACGCGAGCAACTGGCTTATAATCCAACGGAACATCCAGCATCAGATTCAATCTAGCCATCACTTTCTCTCGTACTTGCAAGTCGTTCGTTATTACAGGGCGGGCTAGCCGTTGGTACGGGAGGTCAGACTTCGACTCCTGGTGATTGACCAATTAGATCAAGATCATATGAGTAACGCCAGTGAGCAGGAATTTCCTCCCACAGGAGTTGTTTTGTATGTAATAAATCTATGCACATGGGACGAACAGCATAGATTTTAGTGGTCTTCCCTGGTCGTAAGGCGAATGTCCTCTCCCCCCAAAAAAATTAATTAACGTCCTCCAACGTGTCCTGCGCCGTAGCGTAAGGGGTTCCCTGCCAAGGAACGCGACCGGGATCGATGCCATCCCTGTGGATTGCAAATTTTAAATCCTGGCTATAGGACTGGTCACCCGTGTGGTGGCCGGTGTAAAGAATAGCCCCAAGGTGGACCATGCCTGTCGTAAAAGGCGACTAAAATGGTCACCCGGTGTTCAGGGGTATAACTGGATCACCCAGTCCCAGGGGACATAAATGTGGGACCTGTTCCTGCAGTTTGGGGGTTGGGCGTACGGCTAACTCACCTACCTCGTAAAAATGTTACGGATACCTTAATACAGCCTCGGACTAACTCTGATAACTCTGGAGACAAACCGGCGAGGAAAACGGCTAATGAGACGGAAAATGGCAGAAGGAGAAGAGGAAGACCCAGTAAAAGATGGGTAAATGATGTAGAAGATGACTTGAGAAAGTTGGGGCTTAAAGGTTGGAGAAGAAAACCAGAGAACCGAGTAGAATGGAAGAGGGTGGTTAGGGAGGCCAAGGGCCTACATGGCCTGTAGTGCCTGCTATCATCATCATCATCATCATCATCATCATCATCATCATCATCATCATCATCATCATCATCATCATCATCATCATCATCATCATCATCATCATCATCATCATCATCATCATCATCATCATCATCATCATCATCATCATCATCATCATCATCATCATCATCATAGGAGTGGTGTCTACTCAGCTTTGTGTTTAAATTGAGGAGCTAGCAAAGTAGTGAACTATGGTTTAGAGATTCGACTTTCCGGCTGGGGGTGCCGAGATTCAGACCACATCTCCCCTTATTGGTTGGATGATTGCCCACCTCTACCTTGCATATTTGGGCGCGAGACCGGCAGTCGGGTTGGCAGGCTCAGGCACACTTAGGGCTGTTACGCCATGTGTTATGCTATCCTCCAATGTTATTCTTAAGTCATATCGGACGATTAATGAAATAAGTTATCCAACATTAATCTTTCAGGATAAGCGGAAACTCCGGAAAAACCTTATCCAAATAACTCAACCTGATTAGAACTTGGGACCTCTTGAACGTGAAACAGAGACGCTACAGAGGCAGGGACACCTCAGAAACGGGTTTAGTTATCGTTTGGTGGAGCCGGTTTCTTGACATGCCATTCATATAAAAATACAAATAAGGACATCGTAATAGAGAAAATTATAACAAGAATATCTCGGAAATTGTGTACCCCATGGAAAAAATGTATTTGACATATATTGTGTGTTTTAACGAGATTTTTGTATATATTTTTTCCTTCGCTTACAGTTTGCCAGATATACAAAGCCATTCAAAATGAACAAGACCTGTGCTGACACAGGAGCTTCAAGATAATAAGTGCATTGTATTTATTACAAAAATATAATATACACATGTCATTTTAATGAAAACAATTAGTGCCGTTTTTGACAAAATACAATTTTTCGAATGATTTTTTATATAAGGGTTAATTTGGATTGGCGGATTTTCTTTTAATGTTTCAGGACTCATTCTTCGGAGGTGCTGCACTTCATAAAAGCACACACTCCTGAATCTCTTTCTTCAAAATACTTTTTATTTTGGCTATCACAAAAGGTGAACTTGCTCTTAAATCTCGTTATTTTACATCTGTTTGAATGATGTTAGGTTTTCTCTTTCCTACTGCCCCATAAAGCACTGCATGCCGTTCACGTTTACTCCATTCCAGTATCTCCTACGACATACTTCATTGTTTTAAACGTCTGAACCATATCTGTTTCGTTTATGTTAGACAAATCTCACTCTAAGTCACCTTTGAACTCATATTTTTGTTATCATATTCGAAATAATAGATTTACAGATAATAAAATATATTATCAGGCGATGCATTTTAAACTGAATGTTTCCACTCAGCTACCCTCCACATTGCGTATCGTTATTTTACACAGGTATTCTTTAGACATTATTTCAGACAAAAGATTTATTGAAATTCTTATGAAGTAGGAAAAAAAAAAAAGAAACAAAGAAAAGAAACAAAGAAACTTTGTTATGGTTTATTCCTACAACTTCCTCACTCACTATCTTTTACTGTTATGTACTTTCTTCAAATTATTCTTATGAAATTATATTTTTTTAGACATCACATTAATCTGCATAAGTACGAGTACTCTTCAATAAAGAATGATCATAACTTTTTACGGTAGTAATTTTTCGCACTAAAATTAAACACGCCGTAGCAGTTTCATTGTTGGTACTCCTGGTTCCCGCCTGTGAGAACCAGGCAAGTTCAGACATGTTCAGTATCGCCTACCGCTGCAATGGAGGTAACATGCCACAAAGCCACAATATGCGGCTTTGAAATTCTGGTTTCATCTCAACAAATCTTCAGTTGAGGCCTACAATGTTACAGAAGGCCTATAGAGAGTATGTTCTTTCCTACAGCACAGCTCAAGGTGGTTTAAAATGTTTAAAGAGGGGAGACAATCAATTTCAAAGGAAGTTGCACCCGGTGCTCCAGTTACTATTCTTACGGAAGAAAACATCAACACTACCGCTGTCATTGTGAGAGAGGATCAACGAATTACATTAAGATCACCTTCTGAAATACTGAACATTTCACTGGGTGAAACATTTCCGTGAAGCAAGCTGGATGCTACACCACGATAATGCGAGGCCGCATATTGTCAATGTTGTTGCTGAATATCTTGCAAAAATCAACGTGAAGTGCATCCCTCACCCTCCCAATAAACCGGATTTAGCCCCATGTGACTTTTTTGTATTCCCTAACTTGAAGAAACGCCTTCATGGGAGGCATTATCCATAATCAGAAGCAGTGGTGAAGGCTGCGGAGGTGATTTTGAAGCATCTCTTAAAATGGTTTCCAGCATGTCTTTGAAGACTGGCAGAAACGCTAGGACAAGTGCATCGCATTCAGGGGAGACAATTTTAAGAAGGACCATCAAAATTATGAGGATGAGTAAAGGTACGTTGTCAAAACAAAAAAGTCATTCCATGTCAAATCACACAAATTTCGGGTAAATTTGACCTTCATGTCTCCAATTTCATTGATATTGAGTTTATATGTTCTATGAAGGAAAAAATGATACATTTATTTTTTGTTAGTCTCTGGTTTAATTATTTTGGCCAATAAAAAGCATTAAACACTTGGTTATTTTGCGCGCATCGTTTTACATTAATATGAATATATCTGGTAATTTTCGGCAGAAAAATATAATTTTTGGCTCATTTACTAAATTGAAATGTATACTTCATTTACACATTAAACAAAAAATATTTCGTGTAATATTTATATTTTCACAAAGGTACTAAGATTACAAATATCATTATCAATGCTATCATTTTGGTAAAGAAAATCCGAAAAAGCTAACAAGTTCAAGGTCAAGACGCACACACACCATGTGACAGCTGACGGTGCATCTTGCGTTTTCTTTTTTCTTCTTTTTTTGTAATTTGCGTCCTCCAACGTTAAGTCATATCGGACGGTGAATGAATTGGGTGAAATGATGCTCAAATGAGTCCAGGGCCCATGGAGCTTAGAGTTACCTGACATTCGTCGCATTTTGCGTTGCACTGCCATCATCACATACAAGGGCAATTATGATTTCTGTTTCCAGAAGCTCGGTGATGATACTGTTAATAGTTCTCTTTGATCACATTCATCACACGACATTCAGTAGTTTGAAATTCCAATCAGAAATTTACACTTGCAGTCACCACATATTTTGTTGTATTGATTTAAAATAATCATAGGTCGGTTAAGGAGTTTTAATATCCACCACTCTCCCTTCGCTTTGCAATGAATAGTTTTCTATTACTACCTGAGATACAGATATTGGCACAAAAGAATGCAATTGTAAAGTGCCTCGCATCACTTTTGCTTGTTGGTATCTTGATTGAAATACATAATTATGCTCCTTATGTTGACTATCGGAGAAAAAGTTGAAAATGTTCTTCTAGGCCCAGGTGAACAGTTTTCTTGGACTTGTGATAGGGTCTATTCCAGGCTGAAGGCTAGCTTTCATTGCAAGTCTTTTAACAGTACCACCGATGCCATCACAAGGTCCTTTTCCGTGGGATGTGGCGAGAAAGTGCCATTCTGCTTGAATTTGAAAGTCATTTTCGTGTAAACAGATGTTTGAAAATTTTGTTTTATTTTTATACTGAGCACTTGACCCATCTGAAAAATATATTACTTTACGCAGTACTCTCAGTTTCTGTTTCAGTAACAGTAACAGTTTTGTTTGGAAAAGGTGGCCAGCTCTGGTGTCGTGTTTTAAGCATTCAGAAATAGCAACAAAATTAAAATATTTTATGTCACTATTGTCTTTGTAATAGACCACCAACAGATGAATTGTGGCCTGACTATTGTTCCAGTGTACCCCCTGAACAGAATCCTGAATAACAAAAGCATAATTTTCCGAGATATCGGCTATCACTATGCATTCGCCTAGTGCCAGATTTTCTTTACACTCCCGCAAAAAAAAAAAAAAAAAAAAAAAAAAAGTGCTGCTGAGCTATGAATGTATGTGGAAGTAAATTGGTGAGTTTTTTTTAAATATATAATTTGCCTACAAAATCCTCTACGGCGATATCAAGGTTTCTAAATTTGAGCGATCCACAGTTACCCACTGTCTGTAGGTAATCTCATGAGTATGTTGTTAATCAAGCAGTTGTTGTAAATGATTTGTTATATTTTCAGTTCCTGGACAAGCTTTACATGTCTTTAAAAACAGATGATGGGGGGTTGCAGACGATGTGTGTCAAGCAGTCCTTGTAATTAGTTAAAATGGGATTTGAATTTGCAGTGAGACGATAAATACTGATACCATCAAGCATTAATTTGACATTTTGGTGATGAGCACAAATACAAACTGAATGGGTTCCACTAGTTCCAAGAAGTACACATTCCTTAGGCCTTAATTCCGCAAATTTTGAAAACCCTATTCTGACATCCGGATGCATATTTTTAAAGCTTTGGTAAGTTTCCTTAAGATTGCAAAGTATCAATCTTTTCTGTTTATGGACTCTCTTACCATTTTCTTTAACAGAAACTACATTTTTTCTGCCAGGCATAACCCTACTCATATCATCAAAATTATAAAATTCAGACACCTTTTTAAATATAGATGGGTCAAGGTTTTTTCCTGATTTGGTGTCTGGACTTCCTAAAATTCCTTTTTCTTTAGGCACATGTTTAGATATTCGTATCATGTGAGTTGTCACACCTAAATGTTATTTTATTTCCTTGTAAGACCGGCTGTCAAAAATGGTCAATATTTGTATTTTGAGAGATTTGTCATCAGTTTCATGGAAAAAAAGTTATTAGTTTCCGTATTATTTCAGAATGATGTGAATTTTAATTTGAAGTGGAGTCTGCAATATGAAATACTTTATCCTTCATTGCCTGCGATATCTTCTGAAACTTATCCCGATGATAATGTTTTTGCGACAATTTTCTTTTTTTATAGGCGATTCTCCTATTGCCTCTAAACTCTCATTCAGTTTTCTTGCTGCATCTTTTGTGTCCATACTTACTACATCACTGGAGAATGAGGAAAAACAATCACTATCTGTATTTCCACATGCTTCTAGTACTGCACTTTCACTTGCAATTGGTACACATAACTCACTTGCACTTTGTTGCTTTGAAAGTTTAGAAATTTTCTTGCGACAATTGTCACACACTTTCAAATCGCAAGATAGGTTTACGCCTTCCAGTTTGAGTTTAATGAGCATTGCTGAGGTTACTGGCCTTAACTTTTTATGTCCTACTCTGTGGTTAACTAGTTTGAATGTAATTAAAGCAGCAACAATAACACCTTTGAACCAAATCTGACATGATGAAAATAAACTTCCGCACTTCAGAACTTACACGAAATGTCAGTTGACAACATACTGAGGTTTCAACTTATTATGCATAGATGCAGATCTGAACGGTAAACACCGGAAGTAAAATTATAGCTCGCCCATGTGTTCACAGCACTCTCGGTCCGGCCGTGAATCACCTCACACACCACCAGTAAAGAATTTATAACACCGCTTTTTACTTCAATTCCATTCTGAAACCAATGAAATTCCATGCACAATATTTCAAAGATTATAATGATATTTTTCCGTTTTTATAAAGTAATAAGTTGCTAAGTAAAACACATTTTGAAAAACTTACCCCACTAAATGGAGCCCATTTTTGTTTTCACCGAACCTAAAAAAATAGCGTATTAAACTGCAATATGTGTACTTCATAATGTCTCAAACACTAACATTTCATTATTAATATAATCTTTGTTATAACGATTTTCATAGAATACAGCAGGCGAATACACGAAAATATAATATTCCATAAACCTCTAAATAATCGTGCCACACCAAAAACAAAATATACGGGCTATTTAATATCTTCTAGGTGTTACGTAAAAATTGGAGAAAATACAAAAAGTTATGTCTCAGACGTGTTCGTTTTGACATGGAATGACTCAAATGAGAAAAGGCCTGTTTTTATACTCACGTGCCTCACAGTATAATTAACTCAAAGTTAAAAGTCTGTCGATATTTAAGTTCATCATATGCCATTGATAAAGTCCTTATATTTTCGTTTAAAAAAACTCCATTTCAAACCATCGTTTACCTGGCAAATCTTTCAAGAAGAATATTTTCTCAGAAATAGCTGTAGTGAGTGAAGGAAATATTTCAAAGATATTTCTTGATATCTTTAGAATTTTCCAATAATTGTACTTTCATCAAAAAGGCGTTATTTATATTTCTTTTTATTGGTTAAAAACCCGAATGTAATGTCAAAGCCATCACAATTCTTAAAACATTTGACTAAAATTTAAATCCTACAGTGTTTACACATTTCCTTGTGCCTACAAAAAGTTTACAATTACTACAAGCATAACCTCGATTATGGTGAAGTGATAGAGGAATTAATATTTTGTAGAAATAATATGTCAAACATTTACGTTTTCCTTAGTATTATGTGGTACATGGATTTAATATTGCGGTCTTACTAATGAGAACCACACATGCTGGATCTTTATGTTTCTGTTGGGAAAATTAAGGTACTTTATCATTTCAAACTTACCATTTTTGTGATTTGACTTTCGAAGTATAAAACGTATAGTAGACGTATAACAGAAGAAGCAAATAATCCAGAAAGCTCATCAAATATAGCTTTTGTTTCCGCTTTGAGTACTATTTTCTTAAGAGCCGATACTGAAAGAAACAGGAGTCTGTGTTATTATTTCCATAGAAGGCTGACCGTCCAAATATCGATCCCGCATTCCTACCTGCTTATTTCCCTGGAGAACGAAAGACCTTTTAGTATACAAAGTGAGTGTCGTTTTTTGTATTTTGTGGATTATAACACAGTACGGTTATATTTTGTACGATTGGAAGGGCGTTAACTGTAGACAAACAAAAGAGTCAGTCCTAATGTTCTAAGGCAATTTTCTCATAAGTAATTAATATTTTGTTTTGTTTGAATTTAGAATTTTCCACCGGTAAGTTATATCTGAACATATATCAAATCGATATATATATATATATATATATATATATATATATATATATATATATATATATATATATATATATGTATATGTATGTATGTATATATATATGTTGCATGTGTGTATTTTGTATTTTTTAAATTTATGTCCTCCAACGTTAAGTCATACAGGAGATGAATGAAATGATGTGCAAATGAGCCCAGGGTGTGTATAGCTTAGATTTGTCACACATCATCTTCCAGGATAAGGGAAACCCCTAATATACCTTATTCAGATAACTCACACTGACCGCGAATCGAACTCGGGATCTCTGGAGCCTTATGCACACACTACAGAGCCGGGCCATAGGTGTGCACGTCTGTACTTGTGTGTGTTGTATCGGTATCCACCGAATCTGATTTCTATGGTTTCTGTCACGGGGCAAACATTTCTGTCTAGGATATAATTGGCCATTTGACTCCATTTCACATATTTAATTATTCAATTCTCAGTAATATATGCAAAACTTTGCAAGAACGTATATGTCTTTGCTAACGATAAACGTAGTAACTCGAAGACTGGTAACATAAGAATAATTAATAACGTTTTCAAACCCTCACAAGCCTGTCTCTACAGCTTAGGTGACAGTGTGTTTGCCTCATGTTCAAAAGTCTCGAGTTCGAATCTTAATCAGGGTGAGTTATTTGGATATTTTTGCGCATTCCTCCCTTATTCTGAAAGATGAATGTCTGCTCACCCTAAGCTCTATGTACCCTGGAATCAGTTGAACATTATTTCATTCATCGTCCGATATCTCGCCGTTGGAGGTTTTCTCTTATCTTGAAAGACAAATGACAACTCTAAGCTGTAAGGACCATGGTCTCATTTGAGCATCATTTCATTCATCGTCCGATATGACACCGTTGGTCTACCTTATCTTGAAAGACAAATGTCTGGTAGGTAACTCTAATTTGAAAGGACCATGGTCTCATTTGAGCATCATTTCATTCATCGTCCGATATGACACCGTTGGTCTACCTTATCTTGAAAGACAAATGTCTGGTGGGTAACTCTAAGCTGTAAGGACCATGGTCTCATTTGAGCATCATTTCACCCATCGTCCGATATGACAGCGTTGGAGGTTCTACCTTATCTTGAAAGATAAATGCCTGATAACTCTAAGCTGTAACGACCGAGATCTCATTTGAACATCATTTCATCCATTTTCCGATATGGCACCGTTGGAGGTTTCCCTTATCTTTAAAGATAAAAGTCTAGTAACTCTAAGCTGTATGGACTGTGGTCTCATTTGGGCATTATTTCATTCATCATCGGATATAACTTAACGTTATAGATTTTCCCTTATCTTGAAAGAAAAATGCCTGATAACTCTAAGCTGTAAGGACCGTGGTCTCATTTGAGCATCAATTCACCCAACGCTTCAGGATTAAATGACAGAAAAAATGAGAAAGTTCAGTGAAACACCATTTATCTAAATTACTTTCATAACAAATTAAACTTATAATTATATTTTCTAGAGTTATATATCCAGGTCTGTTTGCCTAAAGTTTACTAGTTAAGCTGAAATTCATTGAGAATTTAGAGGTTTTGGATGAAATTCCTTGAGAATTCAAAGTGTTATTTTATATTTGTCATGAAAATAGGGTGTATCAATCAAAACATTTTAGTTGTTTTTGAGAAAATAAAATTTTTCGATTAACTTTTCAAATAGGGTATTCTGGGGTGGGAGGATCTTCTTAAAAGTATTCTTGTTGCATCCTTGTAACACGTGGAACATAAATTCCAAATTTAAAAATATTTGTTTAGATTAGTTATGCTTTTGAAAGGCAGATGCGCACACGCATAATTTTCTCTTTGTTTTTCCTAAAAAAATCTGTTTTTGGGTTCAGAATGCCCCAAATTAACTATTTCCGGAAAATGCTAAAATTTTGGAGCAAAATATTTTCTGTACTTGGGTTAGGTAATTGAGGAATCAAAACCAGTGTTATAATTTAGAAGATAACACCATAGTAACATTATTTTGGTGTTTGGATAACAGTTTAATATTTGAACGCGTGGTTCTGCAATGTTTATTGACTTGACATACAGTACAGTCTAAGAATTTCTAAAACTGAGATATGTTTGGCGCCAGCGTAGAGAATGATGTGAGAGCTTTAATAACGATTTTATCGGTTTCAAATACTGGCAGAATTATAGGCTACAGGCAGCTAATAAATAGTTTATTTAAAAAAAAAAGGAACTTGGTGTTTTCTCTTTGATTGAAACGGTATATCCCCAACAACTGTTTATGCATTCCCTACGTCACGTCCACCTTTGTCTGCCATGTAATTACATTTGTACAGGAACACATCGTGTACTGCGGCTATCTCCCACTAGGAGCCAACACAGGAGGCTGCAGGACGCAAACAGAAGTAAAACCTGACTGAAGAATGAATGCAGACGGCCAATAGTGAAAGCTTGTGTTATTAGAAACAGATAAGTATATTACGTAATCATCCCGTGTACGTTGAGTCTCTTACGGAGGGTTCGAGTCAAGTCAAAATGCGTACACCGTCATACGCTCACAAAATAAAAAAATAATATTCAATGTTTTAGATTTGTAAAGAAGAGAAACGTAAAGTTTGAAATATTTCAAATTTGAAGAGCTCTGGTCTGCAACGAATGAGATGTGTAAGCGCACTCAGTGTTGCAACCTTGTTACCCCTACACATTTTATATTTCTCTCTTTCTTCTTGGTAGACATAAGTGAACGCAAATTCAATTTTCCAAACCTTTATAATAATGCCGTTAAAATAACAATTGCGACATGGATACTCGAATATTATGCACATGTTTTAAATGTTATAATTCTAATTATAGTTTATGGATTACCTATTTTTCTAATCCAACAAAATTGTCAGTGGTGCATCCATATAGCTCTCAGCTACTACAGTGCGATCCATATAAAACTGAACCAATTCAATAGGCCATAACCTTTAAATCAATAATAGGACTCATGTGCAATTTTGGAAAAATATAAAACACAATTGCGAGATTACATCACACTATTTAAATCTCTGAAAAAATGTTGGAAGTGTCCTCCAACAGCATCTATACATGTTTTCACTAGTCTCAACATATTCTGTAAGGTTTTATGGAGAGTATGCTCGCCAATGTTACTTATTTCGGTTCGAATGGTTTCCTGGAGAACATCAATTGTCCGTGGCCCATTGTTGTACACTAGATACCCCCAAAGAAAAAAATCCAGTGAGGTTAGGTTTGGGTATCTGGGGGGGCCACAGACCTCTTGAGATTATTCGATTATCAAAGAAACTGGTTAAAGTTTCATGGTGTCCTTAGATGCTCCATATTGCTGGAAACAACCTTCTTTCAATTCGCTATCATCTCCGTAAAACTTCAGAGATTATGGTGAGACGAGTACAAGCAAGTATAGATGCTGGTGGAGGACACCTCCAACATTTTCTCTGAGATATAAATAGTGTAATGTAATCTCCCAATTGTATATTATATTCTCTCAGAGTTGCACGTGTGTCCTATTATTGGATCAAAAGTCATTACTTATTGAAATGGTTCAGGTTTGTGTGAATCACACTATACAATGTCACCTAATGTCACTATAAGGTCACCTACCTCAAGAGAGAGTTGGTCATTGTCATTGTCTTCATCGTCCGAGTATTGCACGTTTATGATGATAGGCTGCAAAATCCCATCACGTGCTATTTCTTCCCAAAACATGTGTTCTTCTAATTGATCTGCATGTCTCGCGCAGTTTGCCCAGTCTTGTGTTACTTGTTAATTTATTCGTGAATATGTCATTCAACATCAGTCACTTTAAAAGTATTTTTTCTGTTTGCAATGTAATTTGAGTTCATATTAACTCAGTTGTACTGTACTAGCAGTGGAAAGCGGATTGCCTCGTATCGCATATCAGTTGTACGTTGATCCAGCTGATACACTTGTCCGTGGCTTTTAAACGGAAGAACAACTAAATAATAATGCTTTGAACTCTCTAGAGTAAATAGAGATTACGAATCATTCACAAAAGCATATAATGTAACGCGTCACGTTCTGCCATGCCACATTCTTACAGGCCAGCAGTAATTGTACTGTTTACTGTCTCTCTAGTTTGGTTTATTCAAAGTAATTCTTTTATCATGTCGTGTGTAACAGGAATTTCTTATGTTTGAGGTGTTGCGATGTTCTATGTTGATTTATTTCGAAGTCCAGGTTGGGAAGCCATATGCAACAGAATTACGCATATGGGTAGATGTTGCAGATGATGGAATTGATGTTCTGCTAGATTTACTCGAAGTTGTATTCTGGAACTTATCTCGGCTACTGTTGTATTGGTATGAGATTCTATTTCAGGGTGCGATCACAGATGAGAGATGATGGTGAAGTGAAATAATTTTTCAATACTTTTTGCTTTTAAATTGTAAATTTAATTTTGAAAAACCCTTTGGGATAATCTTTTAAACACTGGATCAGTAAATAACATTTGTTAACAATATTACATAGTTAAAAAAAATAAAAAGTTGCTTTTGCAATATTTTTTGCACTGCGTCCTTTCTGCAGACTTACAGATACTAACACACACGTCCGTACTCTATGACGTCTAAACACAGCAAAAATAAGTCTTATCCAATATTGATTTACTGATTCTTCCATTGCTATGATCTACGTCACAACCAATTATAATTTTGTTCGTTAGATTCAATAATATTTTATATTTTTTGTTCTTTTAAATCAGTTTTTGAAACAGTTTAAAATTCAAAATAATATTTCTTCTGAATTTAAATGAATTTTGTTGTTACCAAAATCGTAATTAATATTTAATTTTCTTTTCCTTTAACTATAAAATTACTTTTGCACCTTCACTTGTTCTAAACTTCGTCTTCTATCCAATATAATTAAAATAAATTTTAAATAAAATTGAACATAAAATAACTCTCAAAACTGTTTCACGTGTCAAACGTTTACATTTGAGTTCTGAGAAATTATTATCGTGCTGCTCAAAAGTTACCCTTGCTTAATCACAAACCTCTCAGATAATGCAATGATAATTCTCCGAAGAGTGGGAAAGGTACTGACGCTCCTCTCGGACGTGTGCTAAGCACCAATGAACGCATCATTTTAACCAATGGAGTGCGTAGGAATCACAAATGACAGATGTTATGTCCACGTGGACAGCGCGTTATCTGAGAGGTTTCTATTAACAAAGAGTAACATTTTGAGCAGCACGATAATACAAATATATGTCCACACACATGCCAAACAATAATGATTTCATTACAGTATTTACGTTATAATATATTGGTACTTCATTTTTTGTATTAGGCAAGCTATAAACTATTTGCGCTAAACATTTGAGGTAATATTACACACATTACTCTCTACCTTCTTCATGGATCACTTTTGGCAAAATCTGCGGAAATACTAGTTATTAGAGATGGACTCAGTTGGCACTCATGACATACTACTTACGGGGAATGCACTATGACAACACCGCAGGACTCCGACTAGTCGCTCACTTAGTATCGTTCAATCCATTTGAAACACATAATAATTATTCCATTAATACTTAATTATTAAAGTTACAGTAACTGCAGAGTATTAATAGTGCATAATATAGTAAAAGAGGTTCAAAATATCTTATATATCATAGAAAATCACTCTAAAAACACATTTTGTGAATATGGCTTACAACTTTATATTCTAAGTTAGGGTTTCAATTATCAAAGTAGATAATTTTCCCAGATTATGCTGGTACATTAGCTTATAAAGAGGTCATAAATCATTTACATTTAAATCCTGGTCAACTGCCTGGGAAGCAATATCCTGAACTATATCAGGAAAACAAAACAAATGAAAAACAATTAATCACCCTGTCGTACCCCACCTTTCCTGTAATCCGAGGATTATGAGCCACATTTATCACGGTGTGTGTATCCTTTATTGGCGTTATGGCCTTACCGCAACTTTCTGCACAAACATTCTCTCACTGCCCTGGTTATACTTATATTAAAATGTTTTACCACAGAAAAAATCATTATAAATAGACCACGGCTAAATACTTCGTGGAATACCTTTACGTATTTTTAAAATATAATATGTTACATTTAATTTCCTTTTGTAACAAGTCTTCAACAAGTTATTCTTCAAAATTACTTTGGTACTTCATGATAACATTTTATATTGAGAAAGTTTTCCAAACCTTTTTCTCGGGGAGAAAGTTTTACATATTTATGTTTATCTGTTAAACCGTAGCAGATAAAAAAATGTATAATATATGAAAATTAATTGTTCTTTCACACTGGCCGTGTGTAGGCTAAAGTATGGAAAGATAGAGTCAGACTATAAAGCTCAATGCCACAGCCGGGATTTGAACAACGGATCTTCTGATTTCCGTCCAGCCACTCGACCATTGAGCTACTATGGCCAACAGAAAAATTAATTTCCATTAATTGACCTAATAGTGGTTAACTAAAAGCCCGGGCCTTAAAGTACTTACACGTTGTAAGTCGCCATTAAGGTAGCCTTCTCATGTGTTTATGAGAACTCCTAAGTGGTTTACCGGGAAAAACACGAGTCAGTTGAAGACTTTAATGTCATATCGGCATGTTGGTCATAGTAGCTCAAGGGTAGAGCGGCTGGACGGAAACCAGAAGATCCGTGGTTCAAATCCCGGCTACGGCATTGAATTTTTCAGTCTGACTCTACCTTTCCACAATGTATAAAATACTAAGACAGTTTAGTTGAAACTACAGTAGCAGGTAGAGAAACTCGGAAATGTACGAGTAATAGAACGAATTTTCAGTTTCTCTATCATGTAAATAGTAATAATAGATCAGAGGTTATTTACCAAGCTTTAATGGAAATATGCGTTTTGAGACCTCTTCAGTAGTAGTAGTAGTAGTAGTAATAGTAGTAGTAGTAGTAGTAGTAGCAGCAGCAGCAGTAGTATTAGCAGTAGCAGTAGCAGTAGTAGCAGTAGTGGAAGTAGTAGTAGTAGTAGTAGTAGTAGTAGTAGTAGCAGCAGCAGTAGTAGTAGCAGTAGCAGTAGTAGCAGTAGTGGAAGTAGTAGTAGTAGTAGTAGTAGTAGTAGTAGTAGTAGTAGTAGCAGTAGCAGTAGTAGCAGTAGTGGAAGTAGTAGTAGTAGTAGTAGCAGCAGCAGCAGCAGTAGTAGTAGCAGTAGCAGTAGTAGCAGTAGTGGAAGTAATAGTAGTAGTAGTAGTAGTAGTAGTAGCAGTAGTGGAAGTAGTAGTAGTAGTAGTAGTAGTAGTAGTAGTAGCAGTAGTGGAAGTAATAGTAGTAGTAGCAGTAGCAGTAGTAGCAGTAGTGGAAGTAGTAGTAGTAGTAGTAGTAGCAGTAGCAGTAGTAGCAGTAGTGGAAGTAGTAGTAGTAGTAGTAGTAGTAGTAGCAGTAGTAGCAGTAGTGGAAGTAGTAGTAGTAGTAGTAGTAGTAGCAGCAGCAGCAGCAGTAATAGTAGCAGTAGCAGTAGCAGTAGTAGCAGTAGTGGAAGTAATAGTAGTAGTAGTAGCAGTAGCAGTAGTAGCAGTAGTGGAAGTAGTAGTAGTAGTAGTAGTAGTAGTAGCAGCAGCAGCAGCAGCAGCAGCAGCAGTAGTAGTAGCAGTAGCAGTAGCAGTAGTAGCAGTAGTGGAAGTAATAGTAGTAGTAGTAGTAGTAGTAGTAGTAGTAGTAGTAGTAGTAGCAGCAGCAGCAGCAGTAGTAGTAGCAGTAGCAGTAGCAGTAGTAGCAGTAGTGGAAGTAGTAGTAGTAGTAGTAGTAGCAGCAGTAGTAGTAGTAGTAGTAGAAGTTATAGTTTTTCTTTGCTTTTACTCACAACACTATGGAAAGACCTCTTGTATTACTTCATTGTGCTGCTACCTTTATTTGTTACTGTGCTTCATCCCTTTTCTTAGCTTTTAAAATATTGACTATCACTTCTAGTATTACAATCCAGTTTCCTTGGATTATATTTCCAATATTTGGCACTTGGTTGAACTTTTCAATACTTTTTTTGTCTAATTTCCCTCCATTTAAGACATTTCAAAATTTTGTGTTCCGGGTATCTCTTTCCCTACAGTACCAGCAGTTTTCGGTTGTAGCTAATCCCATTTTAAATAAGCATACTGTCGGGAAGCCGTTATCTACGATAGCGCGGCTAGTGTACACAAAGAGCTGGCAAGTAAAGATAGCTGAGATAAAGCACTTGCCGGCATATATTAAGTTACGCTTCTGAAAGGTGATAGATAATTCGGTTTCTTTATTGTTATGGAACAGTCTCGAATTTATCAATGAAGTATTTAAGAAGGCGACGACTCGCCAAGAGTAAGTCGTAAACAGGAGAGTCGTGAACAGTAAACAGCTGAGCTGGTGCTGTAAACAGATGTAATCAGAACGCTGTTTGTTATTGTTATCGACCTTGGTGTTATAGATTGTGATATGTGATGTAATTCTGCTGCTACGAAGTGTGTTTCTACGCAAATAAAGAACATTTGGAATATCTACAACTCGGACTTTTAATTCTGCGAACCCACAAAGTCACAATACTTTAAAATTTCCGTACCCTGACAGATATTAGGTCAAATAAAATTCAACTTCACCATGTTTTTAGAATCCATGGTTTAATTTTTGGGATGAGCTTTTTAGTCCATTGAGCAACCGTTACTTCTGCCTCCCATTCATTTTATCATTTTTCTAGGGTGCTTTCCCGAATATGTTTCTTATCAGTCATATTAGCATTCACCTTCTGATGCATACGTTCACTGGCGCTACCGCCTCGGTAGCGTGGTGGTAGCACGTCTGCCTCACGTTCAAGAGGTCCCGAGTTCGAATCTCGGTCAGGGTGAATTACCTAGATAAAGTTTTATCTGGGGGTTTCCCTTATCCTTCAAGACGAATGTCGGGCAACTCTAAGCTCCATGGACCCCGGGATCATTTCATCGTCGGATATGACTTAACGTTGGAGGACGTAAATTACAAAAAAAGGCAACTAAGTGAAATGGTATAGCGTAGCAGTACTACTACTACTACTACTACTAGTAGTAGTAGTAGTAGTAGTAGTAGTAGTAGTAGTATTAGTAGTAGTAGTAGTAGTAGTAACAGTAATAGTAGTTAGTAGTTGCAGTAGTAATAGGAGTAGTTAGTAGTAGTACTAGTAGTAATAGTAGTAGTAGTTAGTAGTAGTAGCAGTAAGAAAAGCATTTTCGTAAAATTATCCGTGCATGTGTGTCTATGAATCTGTCAACAACATAAGTAAATCAGAAAGTCATTTACATGTAATTTTCTGAGGAATGCTAACGATTTTGATTACAACACTACACGTTTTTCATAACAAATGAAATATATGTCTTGGATGTTTCGGTAATGTCCTCAGAAGTCCTCTTCAGTCTAAATCACTTTTGTGTAATCGGTAAGAGGTAAAATATAGACAAAATCTCTTCTTCTTTTTCTTCCCCTTTAACTTTCCGTAGTATGGCAACTTAAGGTAGTGTTAGGGGATTCTTGTTCTTCTATGCTTTAAGCTTGGGTTGAGAAATAGATGCTCTGGATGCGATAGAGGATTCAGGATGGGTGATCAGCCCGATGCCTGGTATAAGAGTGAGAGAACTAGATGACGGAATGAGGGCGAAATGAATGATAGGAAAAATGATAACGGGGCAATTGGTGAAATGAGATGGCAGGGAAAACTTGAGATCCCGGAGAAAATCCGCTCCAGCCCGTGTTGTCCGCTACAAATCTCACTTTGCGTCGTCTGGGATCAAACCCGGACCGGTTTGGTGAGAGTCGAGCGGTCTAACCATTCGACCACGGCGAGGTTCAGACAAAATTCACTACGCACAAAAAATGCAGATGTTGTTAAAATACACAATTTATGTAAAGTACACATGCACTTTTTGTTAACGCCTGTGAATTACCTACCTCTTTCGCAGACTTTCAGCAACTTAGTTTTCGGCTCTGTGTTCTTTAAGTGATGTATTTCTTTTTTCTTTTCGTTTTCAGCCTAACGTCAACTTTTCTTTTCTCTATTTGAGGGTTCAGTCCTCTGAACATAAATGCAGGTATACTAATATATTTTATTACCTCTCATAATAAAACTTACATAAGATATATTTCATTCGTAAAAGAAATAGCACAAGTATGAACAATGAATTAATAGTTATAAATATTAAATTTATATAAATAAACAATTTTATTTTCAAAACATCTAAATCCATACAAATGCACACAGAATTAAACATTATTTCCGCTTTGGTTTAAATGGAGGTTTTTCACTTATATTATGGCGGTGTACATGCTGAGGTCCTTCGAAAAACCATCTCAATTTCTTTTTAGGCATCGTTCTTATCTTCCAGGGCACATCAGGAGGACGTTCCCGAGGCACTGGGTTATCAAGGGTTATATTAAAGGTCCCTTTCAAAACAGAATCGCCATAGAGAGGATTAACCTGCAACAGAATCACAACTTTCAGAATTAGAACCTTTTAAGATCAGAATATTTAAAGCATGCAACATGATTCCAGAAAATTTCCAAAACCCAAATTTCACTTTTTATGTGGACGATTTCTTTTCTTAGAAAACGCTATAACGAATATTTATATAATATTGTGACGAACCCGTGCCCTATTTGGTCGATGCCGTGCGTACCCTTCACTCTAGTCGGTTCAGGCGACGTAACAAGTTCCTCGAAAGCGCCTGCCGTTATGAAGAGCGAAGCATTCGCCGTAGCTCGAGCTATGAATTTGGGTGCAGTGCTGATTAACCAGAGAGTGATAATACGAAAGAAGTGAAGTCTTATATTCTATATTCTAGAGGTGATAGAATAAGAGAAGAGTCCTGTGTTCAGCACTCAAGTGGACCACCAGTTGATGTAAAACACTGAAGTAAACTATCGCGGAAGTTAGAAGAATAGTCTTATGCTCCACCGGAAGAGAATACAAAACAATATAATTGAGCTTCTATTTATGGACGCTCTTTAACTGTCATTAATCTCAAAGTTCCATTCTATATCGCGAGTTTAAATTTCATCAAAGGCCCCCTTTTATGCTTGACATTTTTTACATACCTAAATCTGTTATATGAGACAACTGGCTTTACTTTAGCTCCAAAGGAAGTGATGTCCGCCGTGTTTGATTTCAACCCCCATCTATATAAGCAAAGTGTATCTCAGAGAGCGACTCAATGAGTGCTGCTTTTCGAGCAATTTTTTTAAAATGTGGTGAACTGGAGCGAGTGCTGCTACTGTAAGGAAGTATAAACGTCCTGTGCTTGACTTCCCAGAGAGTTCAGTCCGGAAAACAGGCAATGTCAGACGTATTTTGTCACGCCGCAGAAGAAAGCTAAGTGAATGTGAAATCAAAGTGAAGTGTGAATTGAACTAGTTCATATTTTTGAAGCGACAGTGAATATGGGTGGAGTCACGGACATTTGTTAAATGGTACTGCGAATAGAACATATCAGTACAGATTATGGTTTTGCTTCCCGTGTTCACACTTGCTGATCCAAGTAGTCAGGGCTCGTTAGGATTAGGATTGCATTACCGAGGGGATTTGGTACGTAGGCCACCTTGCTGGGCCCATTATGGGGGCACCCCGGGAGGAAGGATGAAGCGAAGGAGACACAGGGCGGCCGATCCCAGCAGCCACGACAGTACAGAGAGCAGGATCCCTACAATTTACTTGGATAGAGACTTCCCCCGACAGACCAGAACAACGGACACGCTCCCCTACTGCGGGACGGCAACGAGCCGAGCAGCGAAGCCCAAAAGGTCCCAGGCAGGCGATCCGTGCCCCAAAGGTCCCTGGCTGGCGGTCCCGAAATTGTCCCAGCAGAGGAGCGGAGACTAACAACCGACCTACCAGAGGAGGAAGTAGTTTTCCTCAGAGCGTATCATATCGCCATGCACCGCCGAGACACCCACCGACACTTCTATCCTGAAAGAGACCACCAGATGAGAGATGGTGTGAAATGATAATGGAGATGAAATGGAGGGACCAAAAATTCGGGGAATGTAACTAACCTACCCGGCATTCGCCTAGTGACCAAGGAAAACCCCCGAAAAAGGCAATGGATTAGATAGGTCGACCACGGAAATCGAACCCAGGCCTCCCGAATGCGGGCCACAGACGAAACGTCTGAACCATCCCGCTCGGTCAGGTTTCGTTACCTGATCTTCGAACTCAGTTACCGGTTCAGATAAACAATGACTACTTTGGAAATTCAAGGTGAAATATCATATCCAAAACTAAATATAGTTATTTAAACATTATTTATCATTTATTTCATCTACATAACAAAAATGACGAATGTTTGAGAACCATGACTAATTCAACCATTAATTAATAGTTTGTGTGATACCGATGGCTGGGACAGACTACTTTACTCATCACAACAACCTGTCCCACCCTTCAGGTATGATCTGAGTTAACAATCTTACTTGGAAGTACTAGCCAACCTCAAATTATTAGTCAGCAAATGCATTAAATATTCATGTAACAATGTTGATAACAATGCCCTCAGTTAACAATAGCCCTGTGATACCTGCATAGTGGGTAGAAAGAATTACCCATAACAGTATGCTTTTTCCTGCAAGACTCTCCATAGAGTATGTCCATGTTACAACTTATCCGTTAAGCTATAAGTCGAAGCAACAAAGGTGTAAGGTGTCACATGGCCAATTTAAAAATAATAACAGTAAAGTTATGGTCAGATGTCAGTGAGGAAGGAAAAAGGAGACTCTCGTGACTATGGCAGGAGAAGAAAAGGAAATAATACAAATAAATATTAAAGAGTCAATTCAAGACAAGACGGGAGCGAATTCAAGATGCTCGCTGGGGAGAGGGATAGTTGAGTAAGGGTTAACAGTGAGCTATACTCCCAGATGGAAGAGGGAAAATCATGAAAACTTGATAAAGTTGGAGAAGGTGGAAGTAGAGGCAGTGCTATAAGCGGGGATTAAACTCTTGAATAAATAACGAAAAGGGGAAGTGGAGAAGATTGGACCAAATGTTGTGTAGTAGGTACGTCAGAAGGGTCAACTATCATCCTCTACCTTAGTAAACATTTACAATAACAACCGGTTTGCTCACTTAATTTGTGATCTTGCGCAAGACGAACGCATCTTATTTCACAACATTTAAATTCCTCTACCACGTACGTGTCAGGTAGAGAAGATATTTGATTCCAAACAACGCTTTGATACACAGAAATGCATATTCTGAGGTTCCTGAAAAAAAAAGAAGAAGGAATTTGTCTATCTGTCCTTTGACCAGATTTGTTTAAAAATCAATAGAGTTGTTGAAGTTCATCTTACAGGAATCATACACGAGGATCGTTGAAAATGCTTCCACTTCGAGCTAGAAAAAAATATTCCAAATTATTGACTTTCTCAAAAACGACTGTAATGATTTAATTAAAATACAATTCGTTTAAGATATTCTCGTGCCAAATGAAACGCATATCTGTAACTCAAGTTAAAATCTTCATAGCTCTTCTTTCATTCAGAGTGACTTTTGCATAATGGTCAGCCGTAAGAGACAAACATTTTTACTGCACAAAAAGTGTGTGTGTGCGGGCGTCTGTCTGTCTAATGCTCAAAGCAAGTTATTCTCATTCTAGCTTCCCAGTATTTGGTGACAATGTCAAGACACGTCTTCAAAGCTTGACATGATTATAGATGTTCCATATTCATAATTTCTTCTATGGTACACAGTAGGCAGTATGGTGGGCTTGAAAGTCCAATCTTATTCAGGCAATCCTGTTCACTTATGAGACGAAAGATTGCAACAGCTGTTTTTTATTTCTTTTTTGTAGTTAATTATTTTTGGGTTTTGTGCAATTTGTAGCTATTTTGAGTTTTTATTTTCTTGTGTTATTCTATATATGTCGTTTCTATTTTTCTTTCAACAATGCGTTTGATTGATTCATAAGAAAATTTTATAATAGTTTTTTGTTTAATTTTGTCTCCTTTCTTTGCCAAAATGTCTGCTTTTACATTTCCATCTACCCCACAATGAGATGGGATCCGTTGTAATAAAACCTTTTCCCCTAGTTTACCAATTTGTTGGATCATCTTTTGTATTTCTTTAATTTTTTTCCATTTTAGGGAGTGTTACTACTGCTTGTTAGTATTACTTGCCTTTGAGTCAAAAAGAATATCTATATTTCTGCATTTATGTAGCCAATGAAATATGCTTTGCAGTGATAAATAAACAGCTTCTATTTCTCCATCAAAATTTGTGGTATTTCTTCCTACATTTCTATAAAAGCAAAGGAAATGGCATATACCACCTGCTCCAGATCCATTATCAGTATCAGAAACGAAACCATCTATGTATATATGTGTCCATTCTTGAGTTGGATATTTTAGATTCAGAGTTTTTGTGTAAGTGTTTTAGCTATGACAGGATTAACACACACACACACGCACGCACGCACGCTCGCACGCACGCACGCACACGCACACACACACACACATTGTAGAGTTCATGTATTAGATTTAACTGTTGTTCATTTGTAATAATTTCAGTAACATTACTGCAATAAACAACATTTTCTCTTAGTTTTGATATTTTTAATCTTTTTTCAAGTTCATCAACTGCTTGCATGAATCAAGATTGTGCTTTAAATTATTTACAACAAATGCACAAAATGTATTTGCATAAAAATGTTGTTCCACTAAAACACACATTTTTAATCTCTATTTTCATTTAACCATTTTCAACATATTCTTTGTTATTTGATTTCAATTTTCAAATATTTATAGGTACTGTTTTCAAGTATGGAGTATTATTTTTAGAAATTAAATTGTTGTTTCTCATCAGCCGTGTGCAGGCCAAATTTTGAACAAGTAGAGTCAGACTGAAAAATTCAATGCCACAGAAACCGGGCCCGATTATGGCATTGACTTTTTTTAATCTGGCTACACCTGTTCAAATTGGTTTTATTTGTTAAAACTTGGTCAAGAAAACAGAAGAACATTTCAAAGCCATGTGTTGTATTAAAATATTTACTTTCTTATTTACTTATTTGAAGAACTTACAGGTGTTCAGAGACCTTTTGGTATGATCTGAACACCAGAAACGATGAATCATAACTTAGTTCCGAATGAGAATGAGGCAGATGTATGGATGGAAGAAACAGGTGAGGTGCAGCAGATGGTGGAATGAATGGTGGGGGAAACCGGAGTAAACTCGGCCAGGACCACTTCTCCCTCTGCAAATAGCACCCGGTCCGTTTACGATAGCATGGAATAGAAGAGTAAGCGTTTTTAGTGCTGAGTGGTAGTTATTTTTTCGTGCGAAGTTTTGCTTTAGGTGGCCGAAAGACGTTGGAAGTTAACCAGTACTACACAGAGGTGCAGGATCGCTACCTTCACGTTTTACTGTAGAGGGGTTCCGGTGTAGAGCGTGTTTGTGTGTGTGTGTGTGTGTGTGTGTGTGTGTGTGTGTGTGTGTGTGTGTGTGTGTGTGTGTGTGTGTGTGTGTGTGTGTGTGTGTGTGTACAGGAAGTGTTACCGGCGCATCCTTTTATCTTTTAACTTGGCTGTTGTTTAAGCTGTAATAGAGCTTAAAAGGTTTGAACCATAACTTTTTATTATTATTTCAGGGGAAGATGAAACGGACCTACTACCCATGAATAATTCAGAAAGCAAAGATCAGGGAAGCTTAGTTTTACGCTACGTTCAGTGCCAACTTTGCCTTACTCTATGTTTGTTTGCCTGGGTTTTCTCATGTTGTGCTAAGGAGTTTATAATTTTTGGAGATGTGATTTCGCCACTTCGTTCGGTGACACTGTGGCTGAGGTCTTTCGGATTGAGGTTAAAGTTACACAAAAAAAAAAAAAAAATCCATATTTCTGCGCAATAGGATTTTGTCTATCTTTTACGTTTGCAGTTATACAAAATTCATCCAGAGTGAAGAGTACATTTAATTTGTCATTAACACAATTTAAACATGGTAGTTGAATCAAAATTTTATGCCGTATCCTTGAAAAACCCCAAACTAAAATATCATATTTGTATTGTCAATTTGTATTTGCATTTGTTTGTAATGAAACACAAAGTTTTATTTGTTTAGTCAACTATTTATTTCTTAACTATCGGAAAGAAGTTCGAAAACATATACTTTCGGTAAAATCTTCGTATGTAATTTCTGGGTGTAATACAATACATCCTTCATGTGGAGAGAGAAAACATACCTTGTGCGTTACAGTCACGTGACTTCTACTTATTTTATTTACGCAACTTCCCTTTTTCTATTTACCTCAACGTTCTTTAGCAGGTAGGATACGTGGGGAAGGCATCAATGAAATAACTGAAATTATGCTTAAACAGACACGGGATACCTCCCAAAGAAATGAAAAGTGTAGTGTGTTTAACGCCCTATTTTACTACATATGGCACCGCAGGCGGTGACACTGATGTTACATGAGATGAAAATGGAGCACCAGTGGAATGAGATGGCGGGGGAAACTGGAAATCCCGGAGAAAACCCCCCAGCACAGTTTTGTCCACCACTGTTGTCCATCTCACTTTGCGGTCACCTGGGATCGAACCTGAGCGGCCTTAGTGAGAGTCGAGCAGTTTAACCACTCAGCCATGAAGTGGCCGGATCCTTCCCAGAAAGACATGTACATTGTATTGGTCACATCCTACACATAGGTCAAATGTATTTTGGGAAAAATTAAACCTGATGAATAATTGGTCATGTAATTCGTAGTTCGAGACACACTGCTACGTATTTAACCTTTTCGTTTCTAAGTTTTTCACACATACACGTACACACATCTATTTATGAGCGTTTTTGTGAATTTGTCTTTAATCATATCACAAAACATTTATCCGACGAAATTCTAATATTGTCCTAACACAGGTTGATGGTAAAGAAAACAATGAAAGCACGTAGTCACTGTATGCACGCACCGAGAAAGATTTACTCGACAGCAGTTGCAGAAATGACCACTCGGGGAGCTGCAAACGCCTGACGTAAAATTTTCATCAAGATGGATGCGTGTCATCTGTGGTCGCGAGACATGACATACTTCTGGGGGCAATAAAAGTTTCGGAGTCAAGACATTAACCTTCCTCAGGGCTCCAAGAAACAAGAACCAAGTGGACAGAAATCACAATATATGTTGGCAACAACTTCGAACAAATGTAAGAGATGAAACAAGCATTACATTCGACCTGAAAATTCAATACCGAGATATTACAGGAAATATAGACTTGGAGATAACCTGAATTTAGAAAAAAAATGGATAACAGGAGGTGAGCATCTGCGTTTGTGAACGTCAGAAACAGTATGGTTAAAAATGAATCATATGCGTAGAAATTTCGCCTGAGGTTACATATAACGTTTTGTATACCTTAAGAAACATACACTTTGAATAAGCTTCATCAATCGAGCTGCTGAAGAATGTTTACACGAGCTAAAGACCCGCGCGTTACCAGTACGCTGGTTATACAAGCTCATACAGGAACAAATTAATTATGAGCAGTCATTTACCCGAGCAACCGGCAGAGCGCGTTAATTATAAATAAATAAACGTACCGAAAAATTTTACTAAAGAGCATGGCGCGAGAAGTTGGCCTAAAGGTGACGTAATTCGTTGCTTATATTACAGAATTACACTCTCAATTCGAATTTGGTATGAAAATCTTTAGAATAATGCGAGTGTTCACATTTTCCCTGGGACAGTTTTGGCTGTTCCTCTAACACGTAAGCAGTAACGAAGATACCGTTCTCCTCCCAAATCAAACTTTCCTCCAAAAATTAATTTTCGACGCCTCCTGAATAAATAAATAACTAAAGGCATTGCTTTTCATCCGCGTTTGCAAACGGCATAAGTCAGAAACGAAAGTCTGTTAACTACCAAGTTTCATACACAACGATATGACACAATTTTCAAAACAAAATTGAATACCCATTCTTAACAAAATCTTACATGTAAAAAATTGAGTCTTTTTTATTTTTATGATTTTATCAAAATATAGTTCCTTTAAGTTATCGCTAAAATAAACGAAATGCATATTTTCGTACTTCTGGGATTAATAAAAAAAAAAAAAAAAAAAAAAAAAATCCTCTTCACTCTACACGACTTTTACACAACTTGTAAAAGAGATAGACAAGACCTTACTATATAAAGAAATGTACATCTTCTTAAAACACACATCTTATGTCAAATAAACCTTTTTAGGGGATAACTTATTTTATAGATAGTCCTTGTAATTGAGTTATCGGATACATATATCCCTCTAAATAGGAAGGTTGTTTTTCCCCCTTGATGACCGAGCGGGACGGTTAAGGCGGTTTCGTCCGCGACCCTCATTTGGGAGGCCCGGGTTCGATTCCCGTGACCGACGTACCAGACCCATGTGGTTTTTCCGGGGCCTTTCCCGGGTCGCCAGGCGAATGCTGGCTAGGTTAATTACATCCTCCTAATTTCCTGCCCCTCCATTTCACCTCTGTTATCATTTCACATCTTCTCTCATTTGGTGGTCTCTTTCAGGATAGACGTGTCGGCGGGAGTCTCGGCGCTGCATGGCAGGATGATATACTCCTGGTAAACACTACCTCCTTGGGTAGGACGGTCTCCAGGTCGGCCTTGTGCATCGTTTCAGGACCACGATGGGTGGGATGACGGTTGCACTGGCTTGTGGGAGCTCCTAACTGGTCAACGGTAGGAACCTCTACACTGTGGTGAGTTCTTGGGTCCGCCGCCCTCTGTCTCCTCTCGCCTCAGTATTCCTCCTAGGTTGCCCCACTTGGGGCATTGGCATAATAGATCAAGACTGGTCACAGTGCCGAATCCCCTCCGTATGAAACTATTCTATCCTATTCCTCTTGATGTTACATAATCATTACATAATGAACATGTCTTAGGCTTATATATCCCATTATTCCGTTAGTACCTACCATGTAATAAGTAATACAACTGTTTCTGCAAATGTTCATCTTGTTTAGCATGAAGTACAGTTTGTTCAAGAATAAGTACGTACATGTACGTGTACATGTTCATGCAAAGAATAAGTCCGGAAATATACTCATATTCTGCATACCACTGTATTATTTTAATTTGTTTCACATTTTATTACTTTTGTGCCACAATTCTTGTCCAAAAGGTTAGATTTTAAATTAGATCTAAGATCCCGGCATTTTTACTGCTCATTTCTCAGATGTGATTGTGTTGCACCAGAAAGTTGCAATTTTACTTTAGTTTAAGAGTCCTTAAAGCTTCCTTCTTAGTTTATCCACATGGACATCCTTAAAATATAAGAACACAGATGAAAAAACAAAATTCATTTGGAAAATGATTGTAGGTATTTTAGAAAAAATTCGATACACAATTTTATTGTGATACTAACTGACCAGTGATTCTCGTCCGAAGTTCGACGGTTTAGTTCTACAATCTTTACACTTGATTGCACTTGCCCAGCAGTTTGGAGTTTTTTGGAGGTTTCCGAAGCATATTACAGAAGGCACTGAAAAACTTTCAGGGCATTATAAACATAAATATTTAGTATATAATAAAAATACTGAGAAAATATTGTGTATAAGCGCCGTTGAGAAACTGTAAATACCACAGTTTATAATGAACTTTCATTCATATAGTTCAGTGAACGTTTACTGGCAGTTCATGTAATGCGAACTTGACCTTATTTATTCTGCGTAAACTACTAAGAAAACATAGGAAAGGCAAAATTTGTGTGTGTGTGTGTGTGTGTGTGTGTGTGTGTGTGTGTGTGTGTGTGTGTGTGTGTGTGTGTGTGTGTGTTTTATTACTCCAAGATCGAGTCAGAACATGAAGGAATATTATACGAACCACCCGTATCTTAGTTATTGTCACCCAATTATCGGAAGACACGACCAACTGGAGCTGGGTGGGCGACAGGAGGTATTCAGACCACGCCGACTCATTTATCTGTGTAGCGCTCACGGAGGGAATGGTTAGAAGGGCGGCAAGAGCCCTGTAACGTCTCTTTCCCCTCCTCCTGACGTCTGGAACCATCGGGATGATTTTCCGAGCCGCGAAGCTTCCAGAAAGAGCGATTCCTATATAAGGCCTGCAGTGGACGAGTCAGTCCAGTTGTTGGCGAGCAGCCGTGAAGAGCGCCGTGCTAGCGAACGGACTGGAAGACTGCGTACGTGCATCAGAGGAGTTGTACGTAACTGTGAGTGTGGAGTGGACCTGTGACAGACGAACTGGTGGATTGTAATTGTGTGCGCTACGTAATTCTATGTAATCAGCAAGTGTTCCAAATGTAATTCGGTGTAAATAAAAACATTTTGAGTTTGTGCAATTAGATGGTATTGCAGATTTTTGGAAATTATTAAAATTGTGTGACATGTTGTGGAATTTCAAATTTTCACCCTTATGTCAAAGTTCAAATTTCTATATCAAATTGGTCGAACGATGCAAAGGTTATAACAAACACACGTAGACTTTGTGTATAGAACAATTGAATGTTTACTTCCTTATTTTTCTTTCGTTATTAGAGGGGAATATTAGAATTTGCAGGCACGACAAAACTGGTCTCAAAATGTAGGTAGTAGACATACTGGATACAATCTTGTTTGAGGTTATGGCGGCGATTACAATAGAATGCTCCGATGTTATGGCGTCGTATAGTTAGGTTTGTGCTGATCGAATCTCAGCGATTTTCAGTTCTGAGAACAGATAAAGTAATTACGTCTTACTTTATATATATATATATCGGATGTCCTGCAGGACCAACAAGGAAGACTCCCATCGTGCACATTCAGCGATTGACAGTTATGTTTCCGAAGACCGTTTTGATCATGCTGGCCTAGGATTGAAAACAACATTTTCCTTTCTCACACGCACTTTTATGGACCTCGGCTCCATAAAACTTGACGAAAACTCAGATGAGCGCATGAAGTCCGTGCAGAGATAATGATGAGGAAGAGAAGTAATAAAACCGTCAGTTGAGGGGAATGGCACAATCGGAATGTGAGTGAGGGATTCTTCTTTCTTTTTAACGTCAGCAGCAGCACAAGACTTGGCAGGGGGTTGTAGTATTGGTTTTAATTAAGCCAGGACTTTTGAACATTGTACATTGTCTTTCTGAACAAAAACGTCCGCAATATGAATTCTTTTCAAAGATACCACAAAGAGAACAGAGTAAAACGAGATCGAAAGTTATTATTTGTACTTCATTTCGGCGGCGTTCCAGGAACAAGTGAATAAAAGCCTTAAATTTAAGGTAAACCGATATTTTACCCTTATTTATAAGCTCTCTATCACATGTATTTCTCTAATATTTTTTCTATATTTTTACTACAAATTACTAATAAAAATACATACTTTCTGTGTTTGTAATTAATTTCATTAGAAATGAATGCCAAATCATTTTATTTCAGGGGTCCCATGTTTAATCTGGGCTAACGAGGAGCAATTTTTCTTTCAATAGTCTCCAAGGTTTACATATATAAATGTGAGAGTGAATGTAACAGAGAGATAAAAATAACATGTATTACACTCACGTGCCTTTCTAAACACTCTTCAAGTTATTCTGACAGAAGTTGTTCTTGTATCTAATGTTAACATAGATAAACGTTTGTAGAAGTGAATTTATTATACATTGTCTCGTAGTTACAATGGAAAAGGAGAACAGTCATTATTCTTAAGTGGTAGTGAAATATTGTAAGAGCTGCTTGCTATGAAATGTCTTTGAAACTTTTAAATTATATTTCCTTTGCATGACTATGAGGAAAAATATAAAAAAGGAACAAATACTGTCACCCCGGTCACTTAGATCATCGCTGCCTGACGAAAAATGATAAAGAAATTCCGTGCCACTAGTCATGTCCAAAATCCTCGTTTATGCTTTCAAGAGAATATTAGAAGTCGAGAAGCTTCTTACTCCTAAAACAATTTGCCAAAACTGTATAGCGCTCAAACAGGTCAGTGAGAGTTTTATAAAGCCTTGTGTGGGTGATATAAGCTCTTCGCAAGTCTTAAATTAAAAATAAAATATGTTTAGCACAACTGTGATCAATAAATTTTCTTCAGAAATAATGAATGCTCAAAAAAGTTTCGTTGGTCGTAAATTGAGTTCTTTAATGACATCCACGTCTTTTATTCATTTAGATATTGTCTCTTTAAATTTTTAAGTTCTCCACAAGTTATTCAGAACGTTGGGTACTTTACAGGCTGTTTCTAGAAGGTTCAAGATATTCAATATCTTAAGTAATTTAATAAAAGTCGTTAGAGTCACTTTTGAGAAAAAAAAAAAAAAACTCTAAAATGTTCCATAAAAAGCATAGTTTGGAGTGGGAGAAGTTTCTCGAAACTTCTGTACTCCTAAATATGAAGTTGGTTTATTTGATCTATCTTTGTTTTTGGAGTTACACACACACACACACACACACACACACACACACACACACACACACACACACACACACACACACACACACACACACAACACCAAAATTTTTCTAACATTGCTTTTCTTTGTATTCTTAAGGGGCTCCAATGCATTTATGTGTAATGAAATTTTCGTGTTATACTTTGTCTATATACTGTAAGTGGGTACACAGCAGGAAACGTAGAAGTCTTAGAAATGTATCTATGCTTTTATCTGCAAATTAATCTAATAAAGGCTTATATTACTTTCTGCTTCATTTTGATGAGATAAACGTCGCATAAATGATTTTTTATACATTTGGTTGTATTTTCAAGGGGAATATGTGAAATAAAACGATAATCAAGTCTTTAAAACCTGGGTTACTATACATTTCTAGTAAACTGGTGTATGATTTCCGTAGTTTAGAAACTCACTTAACATCTGTTAGACTTGGTTTTAAGTCACAGCACAAAATACGGTTTTCTTCCAGATTAATTATTTGTTCTTAATCGTGTTCTATTTTTACATATTTTACCACAAATTCAGAATATGCTCATGACATAATCTAAGAATATAATGCAACGCTACTGTTGTCTTTATAAATCAAACGTTAGAAAGCATCTGTCAAACTAAATTGAATGACAATTTATGGATATTAAAGTCAATCGTTCGAAGGGGTTTCCTAGTTTTGCATTCAATTCACAACAATACAAGATGAAATGGAGATAGCTACACTTCTGTCACTAACATCGGGACGTTACACAAGAAGCAAATCTTGTAATTGAATTACAACTGAGTTCCACACAAGGAAGATATTTCCTCTTGATTGCTTGTTGGGGAGCCAATCTCACATTCCTTTGCCGGCTCTCGGCCCCAATTGTCGACCAAGAAATTGGGTGGTGGGGACAGAGTGCTTGAAAGATGACTCTTATTGGACTGGGGCCACGATCAAATGGTTTTCCTTGCATCCTCATATCTTATTGGTCTGTCCAACGAACTAAGCGCTGTAATGTTTTTGTACCGATAGGTGAAATCTGGACAATTGTCCAAACAAATTTAAGTATAGTTCTTTCATATATTTGATTCTCTGGGGACGTTTGCATGTAAATACTTTGGTTGAGTGAAACTGGAATTCAGTTTTGTTATTACAGAATTTACTGCACATATGTTACCTTTTGTTCTTTAATTAACGTTCTCCAACGTTAAGTCATATCGGACGAGGAATGAAATGCTACCCAGCGAGTCCAGGATATATAAGAACTTCGAGTTACTAGATATTCACTTTTCAGTATAAGGGAAAACCCCGAAAAAGTCTTATCCAGATAAGTCACCCTGAGTTATCCGGATATGAGCGTAAGACTGATACGCTACAGAGGCAGGTGCACATATGTTAATGACTTTCTAAATTATGAATATTAATTTAAAATTTGCATTAATAACAAATACACAAACAGAATCTGACACCTGAATTTACTCTCTGCATTAGTACATAAGGTATTGAATTCCACGCCAAACTTTGATGTCGAAATTACGTAAAATTACATGTTTTCGAACTGCTTGATTCAAAAGTAAAACCAATTTTAGAAAATATTCCTCTCTGTGTGCCTGTGAATAACATAACATAACGGATAAAAGCGGATCAAGTGCCAAACTTGGTATCTAAGTTCAGCATTTTTCAAAACAATCCCTCACTTCAAACTAGATTTGTACAGAAACTGTTTCGAAATTGTTAATTTCTTCTAGAGCGAAACTAAAGTACCATAGTTTCAGACAAATGAAGTTTATATCATGTCACTATTGTTTGAGGGTTAAGGTAAACATTTGGAGACAGATTGGTCCCAGACGTCACATTTACAACTGTAATGCAACAAGCGTTTGGTGATATGGATTCTCTGACAGTCAGTTGGCACAGAACCTTCATTCTCATGTTTGTACCAAAAGGAGTACATTTCTCCTTCTATCGGCTCCTCCGCTGGGACATTATTGTGGTTCCGAAAAGAAGCCAAGTTTTAGTTTGTTTTTTTTCTTCACGAACACAAAATATATTCATTGCGTGGAAGGAACTTTTTGCCCTGTCATGCCAAGGGAAGCAGAAGTTTTTCTCCTTAGTGCAGCAGCAGGAGGGGGGAAGGGGTAGAGATTCTGAGCCGCCCATATTCAATTGAGACTTGTGGACTTAACCCCAACTTTCCAAAGTGAAACTTTTTTCCTTAAGATCTCTTTCTCCAAATCGTTTGCTCCTTAATTTTACTTGCAATTAGTTCCTTATCTCAATAAAACATGAGAAGACAGTTTTCGGAAGTTCAGGTTAAGCCCAGGAAAACTAGTAACTGAGAAAACTCGCCTAAGTCCATTGCCCGCCTCAGTAGCGTAGATGGTAGCGTGTCTGCCTAATGTTCAAGAGGTCCTGACTTATAATTTTGGACAGGGCGAGTTACCTGAATAAGATTTTTCCCTGGGATTTCCCTTAACCTGAAAGGCGAATGTCGAGTAACTCTAAGCTCAATGGAGCCTGGGCTCATTTGAGCATCATTTCACCCATTACATCCGTCGTCCGATATGATTTAACGTTGAAGGACGTAAATTGCAAAAAAAAAAAAAAAAAAAAAAAAAAAAAAAAAAAAAAAGGTCAATTTCTTGATCACTTACCTCTAGTAAGTAGAGGAAGATCACCTCAAGTATTACACTTCAAACATAGATGTGTTAGTTTGTGCCTGTAAATGGCAAGATATCTTGTTATAGAAGCCGATCTTCTTAACGCACACACGGTATATTAAATTCTGTAGTGTTAACTACTTTCGAGATGTTGATGCTCTATCAAACGAGAACTGCACTGTAATCGCTGTTTTTGCAGTCCTGTATACGTTCACATGTCTGTCTTTGTGGTATGCTGTTCAGCTCTCGACTGTGTCCTTAAAGTTTAGAAGTGTGAGAAAACGTGCAAATCTTTGTCTGAATTTAATGTAAATATTCCTAAAACTCAGTCATTCTTGACGATCAAAGTACTTCTTCCAACCAAAATAAAAAACAAATATACCACATGAAAACTTTAAAGAAGCTTTCACAACGAATATACAAATGATTTAAACACTTAGAATCAAAAGTTATTATGCAAGGAAATATATGATTTACTGCGCTCCCACGACTTTCTCTTCTCTCGTAGCAACTTCAAACATTAATTCTTCCAGTTAATTTAGATAAAGATTATCTTATTGTTAATTTCCTTGCATGTACAGCGAAAATACAGGCATACAAAGAGATAGACGGGTATTTTAAGAATGGTAGCTTTGAAATTCATTCTAGTTAATTGGCCAATAGATACCAAAGGGAATTAACAACATTCTATTTCTGAAAACTACGAATATCTTAAAGCACAGATCAATAACAACCAATATATCGAAAACGGTGAACTCCACATAAGAAGTCTGTTTGACATAAAGTGCGTACTTTAACAAGATCTATAATTTGTATAATATTTTTGTGCCTTCTGGTACGGTTTACGAGTTATACAAAAGTCATTCAAAATGAAGACAACTTCTGAAGGTATTCCACAAAATTCAAGATATGCACTGCATTTTCCATAAAATACTTTAAATATAAGCAATTTTAAGTAAAATTTGCTATAGGCTGTTTTGAAACTTTGAAAAGTTAAAAAGAAGTTCCATATAGTGCATCTTTCGGGATGAAATATTTTTGTTTCTTTTAAAAATCTTCATATCTCATCTTTGGAAGAAGTTAATTACCAACTATGGTATTTATTCGATTGTTTGGTTTCGGGAAGTGCATACTGGATGGAATTTGATTTCTTTTTAAAATTAATATTCTTCAACGTTAAGCGATATCGGACGATGAATGAAATTGTGTTCAAATGAAACCAGGGTCCATAGAGCTTAGAGCTACAACTCATCTTTCAGGATAAGGGAAAATCCCGGAAAAATAACGTGCCTAGATAACTCACCTTGACCATGATTCGAACTCGGGATCTCATGAACGTGAAGCAGACACGCTACAAAGGCACATACACACACACACACACACACACACACACACACACACACACACACACACACACACACACACACACTTCCTCTGGGTGCAATACAATACTTCCCCAAGAAAGTAATGGATAAAGTTTTATGCATATTACTCATCTGACCTTTTAGCATTCCAAAATATCAGGAAAGTGTATTCAAGTCGTTACTTCAGCTATAAAATAATACAAGGAACATTTAACCCAGGTTAGAGTTCTGCTCCCCTGGTCACTCAGCCATATCTGTCTGCACCCTATGTGCCTGTTAGTACGATATATGTATAATACGATTCTTTTGGTGCCGTCCACAGTATCTCAGTGTTACATGAATATTCTGCAGGCGGCTACGGTGGTGAACGATGTGATACCTCTCTCAGTGATGTGAGAATAGACAACACTAGTTAAGTTAATCCTAGAAGATAAAACTGCATCGAATATTAAAAACACGCAACCACAAATTTAATAAATTGGCTAAGAAAATTTGATCGGTCGTCTCCTTATTATCCTTTATTAGTTACGGACGCGAGATTTGCAGTTTAGCCTCAACTTTGCGACATTTAAGATCAACTACGAAAATGAAATTTCTATTTCGGAGTAATTTATATAGAAATTAACTAACAACTACGTACAGTAGGTATTACGTAGGGATCCGGATATCGATTACTTGTATCCTTTTTTGTGATCATTACGGTTCTAAGTTATGCGGAAAATACATACGATTTATAATACTTATTTTGAGAAAAATTAAAGTACTTTTAAGGCTCCTACTTTTTGCTCTTTTCGCACTTTTAACTGAATGCGCTTTTCCAAAGTTTATGTCATTTTTAAAAGCAAATAGATGTTTTGCCAATTTTTCAAGACTTTCGTTAAATGGAAAAGTTCTTAGTTATTAGAATGTGTCTCTATTTGTTCGACATTTACCTATACACGCCCAACGAAATAGTTTAAGTTGATTGCAAGACAGACTTGTCCTCTAAAGAAAAGTGGGGCGAATCTAGATGCTTCTTTTGTGGGTCGCACTGCAGATTCAAGGTATTGGTCCAATAGAAAGCGTCACGGAGCTACTTAATGTTGACTACCTGGTTAGAAGTTACTGGTTGAAGTGATGTACTTCATTAAGTCAAGGCAAAAACAAGTACTTCCATGTAGTTAAAAATCAAATGGAATTGGTGAAATCAGTAGCAAGTAATAGAAATAGTATGAAAAGTGAACCTTGACATTGATGAACGGCAAAAATGTAAAACGAGAAGAGTGTAAGAGTGTAAGTATTTCCTCAATGAAGAGTCACACAATAATAGTTTAACATGCCCGAGTATATGCTTGTTGATATTTAAATAAGCTTCTATACGAACCAGTTGACAACAGACAGTCGTATAATATAAAACCTGCAAACTTTACCTTTGTATAAAGTATTCAATTTACGAGGATTGTAAACACGTACGCACTAGGAAGTAATTCCAAAATTGTTGCAAAACTGAGTGCACTCACGCCCTTCACAATGACGTATTGAAATGTGGCAGGTCGGTAGAAATGGCACTACTTCCACCAAAGGATACACATGCTCGACTGATGAAGAGGGATCCCATCCCATCTATCCGTATGGTGATTAAAAAGGAGAGAAGTCCGAAATGCTAATCCTAAAAGCCTACTTAATATACGCCCAGGCATCCCATTATTAGCTAGGAGACTGTAGCAAAATGATAAAAGCCTGTGCGCTCTTATTGACTTCTTACCTCGTATCTCTAATTATCCACGTGACATACATTAAGATAAAGACGGAAAAGTAAGCAGAAGAAGAAAAGGAATTTCTTCCACAAATTTTGGTTTGGTATACAAGTAATCAAGACATCTAAAATAATATTATATGCAGATATATTAAGGCAAATGTTCAGAAAAAAATGTTACATTCACATGACTTTCCCCATCTCACCGTAACAGAAAGAAGTTTTACTTCATTTCTTTATATAACTTAACTTCATGCTGAAGTAGCAATAACGTGTTCTATTGCAATAAATCTATTACTATTTATTTATTATTCAATTTTCTGATTCCTATTTTACCCAAAGGAATATAGTTTACAAATTTATGAATATAATACAATTTACAAAAATATAACGAATTCAATATCAAGCTGACAAACAGTAAGCATCAAGATAAATCATTTAGCTTAAGAAATATTTTGTTTAAGAAAGCCATGAAATATTGATAAGTTTTGTAATTCATCAGAATATGTGTAAGTGGTTTTGAGAAAGTGTAACCTAAGGATTGAAGCAATAATTCAAGTTCGTATCTTTCAAAACAGAAAAACGGGCAATCAAGTAAAATGTGAGGGACATCTTGAAGATGATTTCCACAAATAAAATCACATGTTGATTTGATTTTGAATCGAAATAAGTAAGCTGAAAATTTGCCATGTCCAGTTAAGAATTGAGCGAGAATATAGGAATAACGAATTTACATTTATGTCTGTCAGAAACTGTTTGGAAATATAAATCCTTAGTCAAAGCACCACAATCACTTTTTAACCAGTATTCATTCCAGTCGTTGATGATAATCTCCTTTAATGTTCGCCTCACATAAGAAATGGGGCATAGAGTGTATGTCTCTGGAATATCTGAAGTCGCAGCTCTCTTTGCAAGCTCATCTGAACGTTCATTTCCGGCAATCCCTACGTGTCCTCTGACCCATTTAGTACACAAATGAGAACTACATAATAATTGACTTCTTATTTCAGCTGCAATAGGACTGCTGTTTTTCGTATCTTTCAAGGCTGCAATTGCTGCTTGTGGGTCACTGTAAAGGCGAGCGGTACATTGTAAGTTGTGGCACCATTTCACTGCTTCACGAATTGCTAATAATTCAGCTTGAAAAACTGAACACTCCTTGGCAAGTTTGAACATGGAAGAATGACATTCTATGGAGCGAGAGAATACCACAACCGCACATCCTACTTTAGCATTTTTACTAAGCCCTTCAGCTATCCGAGAGCCATCTGTGTAAATGGAGTACTGGTGATATTCTGCTGCACGATCTTCAAGGAGACTAAAGACATTATTACTAAGTACCCCGTGCCTTAATGTGGGGTAGTCATTTAATCTTCTGGGTCTCTTTCTGTACTATACCATGTTGCTTCATCACGTGTATACAGAGACATAAATGTTAGAAGATACCTCGTGGCTCGGCGTGTGGTGCACAGTTAACCATCTACAGTACATCTCATCCCTGTACTCATATTATCTTACTTCGTCATCTATCTAGAGAGTCCCAAATGCTAAGCAACCATTCTTCGACATTTTTAGGTATTGGAAAAATGATTGTTTCGTCGCACTGATAGGCATCTGTACCTCTGCTTCTGTAGGTGACAAGCAGATGGTAGCTTCTGCACATGCTCACAGAGGACTTAATGCAAAGTGATTGTACCTGTGCGTATAAAAGTGCGTACAATGTATAGTGCTGCATCACTATATATGTGATGGACGGATGTTAGATTGCTGTGCAATCTGTTTTTATTTTCTGTGAATAGATGGCAAGGCATTTCACTTTTACTATCGCCTTAGTCTTAAATTGTTGTTTGGATCATTGTGTCAAGTATTGAATCTAGTAAAAACTACAGTCAGATCGATCGCATCACAAGTTTGAACCTAGTTCAGGGACGTTACTACCTGAAGATTGTTGATCTTAATGTTTTTAAAGATGATTCTGTTACACAGACGATGTCACTTTACTAAATTATAGTTACATTTTAAAAAGTGGATCGCTTTGAAATTCTACTGTGCTTCCACAATAAAAAGAGAAACCAATAGCTGCATAACACTTCAAGACGAACAAAAGCATGTATGTATATATATATATATATATATATATATATATATATATATATACATATATGATAAAAAGCTGTCTGCATTATTTGCACAGTTAAAGTTTTTTTGCCGTTTACGTTTTACCGAATATAGAAAAGTCATCGATAATGAAGAGGATATATCAGGACAATCCCAGAAAGTTTAAGGTGTATATTTTGTCATGAAAATATGTAAGCATATTGTTAATGAAAATCAATTGCCAGTTTGAGAAAATAGAAAATAACGTATCTTTTTTCATGTTCCTAAAGGGTATTACTTTTTATTTATTTATTGACATTCTATATTCCTTTAAGAATACTACACGCCGATGATTGATGATATGGAAAAGTGGTAATGGAGAAATTGTTGGAATGACGGCGGTGGATTTCGAAGATCAGGAAAAAACCAGTATCGCGCTGTGTTCTCCATCACAAATCCCACTTGAAGTCGCTTGGGTTCTAGCCGGAGCTACCTTGGTGAGAGTCAAACGTGTTCCAAATGGGGTTACGAGTTATATCATTTAAATCCGTGACCTCTTTTGAGATTACACATGATAAAGGCAGAGAAATAGCTTACTGAACAACTACTACTTCTATAACACTCTTTCCTCTATCTACCAAATCGAATTTACTAGCTATACACAAAAATTGTAGACGTCATTAGCTCCCATGGAAGAAGGGAATATCAGGCTATGTAACCTTCTGCCGGTAAATACCTCTGCACCGAGTCGAGACTACACTCTTTGGTCATTTTCAGTTGCTGGGAAAGATTCCAACGTGTAGCTATCATTTTAGTTTGTTTATCTCCCAGCAGTGTCTTTCCGAACCTGTCCACCAGATTAAGCGGGACCCCACCCCGTTGTTCCTGCAGCCACCAGATCTCGCTATATTATAGAATTAGACGCTCTGGAAGTCATACTTACATGATAGGCAGCAGGACCTGGGCCAAAAGGTTTGTCCTTGAATCTTGGAGTCGTTAGCACTACGGCACTAGTTTGTCTCTTCTCAGTTGGTTTGGTATCCGGCGTATAATTTGTTGGACCTGAAACACAACATGATTCCTATAATTTTTAGTCGGAAATACACAAACAAACGAATGATTTAAATTCATCATTAAAGCGCATATTATTTAAAAAAGTTGAATTTTACTTGATTTTTAGATCTTACAGAAATAAATAATGTGTTGTAATGAAATATATTAAAATTAAAATTTTTGATAGTATATAAGGGTTTGATTTTTCCAGTACTCTTCAAAACTCTATATATGCATATATACATCATTATTTTGCTAGCTATTTTGTGATTTTAGTTCCATGATGCGTTCTAATTTTCTTCTGGAAATAAATATTTTAAAGTCTTTATTACACATTTGCATTGTTGTACATTGCATATTTTACAAGTATTTCTATATCGTATTGCTTTAATTGATATATTTTATCTTTATTAGGAATACAAAAATAAATTTATAAATCCAGTAGCATAATGCAATAACATCAAACTTTTCATTATAATATAGGAATTAATTGTTTGACTTAAAAACTAAACTGATATCACATAAACTACAGTACTGTAAGAATTGCATGTGGCAGTTACAATGTTATTGTCAAGTTTTTACTTTTACATCTATATTTGTATGAGGAGTCCTGAATGATAATTTAAAATGTTTGTAAAATAAATGTGTTTGGATAAGGGGCACTGTTTGAGTCCTAAACTTTTTTCTTCTGCACAGAATCTCTTGAACAATTTATTCACTGTGAGATCTGAAGGTAAATAACCTTTTAGTATTTTTCCTGCCATGGTGGCTCTTTCTGCATTTTTGCTTCTTTATATCATTCTTAATGACAATAGTGAGGGCCTTATGCTCCTTTCCTGTTCTGTGTCCTCCTCTTCTTTACTTTCCAACTTACCTCCTTCATGAAACCTACTAGCTAGACAGGATAATCTATCGTTTGACATGGCAGAAACTCCGTGAAAAGTGACAGCACAAACAGGCTTTATTTCACCATTCCTTTTTCTAATGTTATGCTTCACTGCCACTGTTTTCTTCTGTGAGGTGAAGAAATATTCAAGAAATTTAACAGCAGCTTACCCTGGTCTGTTTCATTTAGTGATTTCAGATGATGATGGAACTCCAGTAAAATCGTCATAGCAGAGTTCAGCAGCTTTTCATTCCTTCTTTCCTTTAGCCTTTGAATGCGAAACCTCCAACCCAGGAGTGCATTTAATATAAGGTTCCATTTCACAACTTTTATTCGCCTTTCAGGTCGAGGTAATCTCTTCTTGAATTGGAACTTTCTCCTTCCGGAAAATTCTTCGACTTGTACGCTGTTTTCAGAATCACAAGAATCCTCATTCATTTTTATTTAGATTGCAGTACTTCTTTGCACACTCATACAACGTTATCAGGTGAATACTTGACTGGAAGTAAGCTGTAGCTGCTCTTACTACAATGAAGTCTGTTTGCACCACTGTTTCCTGCTGGTAATAATTTATTCTTACAATAACGAGTACGTAGGGTCTAAATTTTATACAATTACATATTCTGTTCCTGCACATGTTTTCTTAGGAAAAACTAAAGTGTCACCAATTACACTAATAGGACCCTTATTCCAAAGCTTTAAATTACATAACTTTTTTACATATAGTGATCTATAATACATATTTCGTACCACAACATATAGTTTTACATATTTTAATATTATCGCAAATTTATTATGCATTTTCATTACATAGCAAGAAAGAGAAGATATATTGTAAGTTTCATTATTGTGGTTATCATCCATTGTCGTCAATCCTATATATTATCGTTATTGTTGCCAGGGTATGAAGGTTGTCCAGCTGCTCGCTTTGTTTCTTACCGCATTACATACAGAAAGTGCCAGTTACCACGATGATGTTTTAATTAAAAACATTCAAAGCTGAAGTGTACGTGTTCGATACGGAGAACAATGACCAGTTTTAAATGCGTGAGAAAAAGAAAGGAAAACTTCAGAATTTCTAACAGCCAGCTGCATGTAAGTTATTTATGACTCTGATTGTATCTTCATTATCATCAAAACTGAAAACCTATATTCCTATTGGCAGTGCTTTAGTCAGTGACGGTAAAACAGTCCTCTACCAAATTTGTGACTGACGCATAAGATGTATGATGAAATCTCAAACTGCATAGCACTTACGAAGCTATCTACATATTACGAAAGGCATTGTGGTTCTTCTAAGAAGAGGTACTACATACACAGTTACAGGGGCAGTCTATCTCATTTAATACCGAGTTCGACACTGAAGTTGCATCAAAACCCTACTTAGTTTAATGTAAACCTTTAAAGACAACAAATAGTTCAACAATTACTAGATTTATAAATGACGGACTTAAGAAACTATGACTAGATGGCGTAAAAGAAGAGAGGGTACTATTGTATGCGGATGCAGCTGTGACATTGTGGGTTCGCACAATTAAAAGTATAATTTGCAGAAATTCAAAATGCTCCTTATTTCCGTAGAAAGACTCTTTGTAGAGCCTTTTGCAGCGGCAGAATTACGTAACATGCACAAACGCAACCTTCAAGTTCGTCTGCCACACGTCTACACAGCTGTACACTCACACCGCTGTATTTATACCCGAGCCGCTGTTTCTCGAAAGCTGCCGAAGTCACACGATATTTCGTGGCGTAGCGAGAGCATAATGGAACTCTGTCTCTTCCACTCTCGGCTAGCGTGCGTGTGGACGCGACTTGGGGCAGTTTCTGTCTCTTTCTTTCCCCGTTTCTCTCTCTTTATCGGCGTTCGCCTACGCACGAGTCGGCAGCAGCAAACAATATCTGGCGACAATATGTTGAAATCGGGGTAATCGATTACTATATATTATGAAAACTTGTTGGACGTTAAAGTGCGACTCATGCATTGCAATGAGTGGCAGAGACAGAGGTAATTTCCCAGAAGTAAATACAGTGATATCAGCAACGGAGGTGTTCTTGAAATGTCTTATTGTTTACAACGCTATAAGCAGTAACCAGCTGAAGTTTAGTTACATACATCACAAGTCACTTCAGCTGGCTTCCCGACAGTATCAAGAAAGTGGAAACTTCAAGCATGTGTCTTCAAGAAGCTATGGGAATAATGGAAAATGCAGTACTGAAGGTGAGTTTTGTGCCAGGTGAATGAATGGTGTGGTTTCCACGAAACTGCAATCTGTGTTGAATAAGAATTTTGGATAATCAATTCTTCTTATTTTGTCTCTCTTAATTAATGATAAAAATGTAGAATCCCTGATAATATTATTCCTAGAATGATCCCTCTGTATAAACATGTACTGTTGACTTCTTGCGAAGTTGAGCGAGCTTTCTCAGTTTATAAAAACATATTGTCAGACAGAAGATTGTGCATGTCAACAGAACATTTCCAAAAGTATATTATAATTAATTGCGCTTACCGTTCTAAATGTGGTTTAATCGCTTGGATGAGAGAACTTGTACTCTGTAGTAAAAGTGAACTGATGAACAATAAACATAGAGATTTGACTAGCCTACCAGTGACTTTATGTTTTGTAGTTAAGAAATAAAACTTCGGATGTTATATGTAATTCCTTCATTACATACATACACATTTTAGCAATTTTGGTTACATATTTATGTACATATTTCTTAATTTCATATTACGTAAAATTCAGATCCCAATAATGAGTAACATGATATACAGAAATCTGACACGCCAAACGCATCCTAAGGAAAGAGAGCTATGACACTAGTAATTTTATTGCATTTCTCAACCTTTGCCTTAATTCTTAAAATGCGTATGTTGGGTTTTGCTAAAACATAGAAATTTTGAGCGTTTATATATGCGAGATTATTCGACTTTTGCTAAAACTAGGTTCAGAGTTTGGTGTAAACGGTCAACAATATGCCATTACTATGCCTAACTCACTTTGGACAATTTTTCATTTATCGAGTTTTGAAAAAACGTTCCTCAACTTACAGTGCAAATAAGTATGTACTTGTGTTTATTTCATTTTATCGAAAACGTTTTTAATGTTGAAGGAAATCTTCCAAAGAGGGAAATGTTTATTAATTAATTTATTTATTTCTCGATTACTTCTTAAAATAGATAGAGGAAATGTCGGATTGAATTGATTTGTTCGGAGGGTATTCAGCACCTCGAACAGAGTGGTCTTTTGTACCTATGCCCCTACGAAGTCCGTCCCGCTGGAGGGGAAAGCATTTGCCTCAGAACATATCAATCTCACCATGCACTGCCGAGACCTGCGCTGACATTACTATCCTGAAAGAAACCACCAGATGAGAAATAATAATGAAGATGAAGTGTAGGGGCAAGAAATTTGAGGGATGTAATTAATCTACCCAGAATTCACCTGCCGACCCGAGAAAACCCCCGAAAAAATTCATGGGCTAGGGAGGTCGGCCATGGGAATCGAACCCGGGCCTACCGAATGCGGTCCACAGACGAAGTCAACCCGTTTGGTAGAGGAAATATTACACTTATAATTTTAACTCGAGAAAATATTTTAAAGGAAGATCAAATAAACATTTAATTTGGAAAGTACCTTTAGCGTTTTAAAAAACTTTCAAATCAAGACAGTAAAATGAAAATAAGAAATACACTAACACTTATCAGGGAGTTAAAAATGATTAAATTCTAATTTCTTACATTCGTGAATATGACTGTCTCTACCCATTCTTCAACAAACTGTTCTTGCAAAAGTTTAATCTTCTAATTCATATTGTCAAGATAAATATTTGTGGAGATCGTTTTGTGTAGTTTCATTTGTGTACAACAGAAATAAGGGAATCCATTTAGTTTAGGGAACGTTTTAAAACTTGCTTACTTTATGATAGTTTTTAAAGTCCGGCCTCTTTGCTTGACCAGAGAGAAAAAATAACGATCAACATTTAAGAAAACTGTAAGTACTGACAAATTCAAACAAATAACAGGAAATATTTTGGAAATGGCTAAATATCAAGCCGAGAGAGTGACTCTGGCAGATTAGAAAGAGCAGCGCACCTCTTGCAGTTACTATGCCAACATTTCCGTTTCCCTTCCTACAATATCAATAAAAACAGAAATGTCTCTACTACAGTTCTGTTTGCCAGGCTATAATAGTTTTATTGTTATTTTTATCCCATTCTAACCCTGCTCGAGAATCTCTTAAAATGCTTTTCCGATTTTTCCCCCTCCTACAGTGGTATCGAATTGGGTGTGCAATAGATATCGGCAAAGATAAAAATTGTATTAGAGTGCCTCATCGCGGAACTAAATTGTCAGTGCATAACCCTGGGCTAATGTCCAAAACTGAGTCAGCAGCGTTATATGACGTAGAGAGAGTTCTAGGATGAAAAGAAAGAAATATGGGAGAGGGGATTCTCGTGGCGTACAGCCATTTTTACCAAAAAAAAAAAAAAAGTTCCCATTTATCATCAAGTTTGTGGCTTTCATTCGCAGGATGAGAATAATTCCGAGTAGTAAGGGAGGGGGGATGAGCTCTGGAGTGATCGGCGAGGACCGGGAAATAATGGAAACATAAATTGATCGGTGATCGTCCTATCTTCATTGCGATATCTCGCTGTTAATATGATTAATAGCTCGAAAAATGCTTGTTTTGTGGTTCTGAAATTAAAATGTTTGAAAGAATATGCATATTTGTAGTTTCATTGTCATTCTATGTAACTCTCGCATTCGAAACGTCCCGGGTTCAAACTTATGGGGTTGAGCAAATTAATCGTACGCTTTCTTATGGTACTTTATCCAGACTCATTCCTTTTTCTCTTAAGTCTGGAAGTATAAATATGTGAGTGTTACAAAAACATGTATTTATCAACCCAAAAACTTAATTACAGTAGCTTATTTTTCTACCTAGTTAACGTCAGTTGATATAAGCGGTTATAGAGGTATTTTTGTTACAGTTGCAATGGGACTGCAGTAATTTTTAAGAAATTGTCGATATTTGATGACTTTGACATTCTGTTCTTTTAGTATGACCATGAAAATAAACATAACGAATTGCATTTGGAGAAAAAGAAAAGTATTTGAAACTTCAAACCAAAATCAAATATTGTCTCAGTTAAGAGACAAAAAACAAGCATAAAAGCAAACAAACAAAACAAAACATTGACAAAACATCGTACTTTAAAGAGATTTAATTTTGTATCCGACACCATAAGAAAAACACAAATTATATCCACCAGCCAATACAGCAAGTCAAGCAGAAAAATAAAGTAAAAATTTGCGAGATAAAAACTATTATCTTTGCATCTTTTCTTCAGGAATGCCTACTCTAATGTAGTGTCAAAGATTTGATTTGATTTGACTTTTATTGTCATTGAGCTGTGTAAAGCGATACACAACGTCACAAGAAACATCTTATTACAACAAAACAACTACATAACATTTTACAAACAACAGGTCAATTACACATAACAGAAACAACTATATAATATGTTTACACTCAAGGTATTCTTTCAGAGACTAAAAATATGCTGCCACAAGCCAATCATACACTTTATATTTGAATAGTGTCATTGGTAATTGTGTTATTCTTGATGATTACTATGTATTTGTACATTATATTATAATCTTTTTAAAATTGATTATCTCGTAGATGGCTTAGTCCCATGTTCAATGCTTCTTTAGCTATCTGAAAAACAAGAAACGTACTGCATCTACTTTGTACAGACGATTGTTATCTTTTTCATAAGTTGCATATGGCTTTTGTTGCAGCAAACTAGGATTATCAATTCGAGCTTCTTCTCGAATTTCTTCAATTATAAAACTTTCGTTGCCTGAATCATTCATTTTGACATACAGTTTAGCATTTTTGCATCACCATAGTTACTATTCGTCACTATTCAAAGTCTCCAGTATCATCTTAAGCCTAGTAAAAACATCGAAACAATTGTGAAACAATTATTTATATTTTTATAATTCATAATTGAAGTTGATTTTTTCTTAGGTGACGGATAAAATTACGTATGCGTTTAGTGAGCTTTGATTATCATGCTCTTGAAATTTCAGCCCTCAGCGCTAACGCCTTGGCCTTTAAATTTTTTCACTCGCTAATAAACATAAGATTACCTCGTAAGTCTCAAAAATAACTACTTTTGGTCTCTCTTACGATTTACCAGCTGTACAAAATAATTCAGAATGAAGCGTACTTCAAAAGTTATTCCCAGAAAATTCGAAATATGCATTTAATTTTTGCACAAAATGTCCTAAACACATGGTATTTTAAGTTATTTGATGGAAATTAACCATTTCTTATATTTCGCTCTTACCCATTGAACTACAATGGCCAACTGGACGGAAACCAGGAGATCCATTGTTCAAATCATTGAATTTTTCATGTTGACTCCATCTATCAAAAACCTTAGCCTATATACGGCTAGTGTGAAGAAATGATTAATTTTCATCAATTAACTTAAATAATAACAATTTAATGATAAGGCCTGGGACTCAAGTACTTACAATAATTATAGGTCGCCATAAACGGTGTATCTCGAATACGAGAACCCATAGTGGTTTACCGGAAAAATATATGAGTCACTTGAAGAATTTAATGTCAGGACAACACGTTGGGTAGCTCAATAGGTAAGAGCGACTGGATGGAAACCAGGAGATCCGTAGTTGAAATCCCGGCCATGGCACTGAATTTTTCAGGTAGATTCTACCTATACATAGTATTTTATTGAAAATCATCAAGGCCGTTTTAGAGAAAATCAAAATGTTCTATGTAAGTGGTAGTATAGTGTGGGAGAGACTTCATTAGAAATTTTCTTGTCCCATCTTGAAAGATGCTAAAATTTATTAAAAAGTTGTATTTAACCAGCTTTTCTTTTCTGCTTTCAGACACATACACACGCGCGCGCGCTCGAGCACACGCACAGATACATACCATCGTGGGATAATAAACCTCGCTGAACGATGTCTCAAGATCATAGAATCTAATAGTCTATACTTCGAAAATCAGTTAAATGCTTGTTAGAAGAAATTTTCATATATATATTTTATCATTCATTCATTTATTTTCTAAAACCTCTTTTAATCAGTCTAAAACATACACCTGGATATCAAATCTTTGGATAGTACTTACTGTAAGTTTATACGTTGAATGGTGTGAAGGATGCCTGCCAGGGGTAGCGCTGGACGAGGGGTTGAAACCCGCCCACCCTCCTACTCAATAAATGACATGACTCTTTTTTGTGCTTATCTGTCCCAAATCAGGTTTATATGATTGGTTCTGACAGCGTTCAATTAATGCTGATTATACAAGCGATTTTGCTTTTGTCTACATGAACAATGTTTGGTTGGTAGCTTTTGTGTTTTCTTTTATTGCATTTTTAATTGTCCAGCCTATAATTAAGCCAATTTCCTCTAATTAGCATTCGAGTTCTGTAATTTTCATATTTCACTAATTGTTACAGTTTAACATAAATGAGAGATTAAATACAAAGTCACTATGCGGAACAAAATCCTTTATTTAACATTGCAGTTTCAGACAATACTGCAACGTGTATTATTTTATTATTGGATTCTGCAGCTCTGTTTATGACATTACATAAAACAACAAGGTTATTCTTACACTCAAGTGTGCCTTACATTTTTTCCATTACATCTCGATCACTATTTTCTCTTTATTTCTATCTCCTCCTATCTCCTCCTATTTACCTCCTACTTAGTAAGTACAAGAAATACATACATATTGTATGACATTTAAATACAATGAATTACTTGCCTTAGACCCGAGAGTCTATAAAAATCACGCGAGCGTGTGTCTGTGTGTCTATATGCACCTGAATGTGTCTGTGTGTGTATGTGTGTGTATCCATGCTTGTGTCGGTGTGTATATATAGTATGTATCGGTGTGTGGTGTGTGTCTCATTCTATAAGGGATGTGCTGTATGTCTGTGACTGCGTGTATGTGTGTGTTTCATAACTTTAAGCACAATTACTCAAAAGCTAAAAATTGACACATCCTTACTTGTGATAATTTAATAAACTGTTAAAAGGAGAGGTATGAAAATGTAAAATGTATCGAAAAAGAAGTAGGTACATTCAGATATATTTGTTTAAAACAGACTGAAAAGTATCAGACATTTATGCCTAAAAGTCTGAAATTAATTATATTAATATTATGAAGACAATATTTGTAGTAAATTGAGTAACCTTGGAAATGATTCAACCGATTTGCGTAATCACTTCGCCATTATAAAATACGTTCTTCCTAAAGACATTTTCGAATTTCAATTCCACAAGGATTAACAGGGTGGCTAAGCGTTCCGGTCTTTTTGGCCATTTATACACGAAGCGCAGTATAAGCATGATTATGTCATGAGGAAGATAGTGCTTTCCTAATTATTTATAATTCCTGTAGTTCGCAAAGCAGTTTGCAGTTATGATTTATTGTTAAATAAATAATTTATAGAAAGTATACACATTACAAATTCTATTTGCCACCTTAATCTTATGTGACAATGTACTCTTCAACTACCAAGATCATATCAGCACCTCCGGTGTGCCAGAATTTCGTTCCGCAGGATTTAATTTACACGCCAGTAAATTCACTTACATGGGGCTGTCGCTTGTAAGCACACTTAAAAACCATATGTCTGGACCCGCAACCTTGGGATCAGAAAACCAGCATGTACCAACTAATATCGACGTAGTCTTATGTAGCAACACCGCATTATATAAAAAATAGAAATGTTGCATTCGCACGACTTTCTTTGCTCATTCTTCTACAAACGATTCCTAAGAAGGTTTATTTTTCCAATTCTTTTTAATAGAGATACACTTTCCTTAAACGTTTACATACCATGAGAAGAATTCAAACCAACAACAAACAATAAGTCGGAACGCTTAGCCGTAAAACATAATAATTTTGCCTTAAAGAGAATTACATTTTTATTGCAGGAAGAGTTAGCTTCATCCTGCTCCGTGGCGTAGTGGGCTGCAGCGCTGTGCTTTGGCTCCCTGCGTCCGGAATGCACTTGGGATCGATCCCACCCCTGGGGGTTGCAAATTTTAAGTCCCGGGTATAAGACCGGTGCCCACTCAGCATCGTGAGGAAATTGAGGAGCTACGCCAGATAACGAGCCATGTGCTAGCTTTCTTGCTGGGGGTGCCGAGATGCCGACCACCTCTCCTCCCCGTATCAGTTGGATGATCGCCCACTTCTGCCTTGCGTATATAGACTTGAGGTCGGCAGTAGGGTTGGCAGGCTCCGACCTACTTTGGGGTAGTACGTCATAGGTTACTTGCTTTTATTAAAAAAATAGTTTGCTTCATACGTCATTCAAATGGCAATCACAATAAAGACGACTGAAAAGGTTGTGCGCGGTAAATTTAACATATTATATATGTTATTTTCATCAAACTGTTTTCAATATGTGGTATTTTAATAAATAATTACGGCCACTTCTAAGAAAAACAATAAAGAAATACTTTCTATTTTCCATATAAATATAGTTAGGATTTTTGTTGCGTCTAACTTTGAAGTTTGTTAACTAAGATACACAGCTTCATGATTATCGACCTTTGTTTTTAAGTTACGCTCTTCTGAGGATTTTTTTTTCTTTAATTTACGTCCTCCAACGTTAAGTCATATCGGACGATGAATGGAATGGATGAAATGATGCTCATATGAGCCCGGGTTCCATAAAGCTTAGAGTTACCCGACATTCGTCTTTCAGGATAAGGGAAACCCCAGACAAACCTTATCCAGGTAACTCACCCTGACCGAGATTCGAACTCGGGACCTCTTGAGCGTGAGGCAGAGATACTATCACCACGCTACCGAGGCGGGCTAAACACACTTGTAAATAAGGCTGCATGTTATTTTGTATAATAAGAAACACAAGCCACTACCTGTGTAAGTGGATCATCGCCATCAGAGGCTCGTAGTACTAATTTACTAAGGTTAATTATACGCCGAGGTCTTGTTGCAGATATTTATCCCAAGGCCGATAGAGTTAATTATTGTTTGATACTAATTAAATGTTGAGATATTGTAATATATCGTTACACTGGAAGTAAAATCATTTATACTCTCCTAAAGAACCTGAAAGTTATTGATAATTCTGTTACACGTATTACGTCTAAGCAATTATACCGGCATTGTTAATTAGTGACCTCATTCATTTTGAAAGCAAACAATATAAAAATCGATCAGTAATTACAGTGCGTAATATAAGAGGCAAGATGAGCCATTTTCTCCGGAAAAGAAGACACTAGATAGCTGATATAAAAGTTGAGAAAAATGCAATTAAATCAGTAGGTATACGAAGGCAAATGAACATACTATTTAAAAGGAATCCTATAGATGAAGCTCTAGAATTTGCTAGATTAAGAATGCGAGTATGCAAAGTTTCACAAGTTGGGCTAAAGAATTCTTAGAAGGTATCAAGTCACGCAGTTGAGTTATAAGGTTATATTTTGTACGATACACAACTCTGGTTGGGAGTCATGAAGAATTTCTAAAATTTGTACGTATGTATCTTATACAAACGTTCCATTGTGATCGATTATCTGCAGACCGTAGCGTCTAAACACGTGCCCGAGATGGCGCACACAGAACGGTAACTGGAACAAACTATTCACAGAATAAATTACTTCTTCCACTTCGTCTTAATCGGAACAAACGTTTGTAAAAGAGCTTGATTACACATTTTTGTAGGCACAATAGGGATTAGCAAATACAGTAAGCATTAGCTCATAGTAAATTCTTTTAACTGCTGGTCGTGATGTGGTAGCTTTGAAGTTCCTTCACTTTACATAAACAGGGGAAAACAAAAAATAAAACAAACAAAACATCTGAGGTTTTATAATCACGTGATTTCTCTATTCTTGTACAAACACTTATTCTTCTATCTTCTTCATGTTAAACAAGATAAACATTATCTTATTGCAAAGTACAAGGGAATACAGTGATAGTCTTATGTTTTAAACAGCTTGTCGTTATCTGAGGGATTTGCCATTCTGTTTTCTTTGTATGACGACAAAAATGTCTGATATTTTGCTCTCATATTACCTTCTCTACTCTTGTACAAATACTTGATTCTATGTGTACTTCAAGATAAACATTATCTTATTGCTATATGCAAAGAAATACAGCAGATTTTAAGTGATAGTAAAATGTTTTAAAATTGGTTGTCTAGTGATGATTTTGAAATCGCATTCTCTTTGTATGACCAAGAGGTAAAACAAAACTGAATAAAGTTCTCATTTGAGAAAAATTTAGATTAGTATTGGAAAATTCACACAGATAACATGGAATATTTGCTAATAAGTTATTCCGAAAGAAGGTATCAGACATAAATTACGTACTTTCAGGATATCCAAATTTTCTGTGCAGTAAGATTTTGTTCATGTCTTACGGTTTATCAGGTATAGAAAATATTTCGGAAGGAAGAGGACTTCTAAGTATATTCCCTGAAAAATGGTCCAAAAGGCATTGTGGGAGGTGGAGATTTTTTAAAAATGTTTATGTCACATTATTGAAAGACGCTGTTTCAACGACTTTAATTTCTTGTTAAGCTGTTGCAAGACACACAACTTCTTTTTTCGGTTCAAGGAGTTACAAAATATGCATTTCCTGAGAAACTTCAATATCGAATTTTGGATAGAATGTAATGCGTTCTCTATTTGTGGTATATGTGACGAGGAAGTATTACAAACTCTTAATTTTTCAAACGCTACAGCCTTATCTTGTAAATGTATATAGTAATTTTATTAAATGTATTTTTGAGAGACAGTATCAATTTCGTAAAAGAAAATAGTAAGATATGTTTTGTGGAGTACTTTGAATAGGCAAGACATCTGAGAAAAAGTTGGGATAAAAACTTTTAACAGTTTAATTTAGTTGAACATATCAATAGCCATGCCTAGTGGAAATGCAATGTGCTCATAAACTATAGAATTAATAATTTAATTATCAAATATTAAACAATGTTAAGTAAAATTCCACAGTACTATTTGCTTTAAAAAGCACTAAAATAATTAACAAAATCGCAATGATACTCCACGGTGATAAATGAATCACTCGACTGCAAAGAAAATCCAATCATTGATAACACTGATATGCATGTTTCCGGGGTTTTCTCCAAAGTATGTCTCTTCTTTGCCAAATTTCATGTGCGGATTCCAAAACTGTAATCGGTTGTTTTGTGCCGCGTACCACTTTTTTTTCAATTAGCAGTTTTACGTAAAATGTCTTAATGTAGCTCTGCACATAAATATTGAATGAAACTAAAAATACTAATTACTTCTTTGTTGAAATTAATATGTTTCACAGAAATTACACCAAAGTAGCGGACAACAATACATAGCTTATTCTATGATTAGGATTACTACGGAGGATATTTGGCACTGCTTCCAGTACTGATTTATTGTACTTATGCCCCTAACTGGGGCATCCTCGGAAGGAAGAATGAGGGAGAGGAGACAGAGCGCGGGCGTCCCAAGGAGCCACGACAGTGCAGCGGGCAGGGTCCCTAAATTTTACTTAGGTGGAAACCTCCCACGGTAGGCCAGAACAACGGACGTTTCCTCCTACTGTGGTTAGGAAGGGGTCCCAGCAGCCGGTTTGGAGACCGACAACCAACCTACCGGAGGAAGAAGTGGTTCACTCAGAGCATATCATCCTGCCATGCACCACCGAGATACCCGCCGACAGTTCTACCCTGAAAGAAAATACCAGACGGGAGATAGTATGAAACGATAATGGAGGTGAAATGGAGGGACAGGAAATTCAAGAGATGAAATTAACGTACCCAGTATTCGCCTAGTGACCCGGGAAAACTTGTTAGCTAGGTCGGCCAGGGGATCGAACCCGGAACTCCCAAATGTGGGCCACAGACAGAACCACCTGATCCCTCCTGCTTGGTTTAGTTAATTCTAAATACAATCCTATCAAATTTAGTTCAGCCTGTAATTAATTTCACATAGGGAGGATCTATTTATGAGCGGCACTCGTACAATTCGCCAACGCAAAGAAAGTTCCTGAGAAGAATGTGCTACCCTGATGACAGCAAATGTATGTGACAGAGAACGCATGCTACACAAGGAGTACAACCGTGCTCTATTCACTCAGTACACTAAAACCGAGATTTACTCACAAAAGTAGAAAAGTAGAAAAGTAGATTTTGAATGGGCTGTAACTGAACTGACCTTGAGTGTCATAAACATGTCGAGTCAGGGTGCTGGAACTTTCTCCAATCTCCCTGCGTCTCATTCCCCTGGGACTTTCTTTGCTGTGGCAAACAGTACGTCATACATTTGAGTCATTTAAAGCAATATGCTTTATATAAAGTTTAAAAATAACCCTGATATACTTTGCCATATTTGTGGCAATTTTGTTGTTCGAAGAAGAAGATGAAATATACATTTTGTTAAAAAGACCTACAATGCCATTTTCATATAAAACTTGGAGATCTTGGCTAAAGATGACTACCAAAAAATATGTCATACTTGCGTAGAACAACTAAAGAAATGGTGTCAGGGGAAAAAGATCTAGTAGATATGTCCTTTGCTATTCCTATGATGTGGCATGAACCACTAATCAATTTTGCTACCTTTACGTGTGTGACGTTACAGGTTGCAACCCAAATAATATGAAAGGATCACTTATCCACATTTATTGTCACCAAAAGCACACGTCAGAGGGTTCTGGTCTTCCTGTGCCTTCTCCATTAAAAGAAAAGAATCATAATCAGATTCTGAAGAAAGTTCTCAAGACAGCAGTAGTGATTCTGATATAGTCCAACAGGATTCTCATCCGTCTCAGTCTCACAATTTCACACAATCAGAACTTTATGATTTGGTTAGAGATTTAAGTCTTTCTAAGGATTCTGCTGAGTTGTTGAGGTCCAGACTAGAAGAAAGAAGACCTCATCTCTCCGGGAACGTCACTTCCTTGGTACAGACAAAGTGAAGAGGAATTTGTTCCATATTTCTCAGGAAGGAAATTCTAAATAATGCCAGATATTCCTGGTTTAGTGATTGCCTCAGGAGCTGCATAATACCTTCCAGGTGAATGGGGACTTTTATAAATGTTTGCAAATCTAGCCTGAAAGATATACTGGACATAATTGTATAATGGGCACGAATATGCATCAGTTCCAATAGCCCATTCTGTTTAAATCAAGGAAACATGCGATAACCTAAAATTACTTCTAGAAAAAGTCGAAATATGCAGAACATAACTGGAAGGTATATGGAAATTTTAAAGTTATTGCCATTTTACTAGGTCAGCAATCAGACTGTACTGAAATGCCATGTTTTATTTGTGAGTGAAAAAAGTGGAGTTCGATCTGAGCACTGGAAAAGGAAGAAATGGGAAGCAGGAAGACTGTCTCACACCAGGAATGCAAAATGCTATAAGTGAGTGTCTTGTGGACCCAAAAATGTGTTATCTATCCAGTTTTACATATAAAATTGGACTTAATGAAATAATTTGATAGGGTTTTAAATAAGAACGACAACCGCTACAAGTAAATCTGCAAAACGCTCCCTGAAATATCTAATACTAAAGTTAGAGAGGGAATGTTTGTTGGGCCACAAATTAGGAAGTTGATTTCTGATACTTATTTGAAGGAATGAGGGCAGATACGGTAAAACGGGCATTGAATGATTTTAAGAGTGTGATCAAAAACTTTCTGGGAAATTAGAAGGATCCAAATTACAAAATATTGTAGAAAATAGGCTTGATAAATTTGGAAAGCTGGGTTGCAATAAGAGTGTGGAAGTGCCAAAAAAATGCCATGTTCAAATGATTGTGATTATTTAGAACAGATGTGAAATATTAGTTTATTGCGAAGAGTAGATTTATTTACTTGTTATTTAACAATATAACATAAATTCGATAGAGTAAAGTACGCAAATTTCTATTTTACTATTTGGATTGGTACGTGATGGAGGGGAAAAGAACTAAGTTCATATTCTGATTCAGCTTACTCAAATTACAGATCATGACATAACCCAAGACAAAAATTTAAATTTTGTATTATTGGTATAATTTGTAGCTACAACCTGCCGTTGTGGCATAGTAGCGTGTCTGCCTCACGTTCAAAAGGTCCCGAGTTCGAAATTCGGTCAGAGCAGCGTTACCTGGATAAGGTTTTTCCGGGAGTTTCCTTGACCTGAAAGACGAAGGTCAGGTAACTGTAACCTCTAGATATGGTCCCTGGACTGATTTGAACATCATTTCATTCATCGTCCGATATAACTTAACTTTGAAGGACGCTAATTTAAAATGGGGGGGGGGAGGGCTATGGAACGTTTCCACAACTTGGAAGATCATCTTGTGGAGAGTAAGAAATTATAATTATAAACTAAATTGATATATTATCCTACTTGTGTGACTGTAAGAAATGGTTCATACATTACCAGGAATATTTGGAGCGTTTTAATACTTAGAGTTTTAACAGATAGGAGGTATAATTATTTTCTTAAACGGAGGGAAAGTCGGGTGCCGAATGTGATGTGTAAGCCTCCAGGAGAGATGGAGAGTCGGTTGTACCAATTGAAGGGACCTGTCGTGTCTCCTAGTTCTATCCCGACCTCTCACTTTACAGTTCCCTACCAGGGGTACAAAAGGTACTTGAAGAACAAGCGAGAGAGAAAGAGAGACAGAAGGTAAGTCAAAAGAATATAAAGTCACTTACTAGGAGCGTCTTTGGCGGGTCCTCTGTAGAGCACGTTGGTTAAGGGCCCAAAGCGCGCCAGGTAACTGCTCACTCGGCCTGCTTTGTAAGCGCATTTGTTTCGAACCTTGGTGTCTGCTTCAACATCGTTATAAGTTCCCAGTGGTGGAATACCCTGCAAACCAAAACACACATGTCTAGTTATAGGACAGCAATATACTAATGTTGCATTTTTTCGTCTCTGAGGGTACTCAACCAGTGTTTAATAAAGTTTTCACGTTGAAAGGCCCAGGCCAATATAGTGCTGTAAAAACCTTTGTACTCGAATACGAACACACTAGAGTTATGGAAGAACATGTTTACGAGGACGCATTGTGAATGTCTTGCAGCAGAAAATTATTGGTATTACTTCCCAGAATATACAAATCCTTTACATCTTATAGCAGGGAACAAGCATAATGTAGCATTTATACAAATCAAAGACGGTGTTTAAAAAGTGACAATCGATCCTGTGTTAAAGTTGCTTCTTTAACTGCCATTTATCAAAAACATTAGACTTTTCCCCCCGAAATGCTTAGCCGGGATTTAAGAAGCTTCCAGCCATGTGTTTTGGATGGACTATATTTGCTTTACTTACAGTAAGTACCTTTTTCAAAATCTGTTGTAGAATATCCGTTAGCAAAAATGTATATTTATATTAGTAAAATCTTAATTTATTCATTATATTTTTTATTATTTATACAATTAATGATTTTAAAAGCACTGATGACATTGTAATACCTACATACTAATGCTTTTTTGTAATACCTGCAATATAAATGTAAGAAACATACGTTCACAAATGTATGTGTAAATTTCACGTATATGTACCTAAATAATAAGCCTGTTATTCTACCCCAGTTTAAATGCTCATATTAGACAGCTGAACGATTTTAGATTAGGTAGAGGGTCCAAATCCTTTAGTGCGTGCGTTAAAATGCCTAAGCAGAGATAAGGAAAGGTTAATATTGGCGGTGTCTTCCGCAGAACTGTATGGTCATATGATTCATACAGCCCATGCTCAGAAAAAGAGAGAAATCAAAGGGTTTTCTAAATATAAACAGAGGGGGTGGTCCCTTCACGGTTAAAGGGTTAACAAAAAAGCGACTGGCGTGTTTGAAGAGCCATTCCTGCTCGTGACGGCCTGATGATGCAAACGCCACACACACCTGGGTCCAGTTAATGAATGATTCCTGTTTGTATGTAATAACTCATCATTAGTTTATAGCTGCGTGTTGTCTGGGATGAGACACATACGTCGTTAGTTTGTTCCACACACATAACATGGGCTGCTTTCACCGCATTTGGCAGATCCAGGCTTCCATTCCAGGTCGTCATGGGATGCTTTCACCGCACTTGGCAGGTCCAGGCCTCCATTCCCTGGTTGAGTGGGCTATTTCAATGTTTGAGAAACATGTTTATAGAAATAGCTGAATTACAGATTTATTTTTAAACTCATTGGGGATTATTGGAATAACTGGGCTTTAAGAACCAGTCGCTATGTAAGGGCTTTGAAATTCCAATTTAATTGAATGAAAAAAAACGAATGACTTCCTATTTCAAAAAAGCATAATAATTTCGAAAGTCAAACAAACGACAAGCAACATCTTGGAAATAATTGGCTCCTCAAAAACATTATATAAAATTTGTGCTTCAACGAGGTCTGTTTTTTACGGTTTACTAGTTATGCAAAAATCATTCAGAATGAAGACTTCAGATGTATTACTAGAAAATTGAAGACATACATTTCATTTGTTATGAAGATGTTTTAAACACATGGTAATTTAAACAAAAACATTATGGTCGTTTCGGAGAAAATAATAATATTCAAAAGAGTGCATATAAACCTAGCTTGGGATGGGACCTTTTTTTTTATTTTTTTTTTTATAATCTTCGTGCCTCATATCCGAAGACGCTGAACCAAACATCAAATTTAGTCATTCAATGAATGAATGAATGAATGAATGAATGAATGAATTCCTGTATTTCCTTAAGTGGAGCATAGAGCCTTCTGAACCACGCAATTCCGAGGCCTGAAAGCAACGGGCTAAGGATCAGAGATTTCCTGATCAGAGAGATTCCGGGATGAGTAATCAGCCCAGTGATGGAAGTGAAAGTACGAGTGTGTTGAGGTGATAGGAAAGATGATGGAGTACTCGGTGGAATGCTGGTAGGGGAAATGAAGTACTCGTAGAAAAGCCGCCCCAGCGCCATGCTGTCCACATAAATCTCATTTTGCATTCGCCTGGAATCAAATCCGGACCACCTTGGTGAGAGCCAAGCGATCTAAACACTCAGCCATGGTGCGGCCAAATTTGATCATAAACCCTTATTTTTTGACTTACATTGTTTAAACACACGCATAAGTACCCATACACGGATCTTTTTGGATTCACAAATCTCAAAACTTACATTTCGGCATCGATTTTTGTAAGAATAAAATACTTCGTCTATTTAGATACTAATATAGAAAATGAAACAACACAATATGGCCCATATGACCTCTCGAGTCGTTTAAAATAAATGACGTTATAGAAATATAGAGTCAGACTGAAAAAATTCAATACCATAGCTGGAATTTGAACCACCGATCTTCTGGTTGCCGCCCAGTCTCTCTAACCATTGAGCTACTATGGCCAACGTGCCGACATGACATAAAATTCTCCAACTGTCCTACACACGACCAGTGTGAAAAAACAATTATTTCCATTAATTGACCTAATAGTGGTTAACTGTAAAGACCGGGCCTTAAAGTACTTATGTGTTGTAAGTCGGCATAAAGGTCGTTGTCACATGTGTTTATGAGAACTCCTAAGTGGTTTACCGGGAAAAACACGTGTCAGTGGAGAATTTAATGTCATGTTGGCACGTTGACCATAGTAGCTCAATGGTTAGAGCGGTTGGGCGGCAACCAGAAGATCCGTGGTTCAAATTCCGGCTATGGCATTGAATTTTTCAGTCTGACTCTATCTTTCCATACTTTAGCCTACACACGGCCGGTGTGAAAGAAGAATTAATTTCATTAAATGGCGTTATACGTCACAACTGAATGTCATGTAGTGGGCAGGTTAAATAAACAAGTCTGAAGACGAAATTATGTTGAGTTTATTTTTTCTACCTGAAGTAGAGAACAGATTCTACTTAGAGGTTAAATTGACCAGTTCGGGTATTAAAAGTTCACTATTTATTATAATTGCTCAGCTGTTAAAACTGAAATAGTCAAACAAAGGTTTGTTCCATGTGTAAAAATCAGCTCTAATTTCCAGGTATATATGTACATATCCTAAAAGCAGGCAGCCACTCTCGTTACGCCTGTAAGATCACTTGAAATCTTCCCTCGCTATTATTCTTTTGTCCCGTATTGTTTACTCTGTGATGAACGCATGTCATGTGGTCGTGATGTTTTCCTTTTTAAAAGCAAAACAAAAAACCAAACGTAGTCGTGACGTAAAAGAGGGTTGGGCTACATCCCGCATGAAGCTACCCGCATTCTGCCGCTGCGCGCGTGTACACACGGCTAAACATTCAAAGTGTAAATGAAATAAGGATAAACTTAATGTGCAATCAACCGATATTTAACTACTTAGCTGCTATTTTAAAACTGAAAATGACAAGAACAAACGGTTCTCATCTAGAACAGCAAAAGACCAGAATTTTAATCCAACTTTTCCTGTTACTTTTACTACCACGTAACTGGTGTCATTCCTGAAATACTTTAAGCATATAATTCCTTGTCATTTGAAGGGATTATGTGAGATTAATTAACATCCGCATTTGCTACATACGGCATTGTAGGTGGTGACACTGATGATACATGAGATGAAGATAGAGCACCGGTGGAATGAGATGGCGGGGAAAACAGCCGAAAACCCATCCCAACGCCGTGTTGTCCAACAAAAATCTCATTTTGCGGTCACCTGGGATCGAACTCGAGCCTCCTTGGTGAGAGCCAAGAGGTCTAAATACTCAGCCACGGCGTGGCCAGACTGAAGGGATTTAGAGGAAGCAAGACATATAGTAATGTAGTTAAAACTGGCTCACTATATTGTGAATTTGTCCAGTTCACATTTGTCACTTCACTAATGAGGTCTAGTTCAACATTTACAATGAACTAGGTGTTTTGATACTCAAATGAGTTCAGGACCCATAGAGCGTAAAGTTAACCAACATTCATATTTTAGTAAAAGGGAAAACCCTGGAAAGCGTGTTTGACTCGCGTCAAAGAGGTCCCTAGCCGTTGGGCTAGGGTGAGTTATGTGGATAAGATTGTTCCGTGAATTTTCCTTATCAGGAAATATGAATATATGCTAACTCTAAGCTGTATGGACCGTGCGCACATTTTTCACCATTTTGCCAATTTCATTCATTGTTCGATATGACGTTGGAAATCCTAAATTAAAAACAATTCACTTATATAATCTAGTTCAATTTTCATTTAGTTCATTTAGCTGACTTCATTTAGTTGACACTGTCACTTCACTAATGTGATCAAGTATAGTTTTCACTGTGATTTTATTTAGTTCGCACTGTCACTTCATTAATGTGATCTAGTTCTATTTTCATTGTCACTTCACTAATGTAATCTAATTCAATTTTCACTGGGACTTCATCTAGATCGCACTCTCACTTCACTAATATGATCTAGTTCAATTTTCACTGTGACTTCAGTTAGTTCGCACTGTCACTTAACTAATGTGATCTAGTTCCAATTCCACTGTTACTTTACCTAGTTCACACCGTCACTTAACAAAGGTGATCTAGTTCAATTATAATTGTGACTTCACTTAGATCACACCGTCACTTCACTAATGTGATCTGGTTTAATTTTTACTGTGACTTTATTTAGTTGCCACTGCCACTTCATTAATGAGATTAGTTCAATGTTCACTGAGACTTCATTTATTTCGCACTGTCAGTTCACTAATGTGATCTAGTTCAATTTTCACTGTTGCTTCACTTAGTTCACACCGTCACTTCACAAATGCGATCCAGTTCAATTATCATTGTGACTTCACTTAGATCACACCGTCACTTCACTAATGTGATCTGCTTCAACTTTTACTGTGACTTCATTTAGTTCGCACTATCACTTCACTAATGTGATCTAGTTCAATTTTCACTGTTACTTCACATAGTTCAAACCGACACTTCACAAATACGATATAGTTCAATTATAGCTGTGACTTCACTTAGATCACACCATCACTTCATTAATGTGACCTGGTTCAATTTTTCACTATGTCTCCACTTACTTCACACTATTACTTCATTTATGTGATCTAGTTCGATTTTAACTATGACACCACTTAGTTCAAAGCACGAGTTAACTAATGTGATCCTAATTTTACCTTCACTGTAAAGTTACACAGTGTACTGCAGTTGATTTTTTTTTTTTTTTTTTTTTTTTAATTTTACATCCTCCAATGTTAAGTCATATCGGACGGTGAATGAATTGGGTGAAATGATGCTCAAATGAGCCCAGAATCCATGGAGCTTAGAGTTATCCAACATTCGTTTTTCAGGACAAGGGAAAACCCCGGAAAAACCTTATCCAGGCAACTCACCCTAACCGAGATTCGAACTCACTCACACTGACCGAGATTCGAACTCGGGACTGCAGTTGATGACAGCTACTGTATGCTAGATGCTGGGTTGAATCAGTTCCCTTAAGAATCTGCTACCAACTGCTGCCAACTTCTGTTAAAGAATGAGAAACTTATTTGTGAATGAGCACAACCACATAAGTTGGATGATCTATTAGAAGAGGGGTTTCAACTGTTTGAGTTATCAATAATTAAACTGTTTCTAAATTATTTTACTGGAAATTTTATCTGATTTCTGTATTAATAATGCAAATTAAAGTTGGTGTTAAGTCACAGATATGCTAAGTTGAAAGTTCGCTTATATCAATCTATATCTCGAGCTGAAAAGATGTTAATTTTAGCAATACAGGCTCTCTTATTTATGTAATTCCCGTCTACATGTCAACGTTCCTATGCGTATAAGGCTGGCACATTTTACATTGATAATTTGTATCTGAAATGCGACTGTTCCTAAATTTACGAAAACTTAATTTCTCATTCTACATTTCAAAATTTGCCTCACATGGTTTAGCAACAGTCTGAATCTTTAACTCACTGAAAAGCAGATAATTACCTTCTTACCTTTACTAATTGTCTTTCCTCATCATAAACCTCGTTAATGACTTCGTAGCTTTGCGTATGTAATAACTCCTCCTTGCATCCCTTTGTGCTGCTTTTAATGTATCTATTATTTACTGTAATTATTCATCTATCCCTTTTCATTTCTTTATAATTTCAATAACTGCTTTATCACCATACAAAATATCGCAGTGTGCTTCAAATATATTTTCTATATACGTTCAATAGTCAAGTAAATTCAAGTATATAATTAATCTAACAATAGCTTTATTTTATTGTGTATTTATGGACTAGAATCTAATGATAAAATTAACACATTAATAGAAAATGTGACGTTGCGGGGATTAATTTACTGAACACTAAATAAATGATAAACCAACAGCATGTAGCAATTTGCTGTATTCGTTAGAAACCTACATTCTACTCCATGTAAACACACGAATCCTGTATCACTGTAAATACAGTTTGTGTAAATGTTGAGTTAGATGTAAAGGCACGCAATTTTTTTATTAATATCCACAACATAACTAGAACTATATATGACGTTATATAAATCTTTATTAATACTTAAAGAGAGAATGTGTGTGCGTGTGTGTGTGTGTGTGTGTGTGTGTGTGTGTGTGTGTGTGCACGCGCGCGCGCGTGCGCTTCCACGTGTAATGGACAGTTTGAAATCGAGCACAGGGAGAGATTGATTTTGTATTATGGCTTACTTCGGAAGAGAAATAAAACCGGAGGTCCTGTGTCATACATTTATAGGACAAAACAGAATCTCAAACCTGATAAAGAGGCCTCTGAGCAAAATTAAGCTATCTTACACGCCCAAAATGGAATGAGACACTGAGAACCAGAGTTACTAAAGTACGCCTCATAAATAAAAACTCCGATAAGGAGAAAAGAAGAAGGCTTTGACTTTTCATTGAGTGTATCATGTATTAGAAAACAGTTATATGTCTATAAAAATGAGCCATGGATAATTTTATTGATTTATTTGCTCACGATTTAGCAACTATAAAACAGAAGAGAACACATTCAAAGACGTCATATCTGTGCCATGTATTCCCATATTAAGATTGTACTATATGTCAGAGCGTTGAGTCATATTATATAAATTGTATAAAGGAACGAATATATAGGATATATAGAAGTAGTTTCATAGCTTCTATGTGACGCATATAGATAGATTTTACTGCATAAAAGACGCCCAAGAGTGAGTGTGGATTAGGCAGTGACAGAAATAATGCTGCGTGCCTCACGCTATCAGAGCTATCGTAGATAGGTGACACACCGTGCCGCCTGTTGTAGCAGTTAGTAAACATACCGGCATACTCCACGGTAGCTTGCCACTATAAAATTTTTCTTTGGCTTATAACACCGCCTTAGTTATATGTTTATGGGTGTTTAACGTGTTCTAACAATCCGCTATAACAATCCATGTAAGCAAGTAAGCCGGTGGAGATATGCAACTTAAATCTTTTAGAGGGAAGTTGATGTCAGTGAGGCTGAAGATGGAAGCATGACATGAAAAAAAGAATAGAGAATAATATCAAAGAATTATAGATAAACTTAAGCAAGACTAAATACCTTATGAAATGAGACAACTATTTTATTTTATTGTGTTTAATAATACTTAATAAAACACTTGTAACTTAAAAGGAGTATGTTGAGTTTACAGTAACTGGTTGAAAGTACTGTACAATTAAGATCATAGCAAAATGAACAACCTTGGAACTGTCCGAGTTATTATCGACTTTTTCCACAGTAACTGCTGTTTGTCCCATTATCTGAAAGCGAGGCTAGGGTCACTGATAAAGAGAAAGGAGCAATGCTTTTGTTTTCGTGACCACTGCCTCCCAATAAAGAACTTTTGAGTTTCGCACACCAGTGGCTACTGCGCTGCCTAATCACAAAATAATGTAATATTTAATGCTGCAAAGCGACCTTTATAAGGGGATTAACTGTAGAGGTTACTACCGCACTTAAAAAGCTATTCCTGGCAATAGCCAATATAACCAATACTATAAGTTACTAAAGTAATAAAATAAATCACGAATAAAACATACGTGCACATTTAAGGCAAAAGCCAAAGAAGACAACAACATAACTTCAAAAGACAAAAAATCATTCTTTTCACTAAATTCTAAAATCCAACTTAGGAAGCAATTAAACAAACTCCTTCACCGCTTTGTTGTCATCCTTCAGTATCTCTGCAGAGCTGACCGGCAGCTGCAGATACTTCCGAATGTGTGCTAGGCAGAAACACTCTAGCAACATATGACGGACCGAATTGAGGCATATTCACCTTCAGTGGCACAACGCTGCATTCGTTCGTTATATTGTGCATTAGAATAGCGAAATATTAGTAACTTGTCGTACAGTAAGAGACGATAAACCGATAGAGCATTTGGGATGTTATCTAATATGAAAGGTTATCCAGTTAATTGTTATACACAAATGTAAATTACCATTGCAACCGCTTGACAAAGGGATTTAGATTCCCTCTTCTTACTCTTTGCCACAATATTCAAGTATGTTATTTATTATTATTATTATTATTATTATTATTATTATTATTATTATTATTATTATTATTATTATTATTATTATTATTATTATTATTATTATTATTATTATTATTATTATTATTATTATTATTATTATTATTATTATTATTATTATTATTATTATTATTATTATTATTATTATTATTATTATTATTATTATTATTATTATTATTATTATTATTATTATTATTATTATTATTATTATTATTATTATTATTATTATTATTATTATTATTATTATTATTATTATTATTATTATTATTATTATTATTATTATTATTATTATTATTATTATTATTATTATTATTATTATTATTATTATTATTATTATTATTATTATTATTATTATTATTATTATTATTATTATTATTATTATTATTATTATTATTACTATTACTATTACTACTACTATTATTATTATTATTATTATTATTATTATTATTATTATTATTATAATTTTTTTTTTTTTTTTTTTTTTTTTTTTTTTTTTTTTGTAATTCACGTCCTCCAACGTTAAGTCATATGGGACGATGAACGAAATGGGTGAAATGATGCGCTTGCCGGTATACGACACGTTGCTGTATTGTATCTGAACAGAGTATACGTATCTAACTCGCCATGTACTACATGGCAAAGCGGAGGCGTACCAGAAAAAATGCGAACATAACGGCTAGTGCAGTTTATGTACACTCTCTTCAGATGCAATTATGTCTTCTGAGCAGCAATGGCAGGCGCGAGAAATTATATATAACGAGATTTATTATTGTGATAAGGAGAAAGATGGAATCAAAATCCCTTTGTGATTCCTCAATATATAGATACCGCTGATGAATTGTCTGAGATTGTACCCATAGCAGTTTAATCCTCCAGGTACATTGAATCAATGTCAGTAAAACTGTTGTTAATCTCATATTTCTGTCATGTTTTTCACAACGCATATCATTCGGCAGCTATATCAGGCGGGATTTATTTGATATAATGCGATGTAAACCAAAACAATGAATATGTTGTTATTTTTTTTCTATTTTCATTAAGATTCATCATTATTAAACTAACATAAGATTGTATTTTATTAGTAATTGCAGTAATAATATATAAAATAATATATACAGCTTTGCATAGCTTAAAAAAATTGTGATGCATATAAATCAGGTATTTATATTACGGCAATGGCATTTTGTACACATTTATCGTGCTTCAGAAAATTAGTTGTTTTGCCATGTATTTCTTATAATCATAGTTCTCTTTTTTGTAACTAGAAAACTAAAAGATTGATAATTATAGGGAAAAGCGCTAGATTACTGAAATATATCGGCCGTCGGTATGACCACTACATTAAGGGCAAAAATGGAACAGCAAAAATGTTCGAGGTTCATTTTGTATACGATAATAGCGACAATGACATTGAGACATCTTTCAGTGACGGAACATTGCTGATGATATATTTGACATTATGCATTTACCAGTTGTATAAATCGCCTTTTTAGAAATTATTCTTGTTGTACAGCTTGATCACACTAGAAAATTCTTTAGTGTACTTGCTAGAGTTGCAATAGTAATTTAATAACAAAAGTGTAGTAACTTATTTAGTTGGTTTTCTCTTTTTTTCTTGTTATGGAAATTGCAGTAGATAAGGAGTATTTAGCCTCATTTTCTTTCTTTGAAAAGTATTACAATAAATAATTACGTGGATACATATTTAATGTATTTATAATCATTAAGGTTATTTTTTTATTATTATGCACCCGTGTTGTGTATAATTGGTTGGCCTTTCATATCAGAAACCCATATTCCAAGTGCCCTATTTGTGTTTTGTAACTTACTGTACGCCAAGTTACTAATATTTTACTCTTCTAATTAACAAGATAAGAAACGAAGGCAGGCTCACGTAAACAGTTCCGTAATCATTTGTTACATATATTTTACGATACGCTCTCACACTGCCATATACAAGAAAAATATACATAAAATCATTTGTACAAATGTCTATGTCAATTAAAAATTTACAGCGTTGGTAAAACTAATTAGTACTCGAGTGAGTAGAGAATGTCATGTGAGTGCAACATAGTATTTCCTGTAGTTCAGGAAATTTAGAACATATTTCCGGTGAAATCTGGACATCAAAATTTTCGGATGGTGCTTACTATGTGTTTTAGATGGAAGGAAGAACGAAATGTTTAACTGTTGGAGGAGAGACCGTTTAATATCCAGCAGCCCTGAACGTTAATAACTCTTTCCACCGCGCTGTGTCACTTTTTCCGGCTTGTTGCCGCGGTCGATGACAGTTTTTTTTTAAAAATCACATGTCCTAATCTCGCTGGCTTTTATTTCGAGGGGTTGCAGGAAGCGTCGGTGTGAACGGAAACGATGTAATGGCATGTTCCCATTCTGTAAAACTGTTGCCCCCAAAATAAATGACGCAGGCAGGCACAGGTTAAATTACATTATGTATTGCACAGACTATTGATTGTTGCAGAGACCCTTTAAGCAATATCCGATCGCCATTATTATATCCGTTTCCATTCATTGTTGGCTTGTCTCTTGATGTGCCATTATATAGAATGAAATGTGATATCCTGGATTTTCATAATCAAAAATGCACTTATACGCCAAGTGTAATCCATTTACATGAAAGCGACACGATATTAATTGGAAAGCATGCATCGGAGCATACATACATGATAATTGCACCTATCGATCGCTCCGGATATACTATTCACGTTTCATTGGGTTTACTCTTTCAGCAAGGTGAAAAAGAAAAATCTGATGGGTTGCCCTCACATGACTTTCTCTGCCCTCTGTCGTTTATTAACGGCTATTTTTGTATTACGATTAAAACGAGATAAATTTTAATACCCCATCTTTAAACAAAAATGTATTATTACATCATTAGGTACTTAAAAGAGAAATACAAATCATAGGGCAGTAAAACAAGTGTCATAATTCAAATGATATGTAACACATCCAACTTTAAGTTTGGGTAATACATCAATAATTAGATGTACATCATTCTGAATATATATTTTGAAACAAATTACTAAGTGAAAGTATTTTGAACAAAGGATAACCTAAAATTCCAAAACTTATAATTTTGTTTCAAACGATTCAACCACTAATAGCTGAATAGCTTATTCTTTTGGGGCAGCCAGGTGAAGGGCACCAACTTCAAACCAGCTCTAAAATTACAGTAGGCTGCAAAATATTATGGTGATGGAATAAAATGATACGAAACTGGAACCAGAAAAACTGACGAATTTTATAACATGCGCTAAATGACATACTAATTCATTTAAAGCTCATTACTTCAAACGTTGGAATAATAGGGATCATAGAATCTTGCAGTCCGCCTTAATGTAAGCAGCTTGTGAACAATATGGATTACCAGACATATATTACCTTTTAATTAATTTCAGTGACTTTCTTTGACACATCTCCACTTATAAATTATCTACCACGCAGGGGCGGCCGGTGAGGCATTATATTGGCGGTCCATAAATAAATAAAAGAATGAACGCATGAATGAATGACTAAATAAATACATAAATTAAATGAATAAATGATAAATGAATGAATAAATAATAAATGAATGAATGAATAATAAATGAATGAATAAATAATAAATGAATAAATAATAAATGAATAAATAAATAAACAATTAATGAATAAATAAATAAACAATGAATGAATAAATAAATAATACTGGAATGAATGAATAAATAAATGAAATAAATAAATAAGGGTTGTTAAAATATAAATATGTGTACCAATTTCGAGCGATTTAGGTAATCTTATCAATAATCCATCCTATTTTATAATATACTGTACCAAACAGAATGTACAGGGAAACGGAAATAGATATTTATTACATCCGTGCTTTTGTTACGGACAGATGTAACTCGTACAGTAAAAGTTTGATAATATAATTCATGGAGAATGTGATAAGAAGCGTTCGTGTACGATTTCGCGACAGAGGGACAGGTATCTTAAGTCCCGTGCTTTACTGCACTCTAGCGGATAAAACGTAAGTTATGTGCCAGAGAAATCTCGGCACTACCTTCTCCCATAAGAAGCCGTGTATAAGCAGACATCCTAGCCTTAACACAGGCGCTTATGAGCGTAGATGGTGCCGTTCTGGAATCAGCGCCAAGCCATGGAAAACAACCAGGACAGAGCGCTTGCGTTTAACGCGCCTATTCACACGAGGGAGCAGATACACAGCAACAATCTTTTTTTGCGCAATTCCTATACACTTCTTTTTCTTTCATTTTCATACAGATGGTGCCATGGCACAGCGGCACTACCTCAGAAGCCGCCCCTGCTACCACGGCTATTACTAGGCAAAGTATTGCAATTGACCAAAAAATGTTCATACACAAATGTTACAAGAAATATATGTTTTGGGACACCTTGAATCTAAAATGAAAAGGATTTTTAATAAAATATCTGTGGAAGTGGGCTTAGAAAAAGAAGAACGAAAGAAAGAAAGAAAGATAGAAAGAAAGAAAGTAAGAGAGAGAAAGAAAGAGAGAAGGAAAGAAACAAAGAAACAAAGAAATAAGGAAGGAGAAAGGAAAGAAGGAAATTACTTGTACGTCCTCCACATTGTCATATCGGACAATTATGAAATGGATAAAATTATACTCAAATGAGCTGAGGGTCTATGGAGCTTAGAGTTACAGATGTTCATCTTTCAGGAAAGGGAAAGCCCTGGAAAAACCTTATCCAGATAACCTACCGTGACCGCAGTTCGACCTCGGGACCTCTTGAACGTGAGGCAGATACCCTCCTACCACCACGCCACAAACGCGGAACTATATGTTTGTGTTGGTCCATGTTTTTTTTTTAATTTACGTCCTCCAACGTTAAGTCATATCGGACGATGAATGGAATGGATGAAATGATGCTCAAATGAGTCCGTGGTCCATGGTCCATGGTCCTGTAAGACATTCGTCTTACAGGATAAGGGAAAACCCCAGACAAATTTTATCCAGGTAAGTCACCCTGACCGAGATTCGAACTCGGGACCTCTTGAACGTGAGGCAGACCTCACAAGAAGAAGACAAAGAATTAGGCATGCTTTACATAAAACAAGTATTCTGAACAAAACAATTATTTAAAGCAAAACTCTTATAGTGTCAGCTATTTCCGAAATATTTGTTTTTATTCTTTTAAGTAGTCACTCACTTGTTCCATACTGATAAAAAATGTGAACCTCAAGCGACTTTTTTTTTATATATCTGACCTCCAATTCTGTTTCCTGTAACTGCATTGAAATGTGTAATTAAACTAGGTACTTCTGAAAAAGTTATTAACACGAAGTACGTAGAAAATACGCAGATTTTGCTCTCATATGACTTTCTCGACTCTTGTATAACACTTACTTCCCTATCAACTTCATGTTTATCATGATAAATAATCTATCATTAGGTTTAAGGAAATACAGTGGTCTTTAAGTGATTGTCAAATATTTAAAACAGCTGGTCGCCTTGTGATGTCTTTCAGGGATCACAAGGAATTTAAAACGAATTGTGACTTTCTATTTGAGAAAAGTATAAGTATTTGAAAATTTAAACCAACAACAAGGAATATTCTGGAAATGGTTCGCTCCTCAAAAATGTGTTTGACATGAGTTGTTTGTTTAATGAGATCTACATGCTTTGTTTAGCAAGATTTTGTCTATCTCTTACGGTTTGGCAGTCATACAAAAGTCATTTAGAATGAAGATGACTTCTGAAGACATTGAACATCAAGTCTGTGTAGTTAACGCGTGCACAGTTCGGCCACACAGGCTTCCCTCCGCAGTCCTTTCTCTTAACGTGAACTTTTCGGCTAATGATACAGAGAAAAGAGATGTAATTCGGAATTTTGCCAACGAGGCTCCTCGTGTGAATGTCACTCAGGGTCCCTAGGACAGTGACAGAGGGTCTCTTTCTGGATTAATGACGGTATAAATATTTCCTTTGTGAAGTAACTGCACTCATTTTCATAACACATTTTGCACATGCGATTTATCGGGTAGATACCTTAAACACACTCGCACACGCCCGGACCTTTTTCTATACTCTTTATGGGGATTCAGGAGGTCCCAAAACATATGTTTTCATTTAAATCTGGAGAACTTTTTGATGGAGTGCTATACTCTCCTTGCTTTTAGAGAAAGTACAAAGCTTGCGCGAAATTCCAGATTGTACAGGTGTACAGATACCGCCCCCTCAGTTGCCTGCGGTTTATATTCCTGGTATATTTCGCGGCGCGTCGTACCGTGCGTCACTTTACAGGCAGAAGGACGTGTACATCGACGTGTTTACCCCTTTCACTTGAGTTCTCCCGGAACCTGGTTTTCAACAAGAGCCCAAACAATTGAAAGTGTGATGTGGGGAGAGGTGTCCGTTAACAATATAACTAGAGTCGTCCCTTGTTTACAGAAATGAAACTGAACGCACCGCGCTGCGCCATTGTCTTCCTTCCTCGCCACAAACGGATGTTTATTGTTCAGCATCGCCGCGAGAAACAAGCACCGCTTCTCTTCCCCACTTCGAAAACGTCACGATTTGTATGTCCCTCGGTGTCACATACCTACATTTCGTAATAACCAACATTCTACTATTCAATTTTATCTTGACGTGATATGTATTTTAATGATGAAGCTTTACAGAGTTCAGTGTATACCGAACTCAAGAGGTATGTGGTCCGCAGTCCGGCGGTCTTTGGCTCGATTCACTTGGCTGACTTTCTCTGTTTTTTTTGTTTTTTTTTCGGATTTTGCCCAGTTTGCTAGGGAAATGCTGGGAAGCTTTACATCCGCCGAATTTTCTGCCTCCATTTGACCTCACTTCTTATTTCATTTCACGTTTTATCCTGATTGATTGTTCTAAGAGTTAAATGCAAAACATTTTACATCAACAATTCAACTGAGATAACTTTGTTGTCGATGGATTCCAATAAAAAACTATAACCTATTGATAGATGCAGGAAAGCTCTGCAACAATTCCAAATTATGACACTTCAAATTCGGGTTGGGATATTGTTACTATGATGAATCTTGGATTTATTGTTAAAATACTAGAAAAGAAAGTCAGTCAACTGAATGGATGTTTCGAACGAAATCTAAGTCTGCAAAAGTACGACTATTTGGCAGTGCTGATAAGAGGATTACTAGTTTTCCTTCTAAAATGGGCATATTGCTACTATAGCATGAGAATGAGGATATAACTTACTTTTCTATTGGCCCCTAAAAGTGTTTCACCGTAAAATTTTCAAAAAGTTCGTAAAAACGCCTACAAGGAAAAATAATTCCGCTTCTTGACAACGTATGCAGTAAAACTAAGCATAGGAATGCCCTAAAGGCCTACACTGTGGTCTGATTTTTTAACCAAAAAAATAAAATGCTTGTAGCCACATTTTCATCTATCAGATGAAGCAGTGGAGTATTATAAAACCTAGTATCTTAGTCTTAAATGTCCCAGAAAGAGTAGCACCATTGGTTTCATTGAATGCGATATTTTTAAAAAACAATAAGATACTTATGTTTTTAAAACTATTCCTATTTAATTTTTGCTAATAACCTTTTGTGTCAGATTCAGTAGTATAAATTGCTAAAATGGTACATTTATAGTTGTAATTCATAAAATAACAATAGAAGTAAAACCTGAAAGGTTTGAAATATGTTAATTAAACTCAGAGAGTTTCTTTTGAATATTATTTAACATATTTTTTAGAAAAAAAAAACTGTAGTTTTGTGCCTTATGCTTCCTGTCAAATTGATTTTATAAAATGAATGTACCACAGATGTATCCAGATGTCTGTCGTATCACAAATTACAAATTTATTGTTATTAATTTGGTTTCACCACAAAGGATAGGGACCTGCCAATCGACTCATGGCCATCCCTAGGGATGGAGAGCTTGCTTCTCTAATGGCGGCGGACTTTCCCTAACTCCATTACCTGCACGTGGTCGATCTTACACAAGGCGATCAAAGACCCCCTTTGTTACACTTTATGCCATCACTTAAGTCAGTTGGGAAACTCTGCATACTGCAAGTTAGCGACCGCAGAAACAGAAAACTGTTCAACTTAATGGAGCGGTCGATTTCTACGGCAAGGATAACTTTAACTACGATGTCCATAAATGTGAAGAATTTTATCTTTATTTTCCGGAGATTCTGATGTTAAACCACAACAGTACATTTAATGGATACTAAAACTATTTTATTTTGAGAATTTTAATCTAAATATGCATAATTGAAGCGCGGTCTTTGCTCATTACTGAAGGCCGGAGGCGTGTGCATTTTTCCATAGGTATACTGCACATGGACTGTGATGTTTTTGCTCGCACATGTAAACAACTGCAGGTTGGCACAGCCTGGCCCTGACAACCGTCTCACTGCGCGTGGAAACAAAACAGTTGCGTTCTAATATTTTAGAATAAATATTTCAAATTTTAGGTTTAATATCTTTAATTATCTTAATAATCTCCTTTATTGTAATATTATTAACCAATTTTTTTTATAAAAAGTATTTAAGATCGAAAAAAAAGATCACCATTTGAATGTGGATTTCATCCTATTAGATCTTCTCGTTTACCTTCTCATTACACCTTTACCTTACGTCTGCATACACTTGGCAATTGTGATGATTGAAAAGGGGTAGTGAAAGCCCTTGCGACTTCTCAGCACTGCGACTTAATAGATCTATTGTGCCTTGCCCTACTCTACAAGTCCCAGGTTATAGTAAGGCTACTAAAAAGGCCTATAAGTTTTTGGGGTGCTAGTAAGGCAATCTGCCCTGGAGTTGGAAAACCCGACTCCAGATGCCTTAATCTTTTCCAGGCAATGGTTTCACACTCACTTTCTTCTTTACAGAATCTACAAGTATTCGTCCCAATCTTACCCATCTTATAGAGATGATCCCTTAGAGGGCAGTGTCCCGTTAGAAGGCCAATTATTAGCCTTAACTTCTGTTTGTTGAGAGCGAGGATCCCCTTGGATCTCTTTGCAGAGCGTTCAATGAACTCCTTTGCATGATCCTGCTTTGGAATATTTTTCCAATAGCGATTGATTTTCTTGATTTCCCAGGCCGTTATCTTATCTTTGATATAGCCACTTGGTACACCACAGAAAGGTTGAGGGCCAATAAAAGGGGTATTATAGCACCTTCTTTGGCAAGGCGATCAGCAATTTTATTGCCTTCGATTCCTTCATGTCCTGGCACCCACACAAAGGTAACCTTACTGTGTTCTGCCAGCTGATTTAAAATCCTCACACAGTCATTTGCAAGCTTTGACTCAGTGGTGCAAGCACCAAGGGCCTTAAACGCAGCTTGACTGTCTGATAAAATATGGACATTAGCACCACGAATGTCTCTTCTGACATTCTCATGGGTACTGATATCTATGGCATGAACATCCGCTTGGAAGACGGAGGAGCTGGTACCCAGGGCTTTAGAAAGGCTAAAATATGGCCCATGAATCCCAATTCCAGTTTTCCCGTCCATTTTTGAGCCATCCGTATACCATACACATGAGTTATTCTCATATATGGGCTCTCTGCAGTTCAACCGTTCAGGAATCCTAACGATGAAGGAGAGATCCAAATTAGGTTGGGGTAACATCCAGTACCCTATTGCAAGGCAACACTTTACTAGTTCGCAGAGTAGTACGTTACGTTGTTTTCGACGTATGCACATTTAATGATCGTGTTGTACTTCTGACATCATTCATACTTTGAATCCCGTTAGCTTGGATGGCATGCGAGCGCACATCTCTCCGGCCATTAGTCATTGCTAGAGCCCGGATTTTATGTAATCACAGTTTAAGAAATATAAATATAAATATGTAACAAAATATTGAGAAATATGTAACTAAATGTGCAATACAGCAATTATATGTAAAACCATAAATGTTGTTTCTTTGTTATAAAATAGAAGTCCACATAATTCTTGATAGAAAACTTTTCTGGCGACAACAGTCATAAAACTTTTCTCAGGCTACATTTACCTGGCTGGTAGCCCGAGAAAAGTTTTAAGAAGTTCACATAATCAAATATCTAGGTTAATTTTTAATCATTTAACCTCTGATAAAAGTACAATACTGAACTACAAGTGACAAGCATTTAAGCCATAATGGATCAGTGTCCACAGTTAATTTTAATATACTTTTCCAAATGTTCTGGTGTCATGCACAGTCTTCTGTCTGACAATGTTTTGTAAATTGAAAAAGATCGCTTAACTTCGCAAGAAGTCAACGTGAATATTTATACAGAGGGATTGTGCTAGGAATAATATTTTCAGGGGCTTATACATTTACACCATTAATAAGCGAGAAAGAGTAACAAGTGTTGGATATCCAGGGTTCTTTTTTAACACAGACTGCAGTTTAGTGGACACTACACCCCCACTTTGCCTGGTACAACACTGGCCTTTTGAACTGCATCTTCCATTATTTCCACAGATTCTTGGAGAGATATACCTGAAGTTTCCAGTTTCTTGATACTGTCGGGAAGCCAGTTGAAGTGACTTGCGACGTATGAAATTGAACTGAGCACTTTAGAACTGTGGAATACTGACAAGGATTAACCCACACACACACTGCAGAATCAGAGGAAAAGTTCCCAACCACTGACTTCACAGCTTCGAAATGCTTACTGTAGAAAATTACAGCTTCGATTCATGTTGCCCACCTTGTTATCACTGGCTCTGGAGGCAGAGGTACATCAGGTGGCTGTTCCTTGTAGCGTTGTACACGATAAGGTCATTTAAGAAAACCTTCTTCGTTACTGATATCAGTTTACTTACTTCTGGGAATTCATGTCAGTCTCTACCACTCGTTGCAATGCACGAGCCGTACACATAACATTCACTAAAGTTTGAATAAAATACAGTAAGCGATTTTTCCGCTTTTAACATGTAAGGAGCTGCATCTGTGTACATCGAGGACCCTCTCTTATTTTACGTCATCTACCCATAGAACCTTAAGTCCATCGTTAACGAATCTAGCAACTGTAGGACTATTTGTTACCTCCAAAGGTTTACAGCAAATTAAATAGGGTTTTAATGCAGCTTCAAAGTCCATCTTGCCCACTATTAGATTAGCGACGAAACGGCCTGAAGCATCCGTCGTCTCATCAGTAGTGAGTTGCCTATGTCAATCCTGAGAGTGGACTCGTCGGGAATGTTGTGGTTGCAGTATTTGTGTAAGAAATGTTCAAATGCAGATACCTGAAGTTTGTTCCAGGGTATGTTCGCTGCAACCAAAGCCATACACAGTTCTTTGTAAAATTCACTGTTAGATGATGTAGTCTTTCCCTGCAATTGTGTAAGTAATACCTGTTTCTTTGTGTAACTTCGTTTTTTTATTTTTAATGTGCAGATTGCTTCGTAGATGTTGTTCAATTTGAGATTTCATCGTACACCCTATACGTTTTTCACAGGTTTGTCAGAGGACTGTTTTTCTTTCAGTTATTAAAGCAATGTCGGCAGAAATCCACGGTTTTAGCGTTAGACAACGTTAGACAACGAAGACACAGCCGGTTCCATGGCTAAATTAAATGCAACTGACTGCTACAAATTCTGAAACGTTTCAAGTTGGAGAACAAGGAAGAAAAAATGTTTAAAACAAGTCATTGTTATCGGCATCGGAGTTGTACAATTCAGCTTTGAATGCAGCGGAAATGTGTAGAATTGACGACAGTGCATGAGGAGCACAATAATAAAAATTGCAATGGTTTCTTCTTTCTTGCTATGTAACGAAAATTAATGGAATCCACGAACATTTATAATAATTCAGAAAACATATTAAAATATGTAAAATTATGTATAATGATGTCAAATATGTCTTATAGCTCGAAATATGTAAAAATATTAATTTAAAATGTTGGAATAAGGGTATTTACAGCTTAATTCAACATTTTAACTTTTTTATAATTACATACACAGCAACAGAATATGTAATTACATAAAATCCGGGCTCTAGTCATTATTAACCCGGACAATCGATCAGAGAAGCACATAATGACACGACGTCACAAACGCGAATTTTTATGCCCTGTTGTTGTTGTCGACGGCCCCTAAAACACCACACACACACACACACACACACACACACACACACACACACACACACACACACACACACACACACACACACACACACACACACACACTCACCCCACCACATATTGCTAACTCTTCAACTACTAATTTGTATTGGAAATATGGCTGTCACTGTCTGATATCCAAAAATTCCATCCTCTCATTTACTTTTCATAATTCTTTCCAGGCACAGCCGGACTCTGAATTTCTAGGAATCGGACATTTCTGATTAACTACATCTGTAATTACGTAAGCCAAACTAAGCAACTTGTTAATGACCTCGTAAAAAGTTTTACAATACTTTGTTGAGGACTAATATGACATTATACATTGATTCTAACGTAAAACTATATCCTTTCTTTATAAAATTATAAATCTCAATTGGTTTATTACAAATTGAGGAAACTCTAGAAAAAACGATACGATTCTCTTAACACAATACAGTATACTTAACACAAATAATTTGCATTCTGATTTTAAGGTCGAGAGATGGTTCTGTTGACAATAAAGGAGAGATCTGAGGCGACAACTGACTTATTCAGCAACGCAGTTTATATCGAGTTTCCGTTGAAGCAACATGTTAAGTCACCTAATTATTCTAATCCGTAGTGAGTGTTTATAAGTCGTACGGTCATGAGAATACAGAAGTATATCTCTGGGAATGATTAAAAGATAAAGTAGGAGGCTGTTCTACGACATGTGCATAGGGTTTACTAATTTGTATCCCGTTTTGATCCCACAACCTCATGAACATGTTAAGGCTAGACCACGGAGGACGAGAAGGTCAATTTGGAGAAAACAATAGAGAACATAAATAAACAAAAGATAATGTATGCACTCGCATGGCTTTCTCTACTTACTCTTGTTGAAAATATTTTATTCTTGTTCTTATTATTAAGCTAATTCTTCTATGTGCTTCATGGTTAATGAAGATTAGTGTTCATAAAATGGTTTTAGTACGTATTGCTTTGTAGATACAATACAGTAGACTTAAGTGACAATCAAATCTTTAAGAGCTGGTCGTTATGTAATGGCTTTGAAATTCCATTCTTTCTGCATGCCTAGGAAATAAAAAGAGGAATAAGATATTTCTAAATGAGAAAATTATAAAATATTTGAAAGTTTTAACTAATAACAAGAAATATATCGGAAATGGTTCGTTCCACAACAAATTTTATTTTACATTACTTCTGTTTCATAAGATCTCATTTTTTGAGCAGTAAAATTTTGTATTTCTCTTACAGCTTACCAGTTATATCAAATTCATTTAAAATGAAGAGGACTTCAGAGAAAATTTAAAGAAGTGAATCTCATTTGCCCCCAAAATATCTTAGATATGTGATATTTTCAATCGAATTCGTTAGAGCCGTTATTGAAAAAATATGAATTTTGGAACATTTTTCCTTGTAAAGGTTAATTAGGAGTGGGGAGATTTTCTTGGAACTGTTCATGTTACATCCATAGAAATTTGCTGAACTTAACAACCAAGTTTTGGTATTTTACTCTTACGCAGATCATTGTCTAAGAATGCTTTCTTCTACCTTTGGTGGATGGGGGGGGGGGTGGTATTCAGAAAATCTGTATATTTTTGGTGAAATTTAGATACTGAAATTTTTTAACTGTTGTAGAGAAAACAAGGAGATTACACTCGTTTATAAATGTGTAATTTTTTTCTATAGTAGGTATACGAATCAGTTCTTTATATAGTATTCTGATAGTTCAGCTATGTGTTTTTGACTACACTAGATGTTGTTAGGTGCATTGTATTGACATTTTATACATGAGTTAAAATATTTTACTCACATACTTCAAATTGAATTAAATACAAAATAAATCAGTACGACGATACAAAATATACCAGAATGTAAGACAAAACACACTATGGATCTAACGCCATGCTTTCTCTTCAAATGTTTTTATTTCGATTGCTCCATAGCTTATTTACTTGGTCATAAAGTTGTTGTTATAAACGTCACATAAATCTGGACTTGGCACGATTTCAAAAATAATCTGCAGTTAATAGAGTATTCAACATTCATAAATTCAGATTAACTTCAATTACATTATATCCGCTTGTGTATTCCTGCAGTGGAGATAAAGTTTTCATGGAATCGTTCCAGAATAAAAGTCACAAATGAAACGGGAACCAGGCCATTGGATCTGATCCAAAAGTTGGATAGAGTGTATCATCTCTAGATAATATCGAGGCTCCCTGCATATTGAAACAGAATGCTAAGCGGTAAGGTAGGTGAATAGTCAATGGCTCCTTTTGTACCACGAATTTCCTATCATCTGTTTCGACAGAAAACGGCGGCTGGTTTGTTGCGGCAGGACGGTAGAATTTCCACACTTCTCTCTGCCGTTTGGCGAACATATTCTGTATGTTTTCCTATTCCCACTGTACTTACAAAGGAATATGTAGTACAGCCATTTATAAAACACCTATCCCCTTTAAAGTTAAATAGATAGAAGAATAACATTTTGTAAAAATATTTTGTACCGCAGTGAGTACAAAACGTCATATGAGTGCATATGTTAAATGCTTTAAAATTTTACTTTAGCTGCCTACAGTATTCTTCTAATACATTAAACAGAATTTACAAGTGCTTAAAGAAAGTTCATCCCTGTTAGTGAGAAACAGATACAAGTATAACCTCGAGTAAGAAAAATGGGTAGAGAAAGTTCTGTGAATGCTACACATATGAGGTAATAGCACGACTTACAGAAGAAGTTTTGGGCCTATGCCTCTGATGGGGTGCCGTTATACAGAGTATGGCCGGAATTGAGGAAACACGAGAACAGAGGGCAAGATCCCATAAACTCCGTGGTGGCTGCTTACACAACCTGAAGGGCCTGGTAATACTACACATAGGATACCTACAGTTAATTCACATTATGTAGCCATTTAATTACACACTCGCTGGCCAACAGCAGTTGGATCATATTGAAACCTCTTGCTCCTTGGTGCCCACTAAAGAGATTAAAACGTCAAGCGAAAGGTCCCGCCCGCGCCGCCGCTGGGATTCCCGCGAGTACTCGAATTTTAAATCGATATCTCGTTATGCGCCGCCACCGTGCAATCCCCCAAAACACACAAGTCATCCCATTGTTCTTTCCCTTGCAACAATATCGAGGGAGAAACCGTAGCAATTCAAACCGCCTTTTCTTTCCCGCACCAATTAATTGAAACTAAATGAAACTCAGCGAGAGACATCTGTACTGTCAGTGTCACAGCCAAGTGGATCCCTCAGTTAGAAATTTTCGGAAGATATAATGTGTTAAAATCTATTAACTTGAGTTACAAGCGAATAAATTTTGTATTTGAGATAAGGAATTACCTATATTGCCCACCTATGTAGCGTAGGTGGTAGTGTTTCTGCCTCACATTCAAAAGGTCCCAAGTTCGAATCTCGGTCAGGGTTTTATCTAGATAAGGTTTCTCCGGGGTTCTCCCTCATCTTAAAAGATGAATGGTAACTGTAAGCTCTGTGGTCCCTGGACTTATTTGAGCTTCATTTTATTCATTGTTCGATAAAACTTAACAATGGAGCATGTTTAAAAATAGTTATATATATTGGAAATTAAAATTGTTTTTTCACACCGCGGGGTATAGGCCAAATTATGGATGGTGGAGTCAGACTGAAAAGTTCATTAGCTCGCCAACTGACTAGCATTACCCCGGTATACCACTAGAGATTCTCATACACATGAGACAACTCCTTAATGGCGATTTACCACACTTATGTAGCTTAATCCCAGCTTAAATATACTGAAGCAATATGGACACATGGCTCATACAGATGACTCATTTGCTGATAATGATGGAGCTGGAGCAAGTGGTACATATCAGTTTTTCTCCTTTTACAAACATGAGGGAGAAAACTCCACATATTTTGATGAACAAATTGATGCAATATATACTTCTCTATAATATCTGTTTGTTTGACTACAAAAATGTAAAATCATTGTTGTGATATTTTAGCATATTATAAAGCGGCATACCAAGCAATAGCTTTAACGCAGAATCCAAAAACAGAAAAACAAGAGAAATTCATTGCTTGGCGATGCAACATTTAAGAAAATAGTCTTCCATTGGATTCCTGCTTACTGTGGATTGAGTCGAAACAATTATTTTAGATATTTCATTCAAAATTATTTATGGCTTTAATGAACTGAATTTTGACAATGTTATTAGAAATTGTAATGAAATTTTATTTTAAGTGTTAAATGTTTGAGAACTAATTAGAGAGATTGTAAAATATTATAGATGACCATGATCTTTGCCCAAAAGAAGTATGACGTGGACCAATTGAAAGATGTTGACTTGCCATAGCAACGATAGGACCTTTAGCACAAAATTGGCAGAAGCTAGCATCTTTCTTCTGCACTTAAACGTCGTAAAGAACGGACGTGTGTGTGTGTGTGTGTGTGTGTGTGTGTGTGTGTGTGTGTGTGTGTGTGTGTGTGTGTGTGTGTGTGTGTGTGTGTGTGTGTGTGTGTGTGAATGGCCATAAGTCTGCAGAAACTGACGCGGTGCTTAAAACATAGCGAAAGCTACATAATTGTTTTTAAAATTATATACTATCTAGGTTCACCAAACTTATTAATTGTTAATTGTTTAGAAGAGTTATTTCAAAATATTTTAATTAAATTAAAATACCATTTAGAAAAGAAGGTTGTTAAAATTATTTTATCTTCATACAATCCATCATCACTTCTTATCTGCCACTGCACCCTTTAATTGGATCTCATGTTAACAGAATAGCAACCAAATCCAACTTTGAGATAATCAACACAGTGCATCACAGCATCACATCATCACCATCTCAGCACCCGTAAAATAGACATTCTGCTAGAGTAACAAGGAGAAGGCAGACAATCCAGCAAAAAAGGGAACCAAAATTCAAAATAAGATGCAATCAGAAGTACACTGGAATCAGTTAAGGGTATCATCAAGAAGAAAATGAGTAATTATTATAAAACTAGATTAAACTCCAAAATGTCTTAGAAAATTTGAGCTAATTCCTGAACTACCTCGAAAAACAGCCGTTGCCATGTTCAGACTTATCCACTAGACATGACTGTCTCAGCAAATATCTGCATAACATTGGATTATTATTTTCTCCAAATTGTCTGTTATGCAACAAGGAAGAGGAAATGAATATGGAGCATGTGAATGGAGAACGGCTTTGTTGCTAAATACCTGAGCATTAATTACATACATAACTAGAGAAAATGAGTCAATCTATTATTAGCTTTAGGTTCAGTTATGTGAAATTGGAGAGGTCAAATATTCACGCAAAGATCACAAAATTAAAAAAGGGAAAAAGTTCTTAAAATTTACAAAGTGAGAGTATAAACATTGTATTTGATTATACGTTTAAGATTTGCAAAGGCTAATGTTACATTACGCTGGAGTTATTTCGATAAAAGAGCATGTATTTCTAAAATTCGCATTCTATATTTCATATTATATTTATTATAATTCGTAGTTCATATTTTTTGTGTCTTAGAGTATTACTGTTTACAGAAATGCTTCTGCACTTTAGGTGCTACTTTGAAGTTAGGAGGATGTTAACTTCAGCATTTCAGCATCTCATGACAGCATTCCTTTTTGTTGTTATTTTAAACAATAAGGTTATTGTGAGGATAGAAGATAGCAGATACAATTTTTATTAGGTTAGCACGCAATGCTTTCAGACCAATACTGAACATCAAGTAACTGACGAATATAAGAATTCCCTACATTTAATTTGATACTCCCAATCCTTGACATCTTTTTGGTCATAAGTTATTGGGGAAGGAGCTTCTGCTTTTTAAGTGGCTGGAGTTTTATCTCCAAGTAATTAGGAAATCTGAAGATATTAACACATTAGAATTAAATAAAATCTCAATAAGGAAAACACTGGTTAAAAGCAAGATCCGATTGTTGTTTATTTCTCTTTGATTTCTCTTTGCTTAGTATTCCTTTAGCATTAGCCTTTTCACCTATATATGTAATCATGTTGCTTGAGACAATATATTATCGGCGTTTGTTTCACAATAAATCTCTAGTGTTAAATAAAACAACAATTTTATGGTTCAAACATGTTCAACTATAATATCCAGAATTCTATAGCTTTTTATAGATATAGGAGTTGAGGTTATAGCCTATGTTCTTCGAGAATAAGTGTATCTTCAATAATGTAATTATGAAAATGAGTTGAATGGTTTTCGACATTATCCTTAGCACAGACACCTACACATTAGTAATATAATTTAGCAGACGTCTTTTATCGCTTGCTTATCCTCTCGAACAGATCCCCGCACTTGAAAGCATCTCAACAACGGAATCGCTATAATTGAATTTCTATGTAGTACCGCATCCAGCCACCAGGCGCCTGCCTTGTCTCATTGAGAGCTTCCTCTGGGAAGACGCCTCTTGTGGAATTCATTAAAAATAGAAATACAAAACCTCTAAGGGTAAAATAAATAAAAAATAGTGTGAACTGCAGGGAGTGAACCCGTTAATGCATCGGCTCAGCAGTTCGTGGCAACATCTTAGCGAGTTCATCGTGAATAGTGGAAGCATTCCAATTGGAATGACTGTGTATTCATAAAAAATGTAATTATTATTATTATTATTATTATTATTATTATTATTATTATTATTATTATTATTATTATTATTATTATTATTATTATTATTATTATTATTATTATTATTATTATTATTATTATTATTATTATTATTATTATTATTATTATTATTATTATTATTATTATTATTATTATTATTATTATTATTATTATTATTATTATTATTATTATTATTATTATTATTATTATTATTATTATTATTATTATTATTATTATTATTATTATTATTATTATTATTATTATTATTATTATTATTATTATTATTATTATTATTATTATTATTATTATTATTATTATTATTATTATTATTATTATTATTATTATTATTATTATTATTATTATTATTATTATTATTATTATTATTATTATTATTATTATTATTATTATTATTATTATTATTATTATTATTATTATTATTATTATTATTATTATTATTATTATTATTATTATTATTATTATTATTATTATTATTATTATTATTATTATTATTATTATTATTATTATTATTATTATTATTATTATTATTATTATTATTATTATTATTATTATTATTATTATTATTATTATTATTATTATTATTATTATTATTATTATTATTATTATTATTATTATTATTATTATTATTATTATTATTATTATTATTATTATTATTATTATTATTATTATTATTATTATTATTATTATTATTATTATTATTATTATTATTATTATTATTATTATTATTATTATTATTATTATTATTATTATTATTATTATTATTATTATTATTATTATTATTATTATTATTATTATTATTATTATTATTATTATTATTATTATTATTATTATTATTATTATTATTATTATTATTATTATTATTATTATTATTATTATTATTATTATTATTATTATTATTATTAATTAGGTATTAATAAAGGTTGTATTTCAGATAATCTCCATGAGTATTTTAAAGTGTAGAGAGTTTTTTTTCCAAAACAACCGAAACTTTTATATGACACATGAAATAACTTCATGCAACTATGCCTATCAGAGCAACAATAATTCGCTGCAATTTAAGAAATGTTTATAATGGAGTTGCAAGTTGTGGAATAATGACTAATTCTATTTTTATGTATAGAGCGATATTTTAAAAATATTACATCTGTTACATCCGAAAAGGCCTTTAAAAATGACCTAATTTTCAGAGTTAAATATTCAATGACGCAGCCGAAATTCGGATCGCGGATCTGTGGGATCCGTCCGGTTGCTCTTAACCATGGCATCATGCCAGTGTGACATTAAATTTTGCAGCTGACTCGTATTTTTCCCAGTAAACAATTGGAGACCTCATTTGTGGTGACTTGGTACTTTGTAAGTATTTAAGTCCTAATCTTCATGCCTTAGACTACTATTAGATAAAATCATGAAAATTAATTGTCCATTCACACTGACCAGATGATTTAAAATGAAGCTATGACTTTGAATTTTTCAGCCTAACTCTACCTTGCCAAACTTTCTGCTACACACACCTAGTGTGAACTAACAATAAATTTCCACCATTTGACCTAATGAGTTAATGTGAAATTTTACTTTTATTTACATTATTCCTTCCTCGAAGGACTTTGTGTAAACTAAAACTAGATCAAAATTGCTTCACATGGCTCCTCTTACTGTATCGCAATTTATTTTAAACCCTCCGTTTTACATCTATTTTTAAAATACAGCAAATTGGGTAAAGAAGTAACCATTAGTTGAGAAAATCGCCGTAACGTATATGCAACTTCTCCTACATTTGTTCGTTAAGCGGGTAAAGGACAACAGGCGCCGTACAGCGATTTATTATTGTTATCTATAGATACGGGAAGAGGACCCTCCATTCTTAGCCATATCTATGCATATGTGTATGACGAATAGTGAGCATATTTAAGATATGTCACAATACTCGGGGCAGTATGGTCACTACCGAGTATTTTCGGCTTTCCTACATATATGACTAGTTAATTGATGGAAATTAATCATTTCTCAACACTAGCCGTATATTCGCTAGGTTTTTTAGTAGACAGAGTCAACATGAAGTAACGTAGCAGTAGTTAAATGATGAAGCCTGGGACTTATGTACTTACGATAGTAAGTCGCCATAAACGGTGAATCTCGGATGCGAGAGCCCCTAGTGGTCTACCGGGGAAATATACGAGTCAAATGGAGATTTTAATGTTAGGACGGCACGTTGGCCATGGTAGTTCAAAGGTTAAGAGTGACTGCTCGGAAACCAGGAGATCCGTGGTTCAAATTCCGGCCATGGCATTGAATTTTTCATGTTGACTCTATCTACATACACCTTCTTTTATTTTCGACAAACAAAAGCATAGCAAAGTAGAAAACATTACTCCTTACCAAAGCCTTCAAAGTCTTTCAGTTACTATATTTTATTAAATAACATTTATTGTTTGTTATCAAGACTGAAATTCTGTTATGTAGCATGATGATATACCTTTCGAAGATTAGACACAACATTAATTTCTGAACACCCTATAACACTATAAATATTTGGCCACAGACAATTTTTGTGAAATATTGTTGAATCCTTCGATACCTTCTTTATAATTTGTGTTTGTGAATTAGTGAATGTGAATTAATCTGCCTCAAAATTAATTTAATTCCTTTCAGACTTTGTGAAGTTCCCGGGAACTTGTTAACTATGCCAAGGAGTAGACGACCTGACTTAGGAAGTACAAGTGAGTCAAATGTGTGACGAACTACGTCACATGCTGATCGCATTGCTAAACAACGCGAGGCAAATAAGGCTAATAGTCCTATTGGTATGTCAGGAATACGTTCTAGAGTTTCTGTTCCTTCTGGGGGAGTTGTTTCCGTACAAATCAGTTGTACAGTCATAAACGGGATGACGTAGTCAATAATACCACTAGTTTTAAAATTCATTAGAATTGTCTGTACTCCCAACTCACAATTTAAAATTAAAAGCAGGATCAGTTGTGATCATGCTGCATAAGATTAACCAACTGTGTAATGGAACGAGACTAACCGTGATAAAGCTGATGAATAACATAATCGAGGCAACATTCATCAAGGGAAAGTACAAAGGAGAGCATATCTTGATCCCGCGTATTTCGATGATTCCAACGGATGTACTTTTTATATACTAGGGTTAGGTTTAGATTTAGGTTTACAATTCGTAGTGCATCTGGCCTTTGCAATGAACATAAATAAATCGCAAGGGCAGTCGTAGAAAGTATACGGAATCATTTTGGAGCTTTCCTGTTTCTCGCATGGAGATACGTCACCTGTTTGCACATCGGAAAACCATCATCTTTATATACTTACGCACCACAAAATGCAAAAAAGTAAAGTTTATGAGAAAGATTTAAATTGAACAACTTTATTGTAGCTGTGTTGTATTTAAATTTCATCCCCAGGTGCAGAATAAATAATTAAATACTCCGAATTTATTTTATATATACAGTTCAGACAACTTTTATTGGCAGTACGAACTTCGCTGGGTCAACTAGTTTTATATAAAACTGCACTTTTTCGCAAAGATAATGTGTAATGTAGCTAATTTAGAAGCACTGGAAGACGTGTCTCATTTAACCACATTAACGACTGTATATCCATTCTGTGTCTCTAAGAAAGAGATCTTGGTCTTGGGACTACGTTCTCAGGACGGGCATTGTCATCGAGTACGGCAGCATCTGCTAAAAACGACCCTTGCTCTCTCGGAGGTAGCTGTGTATACTTTGTTTCTTCTTTTCTCCAGTTTACTCAACATCATAAGTGCAGAGCCAATAACAAAAACTTAAATGTGTGTATGTGCTTTAGGAATGGTCAGTTATACTGTAACGGTTACTTAGGAAGAAACAATTACCAATTGTTACAAAACTAGCTAGTTAAACCGGTTATGATCACGTCATTGACGTCATGTGCACTGGTATCGCTTGTTACGCAGTAGTAATATCCTCCACAAGAGATCTTACTTACATCGAGGCCGCTTTGTTACATGCAACTACAATCTGAAAACAGGTTTCGAGGTTTAAATCCTAAGTATGTGAAATAACTTCACAAACCTAAAGAAATATGCATTAAAGTTAGTAAACTTTTAATGAATTTTACTACGATTCACAAAACCTTAAGACATAAAAGAAAGGGAGATAAAATAATAAAGATCTACAAAACAATGTCAGTAAAATAAGAGAACACATTTCTGAGAAAAAGCCAGTGGCAAAATCTTCACCAATTTGCTCAGAACTATCGGCTGAACGGAAACCAGAAGTTCCGTGGTTCAAATCCCGCCTATGGCATTGAATTTTTCAGTCTGACTCTACGTTTCCACAATTTAGCGTACACACGGCCAGTGTGAAAGAACAATTAATTTCCATTAATTGACCTAATAGTGGTTAACTATAAAGCCCGGGCCTTAAAGTACTTGCATGTTGTATGTTGCCATTAAGGTAGTTGTGTCATGTATTTATGAGAACTCCTAAGTGGTTTACCGGGAAAATACGAGTCATTTGGAGAATTTAATGTCATATCGGCACGTTGGCCATAGTAGCTCAATGGTAGAGCGGCTTTACGGAAACCAGAAGATCCGTGGTTCAAATCCCGGCTATGGCATTGAATTTTTCAGTCTGACTCTACGTTTCCACAACTTAGCCTACACACGGCCAGTGTGAAATAATAATAAACGCAACAATAATAATAATAATAATAATAATAATAATAATAATAATAATAATAATAATAATAATAATAATAATAATAATAATAATAATAATAATAATAATAATAATAATAATAATAATAATAATAATAATAATAATAATAATAATAATAATAATAATAATAATAATAATAATAATAATAATAATAATAATAATAATAATAATAATAATAATAATAATAATAATAATAATAATAATAATAATAATAATAATAATAATAATAATAATAATAATAATAATAATAATAATAATAATAATAATAATAATAATAATAATAATAATAATAATAATAATAATAATAATAATAATAATAATAATAATAATAATAATAATAATAATAATAATAATAATAATAATAATAATAATAATAATAATAATAATAATAATAATAATAATAATAATAATAATAATAATAATGATGCTGATGATCATAATAATAAAATGTTTATGAATTAATTGTGAAGAACCCATATTTGAATAGACAATGATGGACAATATGACAATGAAGGAAGTTAGTAACAATGATTTTTAAACAGAAACTGAATTAATCAACACAGCAGATAATACCTGTTCTGTACTGTAAATTCGATATAGAGCACTACAACTGTTAAGTTTGTGAACGCGCCTTTCAGTGCAAGTGACAACTACTCTCAACAGGTGGAGATAGCGGCCATGGTGCAGCGCCGCGCCGGAAGTGCGGCAGAATCTCCAAGTGCTATCATATCCAGGAGTTTCAATACCGACTACCAGATGGCACACAGTAACAAAGATAAAGCTGGAATTACACTGAGTGTACACAAGATGTCGTCGTCAGTATTTACATGAACTGTTAAATACTTTCGTTATAGAAGAATAAACGACTTTTGTATGAATTTATTTCAAGTTTCGTCAGATAATAATGCATTAACGGAGCTTGTAAATTGAATTTGGGTAAAACATTTTAAAATGTGAGTGTTTTATTCTCATTATTTTCCCGTTTTGTAACAGGTTCATCGACATAAACTTTCATTTAAATATGAATTACACTTTTTTGTGTAGACATGAGAAAAAGGCAACTCAAAAGCGATAGTAAAATGTTTAAAAAGAGGATACCATTAATACTTCCATGCTCTGTGCATCATCATGAGAAAAATAGTGGCAACTTATTTGAAATTGGAGAAATATTTGAAAATAAAAAACAACAGCGAATAACTTACAAATTCACTGATAGTGTTTCCTTTTTCATAAATTGTGTGCTCTAATAATATCTACTTTAGGCAGTAATCTTTTGAATATTTGAGATATTCAACAACAGCTATGGCATATAATGTTAATGAAATTAAAATAATAATTATGGTATATAGTGCTTGTGTTTGTTTCGATAGCTATTAGCTACCGTTTAATATCCAATTTAAACTGGTGTTGCTTAGTGGTACATGGTGTATCTACCACTGTAGTAGCCGGAAGCGGATTCGGAGACGTTCACGACTACTTTGTTTTTCAAATTCGAGAATTTTCATTAGAACAGTTAATTGCGCCGATGAAAGTTTAATATTTAAATTACAGTGAATGTACTTACAGGGTCTTTCTCCACGAACCGTTGAATCCTTGATCTGAAAATGGCCCATCCAGGTCGCTTAGGATATGGCTTCTGTAACATCAACAAATAAACTCTCATTAACATCAAATTGGGTTCAAAGATAAAATCAGAACTTCACTGCTCAGCTATCATGCCTATGGCATTCAATTTTTCAGTTCTAAATTTACCCTTGCTTTGCGTGTGTTCTAACAGACATTGGTAATATCGTAATGCTTAAAATTTTAATATCGGTTAACTTCAGAGTTTTTTTTTCTTTATTCGTATTTTGAAATGTATTGATAAATTTATATAAACATTATAACAATAATTTTTGGAATTTCAAAGTCATCACATAGCCAAACATTTGGCTATCACTTAGTCGTTTTTGGTGTAATTTACGTCAAACGTTGAGTCATATCGGACGAAAAATGAAATGGGTGAAGTAATGCTCAAATGAGTTCGGGCTCCATGGCGTTTAGAGTTACCCGACATTCGTCTTGAGGGATAAGGGAAAACCCCGGAGAAATCTTATCCAGGTAACTCACCCTAACCGAGATTCGAACTCGGGACCTCTTGAACGTGAGACAGACACGCTACCATCCATGCTACCGAGGCGGGCTGCTAAATGCCTGCTAAATGCCCCAACTTTATAAGAATATACGTAATAAAACCACACACACTATGGTGGGAAAAAATCAGAGAGTAGCGGTTAAAATGGATTAGGTGATGTTTTTTAATTAAACTTGGATATTTAGGAAAAGTGTGGTGCAGAATAGGAATGGCAAGATAAATGTTATTTAGGCCACCGATATATTATGGGGCTTAAAAGAGAGCCTGGCAAAGCTAATGCATTTTTATTTGTAATGGAAATAGAGAGGATACCTGTCCAATCTGTGGACAGAAAGGAGATGAAATACCAATTTAGCAGCACAAAGAGAAACTTTGATTAATAAGAAATATTTAATCAGAAACAATTAAACTGTAGTGAAGGTTTTCGAGTGTTATAAGAATAGACCACAATTTGTCACATTTTCAAAACGGATTAAAAACCATAAAATAATTTCTGCGAGTCTCATACAAATATCCCAAAAAATTGTGACCGACATCTTATCTATGAAAATTTTTGAAAGACCAAAAACTTGGGACGTATGAAATAAATAAACTCGTTGTATAAACAACAACTGTTATGAACCGACAGCCTTTCCTTGTTATATTTGTTCTCGTTGTCTTACTTAAATTTTTAGATAAATATGCGATAAAACCGTTTCTGAGAGCTCCATCTTGATTAACATGACTTAGGTCACGTAATAACTGTCTTGTGAGTCAGTTCGATGAAATTCCGGTACCGATGCGCTATTGGTAGTGGTGAAAGCCTTCTTCGTTTTAAAAGCAATTAAGCAAATGCACATGCATGATTTACTTGTTCTAAACTGTCAGCAGCACCATCTACATTAAGGTATTGCACTGCCCACAGATATTATTTATGGCACTTCACAGTCAATACGTTCTTTAAAATGGCAACGTCCTAAGTTACTGGACAAAACTCACATAACTTCCTTAACTCCTCTTCAGGGAGTTAAATATTGTGCGAAAAATTAAATTTAATGAGATAATTTTATAGTATACATAATTTACCTTCTGTAACACGTACGTGATTTATAGAGAATGTAGAACAGATATATTTTATGAGGTACAGGTATCTTTTAGAAAAATTCACTAAATAAATATCAAAATTCGACATATATGGATGCGACACGAAGATTTTCAAGAATATTCTCTTAAATCAGACTACACTTTTCAGCATTTCGGAACATATTGGGACATTTTTCAAAATTTCGGAATTTCTCAAAACGGGCTTTTACCTTTCGATTGAAATGCCATATGCTTAACATATTTTTATGACAAATGCAATACTTATTTTCTTGGAATGTTCAAGAAAAATTTAGATGTCGTTAGAACACACAATTTATATCTAATTCAATTTTTGAGGTGTGAACCACATCCGAAATGTTCTTTACTATGAGTTTGAATATTGAACTACTTTTATTTTAATCAATTGGGAGTTAAGTTGAAAGCCATGACATGTCTAACAGGTCCTAAATATTTCGATTTTCATTTAAAGACCAGTTTATTGCGCACAGAAAGCCAAGGCCCGCCTCGGTAGCGTAGATGGTGGCGTGTCTGCCTCACATTCAAGAGGTCCCGAATTCGAATCTCGGTCGGGGTAAGTTACCTGGATAAGGTTTCTTCCGCGGTTTTCCCTTATCCTGAAATACGAATGTCGGGTAACTCTGAGCTCTATGGACTGCGGCTTATTTGAGCATCATTTCACACATTCCATTGTTCGATATGACTTAACGTTGGTGGACATAAAATAACCCCCCCCCCAAAAAAAACAGAGATCCAAGTGTAAATGTGTTGGAGAATCGTATCTGGAATACATTGGTAGTATACGGCTTGTGGTGGCAGCAAGATGAAGCGCCATCGCATTATGTTCTGATACTACGAGAATGGCTAGACGAGCGGTTTCTATGAGCTATCCTATCCTGATGAATGATCCCCAATATTATGACTTCTCAGATCGGGTTTTCTTTGGTGAAGTTTGCAAGCACATTATACAAAACGTACCGATCTGCGCTCATTTTATTCATCTGGAATATGACCTAACGGGACGTCAAACCTTAAAATCAGTACTTTATGTGCACTGTCACTGTGTAGAAAACAGGAACAAAGCTGTGGTTTGGTGCCCGTGCCCAATATCTACCTTTAATTTCCGCCACGGGGAAATTTGTTTTCGCCAATAAGGTGTGTGTTTGGTAAACCAAGAACTACTGTTTTCATTATTTCCTATCGATCGAACAACCAGTAGGAAGTTCGTTGACTGCACCAGTTTGTTTACTAAACTCTGTCATTTGTTTCACAATTTGGTACTGACCGTCTTTGTTCTAGTATATGTCCGATTTTGTACTCAAATGAGTTTCTCTACCCACTCCTGCATAAAGTACTTTTAGAAATGCTTATTCTATTATCGTTTCACCATATTGAGATACACGTTCATAGAAATGGTTTTTATTATGTACTTTGAAATAGATATATTCTGCTTTAAAAGTTTAAGATTTATTATTTTATATGGCTTTTGTACGTTTATTTATGTCTGTATTTAAATTTGAATCCTATCGTTTATGTACAGCTATTGTTCAGGAATATGTGAGGATCACGTAATCCTTACATTTATAGCATTAGGAGAATATAGAAGATTTTAACAGATAGTCAAATGTTTTAAACAGCTGGTCGATAAGTGATGTCTTTGAAATTATTTTTCCTCTTGGCATGGCCAAGAGATAACAAATGAATATTAACTTCCATATTTGAGTAAAGTACGTTTATTAGAATTCTCAAACCAATATTATCTCGGAAATAGTGAACACAAGAATATCACAAAAATTGTATGTTTTAAGAAAGTCTATATTTTTGTGTAGTAAGATTTTGCCTATATGTTATGGGTGTTGGAAGTTTACCGTGGTGACAATATTCAAGAAAACCCTTTAATTTCAAAATTACCTAACTTTATACGGAAAGATTTGAAAAAATTGGCTTCTTCGAAAATGACTATAACGATTTTGATTAAAATAGGACGTACCTCGTGTATGTAGGCTCCTGGACCAGGTATAAGAGGTGCATCCTTGATCACGAAGGTGAGCGGCCTTATAGCAGTAGAACTAAACGCACTCATTCTCCTTGAGTAAATAGACGGCATCTTACGTTTTAACTCCTCTTTCAAGCCCGGAATATTGTAAGCATCGGGTCCTGCAAAATAAACACAGTACATGTATTACAATCACATGAAATGCATATTGAGTTTAGTTCTTAGTGTCTCACTCTCTTTGTGGGAAATAGTAGCCGCAATATGTACGTGTGTCTGAACACTATAACTCCTAAAGGAAATGCTAGAACACCAAAGGGTATTTCAGTTCAAGGATGAGCCTATAATGGGGGAAAAAGTCATGTGATTGTATCATTCTCCATGGTATGGGGGGTAACTTACCACTCTCTGATACCCGAGGTGACGGGTTCAAACCGGCAGAAGCAGATGCATATTTCTAGGGAGTAAAAACCTTAGCATGACTTCCTTTAGAAGGTAAGTAAACTTGGTGATCCTGGTCACATTTACAACACGTAAAAGAACCTGACAAAGAGGGCGATTTTTCACGCCCAAGGTTTCCACAGACACGTCTCTAACAATTCCTGGCTAGAAGATCCGAGTTTCTAGAGAGGGCATGAACCAGGCACCCTACAAGTAGTATTCTTTCCTTTTGCACCACCCTGCCCCACAAAACCTAGAAACACAGTTGAAACGTCAGAAGAAAATGGGATGAATGGGAAGTGGGGTAAGGAAATTATGTGAATGACAGACTACAAAATGTGGAAGGTGAGACCTGCCGAATGTTGTATAGTGTATATGTGTGGAACTATAGAAAACAATAAAAAACGGTTAAATGAGAAAAAAAATGTCAATCTAACTCTCTTGATGAGGGGACAAGGGTCTTCAAAACGTGAATTTCCGATGAAATTCCATAGGTGGAAAGCCATAACTCTTTTTACCACAGTTACACGGAGAGAACCTGTGCGACGGGAAGATCCGATGACTACCCACTCTCTCTGTCTCTCTCTAGGCTTTTTCGGGTTTCCCGGGTCGATAGGTAAATGCTGGAGTGGTTCAACTTCTACCACCACATTCCCGTCCCTCTGTTCAATTTATCAACTGATTCACAGATGCAGGACCACGTGACAGTGTTTGACCGGGCGATAAAGTGCATTGGAACTGCTCAAGACCTACCTCCGTGTGCACCACCAGGGATAAATTTAGCCTGTGGATGGAATTTCAATGGTAACGTTAGCAACAAACGCAACTGTCCGCACAGGGAACACACTTGAAACTGAAAAGGTCATTGTGGCATACTTGTGGGAATCCCTTCCGCTCGTCCGATTGCACATAAAGTGAATGACTAAGTGACTGAGTGTGTGTGAGTGAGAGAGACTAAGAAAATAAGGTCTATATTGAAAAGTTCCTTTCACATATAAGCAGGCTGGGAAAATGATACAGAAATTATGGATCACTTAAATAAATTAAGACAAAAGAAAACTAAATATGAAATTTTTGTGCAGTTGTTTTAAATTTTAAAGAGTTTTAGGTATGGCAGTTAATTATGACTACAGTTTGGTTCGAGATAAGATGTCATTAAGTAAGGTAATTGGCGAGGGCTAGTCTCAGGCAGATTAAGAGAAATAGATTACATTAGAGAGGGCAAAGTTACTATCCAAAGTTGCCAGATTAGGTATGGCAGGCTAGCTTGGAATTCATACAATAGTGAGAATATTTCTTAGAAATTTATGGAGACCTGAGGATGGAAAGCAGAACATTTCAATGAAGTAGAAATGAAGTGGCAACATCGTATTAAAGCTAGTAGTCGGGGTCTTACAGTCATTAGCAAAAGGGAGGTTATTGGGAGAACTTTTGGTAGCTGAGTAGGACATTCTGGGCAGAATCTTAAACAGTTCTGGACTGCTCACCGATCGACCAAGAAGTAGTTGAATGAGGCGTCGTTTCTTGTCTCAGTGAAGAATCACGCGTTCTCGAGCAGCATCAAATTCATATACGTTAACTCCGAATATATATATATATATATATATATATATATATATATATATATATAAAATTATATATTTATTACCCTTGGTCGGCAAACTCTCGATTTAAGTGAATACTTAAAAAGTTATTAAACGTTTCCAACTTAGATCCCGGTGCTATCCTTACAGTTTACATACGTATAATCCTGAGATAGGACTTAGCTCAAGATCACAGGTTCAAAATTTCAACAACATCGTGAGCGAGAATAAAACAGGTTAAAAAGAATGGAAAAGAATCGAATGTTTAGAAAATCGGCCGCGTGTTTGCGTGTTGAGGGAGTTTTCTGTTTCCATTTGCTGATGAGGTGCCAAACAAGGTAGGTTAATGTGAAAGCAACAACATTTTTCAAAGAGCTGTGCTTTTTTGGTTGGGAAGTGGAATAAACAACATTTCAGAGGGAAGCAGACTCCTTCTTTCAGGAAAACCTCTTTAAATTTCTTATGCCACGACCGCCTTTCACTATTAATTACACATTTATTACGAGGTAAACAGGAAGGTAACTGACCCCGAAAGGTAATGCACGTGATCTTACCTCAACTTCTAATGCAATGAACGCAAAATTGTTATGTGCAAATGACAGGTAGAGGAAGCTTGTAGTTTATTAAATGTCACATGACTTTCCCCACCCACTCTTGTATGAAGCAATCTTTAAAGTATCAGCATACCAATATACACAACACTAACAGTTAGAGAGCAAGAAATCATTAGAACTACCTCAATTTATTTGCCTTATTATAATTTATTTCCATAGTTTTCATGTTAATCTAGAAAGCTTTTGTACTGGTTTTGTTACACGTTTCCTTATAGATACAATGAGAATAGGAAATCGCAGTAGGCCTAATTGAGTCAAGCTGGTTAAACGCTCATCGCTTTGCGATGGCTTTGACCTCCCTTTGTGAAAAGGATTGAAAACTGAAACCAATAACAATAGAAACCTCAAAAACGGTTATCACATTTCACATATTGTGTGCATGATACAAAAATAAATATGTCAAACTAGATATAGGATGTTAATGAACTACATCGAAATATTTTCAGAGCAATTAGAGATAATCAAATAATTTGAGATAGGAGATTTATGGCCTGTTGATACAAATGTGGAAGATACGGCTATAAGTTCCTAAAGCGCCAGTACGCCACTGTTAATGATGATACCTCTTGAGTGCACAACACACGAAAATGAATAGCCGGGTCGGAGCATTGCCTCTGGCGCAATTATTACGACATTAGCTTTAAAGTGAAAGCTAAGCGAGTTCGAGCCCTCTTCACTTTTTTGCGGTATTTTTGTTTTGTTTGTTTCCCTGTTTTCTTTTATTATTTTGTCTGAGCTTTTAATTCGTGTATGAATGTATGCACTTTAGGGAGTAATTTCATCTTACAAATGCAATTAATCACAATTCTTTCTAACACAAGTTGAATCCTGATTAATACTTTCACATGTTGTATATCTAAATGGGAGATGGTTTAAAGGGTGAACGAGCTTACTCAAAATAAAAAATAAATGCAATTCTTTACGTTACGTTACGGATTGGGCCACCAGAACAGTGAAACAGCCCTAAAGTAGGCTACATCATACAATCGGTTCAGTGTCGCACTGGTATCTTAAGAACGCCAATAACTAGCTACTAAAAATGCACATTTCTATACTCGGGAAGCAGTTTTAAAGGCACACTAATCCAATAATTTAGCCCACCTTGTTTAAATACAAACTTATCAGCTCTGATGCCAATTACATTTAACACAATTAACTGCGTTATGTTTAACCGCAGACCATGCATTATCTATCTCAACTTGCTTATATTAGTCACTACTACAATCGCTAAAAGTATTTCGGTGTATTTCATTAACACCCTGTATATAACTTCAGCACCTTCCAAGGGTACGACATGAAGATTTTGAAGAAAATCCTGCTATCAAATACCATAGTTATAAGGGAAAAAGTAAGATCTTCTTAAACGAATGATTTTGATTAGCGTACAGTTAAGATTGTAGGTCTAATCCCTGTACCATACCACCTTGCTTCACTACCTGTTCATAGTGGTTTGTGTGTTTTGGAACTAATTATTATTATCAGTGGCTACCGTTATCTGGAAGGTATATTAAAACCCTAAAAATCTCGAAGCTTAGGTACTAACAACCTGTAAGTCCCCATAAGGTGCGTGGACCTCGAATTTGAGATTTCCTCGTGGTCTACCGGGAAAATACTAATCAGTTGGGGAATGGTGCTAAAACAGTCGCTCATAAGTAGAAGATATGGTAGAAATCACCGCTGTGGCAATACAGATTTTCCGCTCTGATTCTGTCATCCAAACTGATATTCTAATTTTTGGTTGTCTCACGGGATTTGAACCCTGGTCCTATTGGATGCTGAATATTTTGATAATTCCTTAAACTCATCGTAAGGAGTATTACTTTTCATTTTTAAATTTATTGCTTATGAGGCCAAAGTTTAAGTTAGGACGTTTACGTACTGTTTACACAATCATACATGTTTTGGCACTTATCGCTTTTATTTATTATTTCACTAAAAATACACGAAAGATCTATCTTGGGAAGTAAACACCATTAGTTAACTTAACATTTCGTAATGCGGAAATATCTTGAAATGACATTGGAAAATGAGCGCGCATTCTACGTCACAGTTTGCTATATCTAAGTGATGTTTTCATTTATCAGTAAGAGCTTACCAGGAATTTCCTCAACCTTCCAGATGAACCTAGGAGCCTTTGCGAACACTCCACGCCGACTTTCAGAACGAGGCTTCTTGAGACTATCCATTGCAGTTCTGGGGTCAATCGTATCAGCAGGACCAGGACCTTCTTTCACTTTGCTTTTCAGTCTCTGTAAAAGAAAACATACCACCCTGACATAAAGTGAACTGATGTGATGGCTAAACCAATCAATATTTAAATGTACGCTTACTCGGCTACACAATATAGTTAGGACAATTTTTCAAATTCCAGGTTATTGCTAATATCGGATGAACACTCCCCACTGTCCACGGAAACGTGAAACATTGTTAGAACGTTACACAAATAAAAATATTTGTTACTATTAATCCAATTATCTTAAGAAGTTGATGTTAAAACTTCTTTCTTCTTTTTTTCAATTTTTAATATGTGCTAGAATAGATCTCTTTTTCTTTTGAAGTTTTAAATATAGCTTAATTTCGGATTTAGTATCTATAACATTTAAATTATACGCATAAATGTTGTTATAAGAAAATTTATCCATAGTAACCTAAAAACCGAAAACAATGAAACTGGATGCTTAAAATTCAAAACTACTGATTACACAGAAAATTGAAGCTAGTTACAGTGGAGTAATAAATATTACACAAATAAAAATATTTGTTACCATTGATCCACTTATCTTAATAAGTTGATGTTAAAACTTATTAGGGGCGCCGGGGTAGCGCGGTGGTTTCGTTCGCGGCTCCCGTTCTAAGGGTCCCGAGTTCGATTCCCGGCTCTGGGGTTGGCGATTTTAAGTCGGCCCTATCCACGCCTTCACCTCTGTCTAGCACACGTGAAGTATCCCCTATGCCCAACGTGGTTCGGAGTCCACGGTAAAAACTGTAGGTCCTCTCACCTCACCGCCATCTTCACTATCACCCTATCATCGGAGGTAATGGACACCGCCCTCTGGGTGCCTCCACCTGAGAAATGGGTCCGGTCATCACTTGGTGGGGTGAGGTTACCCCGAAGGCCAAGGTTGCCATGTGGGGAGTGTTAGTAACTAACTAACTAACTGTTAAAACTTATTACTTCTTCTTCTTTTTTTCCAAAAAAGCTATATTTAAGCTATACTTAAATGGACTAGCTTCAATTTTCTGTGTAATTGTCAGATCGTGTTAGAAGTTCTGGAAATAATGCACAGGCTAGACAGAGTCCTTGACTGTGGAACAGTTCTCCATGAAAATGGGGGTAGAATTTGCTGAACAACTACAGAATATGACCCTTAGGTCTTCTGCTTGGTACTTAAACCACATACTTTGCACATGATATATGTCTAAATACAGGCGAAGAAGCTTCCAGGGTCATCAACTTAAGCTCTAAGGGAAAGATGTACAACCTGTATCCATAGAGAAAACAATCTATCCGGTTAATATATCCCATCGTTAACTGAATAAATATTGGTCCATTACTGGTAACAGTTTCCATCTTTGAACTGTAAAGGAGCTGGTTATCCCATAAGTACAAAGGAAATAAAGCAAAACGTTCTTGTGTAAGGATTAATAAAATGCTTTGCAACCACAACGTACCGTCATGAACAGATTCGATCATCTCTTGTTTTGCTGTACGTGACCTACATGGAATGAAATATCCGTGGCATTTCTCTTACTTTGCATGCATATTCTGTGAGTTTTTTCTGCTCCATGGAATCCACACGACCTTCTTTATAAACATGTTCTTTTATAACTGCAATGTACAAGGGCTTTTTAAATATTTTTATAGGCGTGATCAGATTACTGATATGAAAATTTATCTAAATATTGAAAATATATGCATGGAAAATAAATCTTTAATGTGACTTTGTGGATTCGTAGCATTAAAAGCGCGAATTGCAGATATTCCATTTTTTTTTTTTTTTTTGGAATTTTACGTCCTCCAACGTTAAGTCATATCGAACGATGAATGGAATGGGTGAAATGATGCTCAAATGAGTCCGGGGTCCATGAAGCTTAGAGTTACCCGACATTCGTCTTTCAGGATAAGGGAAAACCCCGGAAAAAACTTATCCAAGTAACTCACCCTGACCGAGATTCGAACGTGAGATATTCCAAATGTTCTATATTTTCGTAGAAATACACTGTTCAGTTCTCACGTAGCAACATTACGTCACATACACACAGTCTACCTAGGTCGATGACAATAACAAACAACGTTCTGATTACATCAGCTCTCGTTAGAACAATACACTATAGCTGTTTACCGCTTACCAATCTCGCGACTCTTGGCGAGTCGTCGCCTTCTTAAATACCTCACTGATAATTTCTAGACTGTTCTAAAACAAACCATAAACCGAATAATCTCTATCAGTCAAGAAGTCACCAGAAATTTCCATTTATCTCCGTTTGTTTGTCTCGGCAGACCTTTGTCTGCGCGCTATCTTTATCTGCCGGCTCTTTATGTACACAAGCCGCGCTATCGTAGATAGCGGGTTCGCGACAGAGTATTATTTTTACAGAGTAAACGATATTAACTTCCCATTGCTTTTGCCCCAGAATGTTTGAATATATTTATAATAAATGTATTGAAAAATGACTAACCTGTACTTTACATATTGGCCAAATGTTCAACAGTGTCCATGTGACATAGCTGATTGCATTAAAAGTTTCTTCATACCATAGAATAGTTACGTTAGTGCTGTATGGCCGGGTATGAACTTTTTGACGAAAATATCACGCATAGATTTGGAGAAGTATAATGTAATATAATATAGAAATAAAGACAGACGGCATTGCTTGCTCCCATAATTCTAGTAGATTTGTTGCTTGTTTGAACTTTGTGCTTAACTGTTAGGGATTTGTCCCGCTTTATCCGGGATGTGTCGCGCATTTTTAAATGATTTATCTTATCTTTTAGAATGCTGCACACAATTATATCTCAGGGATTTATTAATGAACTTCAGTCAGTTAATAATGCAGTTCATGGATGATGGTATTGCTGTCACTTTTAGATATTGACATTTCTGAAAAAGAAAGAGGATGTGGTTAAGTTGTCCATAGGTCACAGTGGAAAAATGATATTTAAGCACCCTAACCGAGTTTTAAAAAAAGAATGGCAACCTTTTCCGCAGAGAATTTGTTGCACAGAAGGGCACATTTGTGTATTATGGTATTGTTTATAATCAGAGCTGCGACATTCTCGAATTTCCTGGCCCTCTATTTCATGTCCATTATCATTTCACATCATCTCTCATCAGGTGGTCTCTTTCAGGGTAGAGGTGTCCGGCGGGTGTCTCGGCGCTATCGTGACTCCTCGCGCCTCAATCTTCCTCCCTAGGATGCCCCCCTTGGGGCTTAGGTGTAACAAAACACAGGTTTTGATGCCGAATCCCCTCCTTAGTAATCCTAATCCTAATATAGTAATTTACAACTTTCACTCTAATAATTTCCCACGACTTAATGTTTATAACAAAATCAGATAGAAATATATATTGTTCATTTAAAACACTGTCAATTACTAGGAATATATGGGCATTACCGTTCAGCTGAAATTTTTTCCTACAAGAGTTGTTTTATATGCCAGTTGTATGCCTACATGATATTTTCGCTTTTAAGTATACTTAAAAACCACCGGCCTTGACCAGATACAAACCCATGACCTTGGGTCCAATAAACCTCATAACCCACTGAGTAAAACAAATTAATAAGTTCAAAATAGAAGCTAGCAACATTGAAGCAACAAATACTTCACAAAATATAATAATTTTAACAAACTTATAATTACGTAAAAATAAAGCTAGTTATAGTGAAGATAACTACTACACAAATATAACTATTTGCAACAAAAACTTAAATTATCTTAGGGAAATTATGTAACTTTTTCTTAGTAATTGTTGAGATAGATTTCGTAAACCCCATTTTACATCTTCAGCCATCAAACAACTTCGTTGTCAACGTTACTATCGCTAGATGTCATTACGCTTTTGCCAGTATTACCAAAATCTGAAAATTAAATAAACTTGAAAAGAGAATTGACTGCTGGTATTACATCGCCTAATGAGTTTTGAAATACCAGCAGTCAATTCTGTTTCTAAATTTATTTCATTTTCAGATTTTGGTAATACTGGCAAAAGCGTAATGACATCTTAACTTGACAACAAAGTTATTTGATGGCAGAAGAAGCAAACAAGGATTTACGAAATTGATCTCATAAATTAATAAGAAAAATTTACATCATTTTCTTAAGATAAATCAAGTTTTTCTTACAAATAGTTATATTTGTGTAGTGTTGTAACAAACTTAACTTATCTCTTAGGAAATTGATGAAAATTTTAAGGAATTGGTTTAAAACCAGTTTAGTAAACCTTTATTTATATTCTGTCAATAAAAGTATTTAATAATAATAACTTAATAGCAACGTTTAATAGTGATATTTATACCTTCAAAATAAAATATTACTACCATTTTAAAAATTGTACTTACCATGCTTGTCTTAATAATATTTTCAAAACCTTTTTTAAAGAATTTGGTATAACATTGGTTCCTCAAAATAAATACAATATTACAAATTTGCAATATTTCTCTAAGAAAGACAAAATTCCTGATAATAAAAACTCTGGCATTTGTCTATTTAACTGTTTACATTACGACCCGATTTACATTGGAAGGGCCAAACGCTATTTAGAAAACAGAACGAAAGAACATTTTCGAAAAATTAAGTATAAACAGACTGATAAATTGGTAGTGGCAAATCATTTTTGGTCAGTTAACCAAGAAATATAAGAAGTTAAATTATTAAAACAATTAGATGGTAAAAAAGATTTAATGGTTTGGGAAGTAATATTTATTTTAAAAACAGAAATCGAGTAATGAATTTTGAAATACACACAATGGATTCTGCCTTTAAGTTTATTTAATTTTCAGAGTTTGGTAATACGGACAAAGTTATTGAGACCTCTAGCGATGTAACGTTGACAACAACAAAAGTGGAAGTGACTGAGGGTGTAAGCAAACGTTTACGAAGCCGGTTTTGACAGAATTCCTTGAAATTTTCATTAATTTACTTAAAGATATGTGAATTTTTGTTACAAATAATTACATTTAGCGTAGCAAAAAAAAAAAAAAAAATAATAATAATAATAATGTTCATGTAGTAGAGAAAAACCTGGACTGGGGAAAGAACTGTCGAATTCTGTTAAGTCTACATACGCAAAATAGATTTTCTCTCTTTATAATAGTATTATTGTGGCAGTGAATAGCTACCGTAAACAAATTCAGTATGAATCACTTTATTCCACCGTTTTTATTTTCTGTGAGAGGAACAAAGAATAGAAGTTCACGAAACCGAAAATACGTGTCGTGTATTGTTTGGAACACACCATGCTGGTGTATTCCAGACTACTCTACTTCAGCGGATGTACAAGATTTGGGTTCAACAGTGCCTAATTCGGTGGCCAGAACATTCTTCCCGTGACCGACAGATTATAAAACGACTTTGCAAAACTCAACCTTTGAGAGTCGTATTGGTCGTGAACGTCGAAAAGTTTCGAGCAGCACAAGTTGGTCCCTGCAGCAGGGACATTAAACTAATGTGCTTACTTGGTGTATCTAAAACAACTGAAAGTGATTGTAAGCACTGTGTTAACGATTAAAGTGAGTTTGGTGCAACTTCACGTTATAGATGATATTTTACTTACATTTATCATTGATTAACGGAACGTTTTTAGATGGCGAGCTACGGCTGGCTGCTGATGCACGAGAATTGAAAAACCAGTGGATGTTGTTATATGATTTGGAGAAGCAGCTGAAATAACAGAACGTACCTCATCCGAGCAGAGAAACGCTGAACGTTCTATTATCGCTGGAGCTCTTCTTCCAAGTTTGTCCGGCAGATCGTATTGGCCAGGCCCGGGAAGGTTCTGTAATCACAAAGCAAATTAAACATTCACATCAATTAATTTATTTCATATAGCTTCCGCAACATCAGTTACTACTACGTGCATAGTAGGTACAGGACGTATTCCATTCCAACAAAAATTTCATTAGAAGTACATGTTCTCTGGCCCATATTTCCCCTCCCCAAAAGAAAATTATTTTTTTTTATTAAAAAGTGTGAGTGAGAATGAGTGAAAAAAAGATTACTCATAAGCGAAAAATGGAATAACTACAAATCAAACTTGATAAGATTTTCAAAAAATATCCCGTGCCTCAAAATTAAAATTTATATAGAAGATCTTTAGAAATTTATTTTTTAAAAAATGGTTCCTATGATTCTTATTAAAATAGAATACATTAAGATTTTTTCTTGACAAATAAATTATATTTTCTTAAAATATCCTTAAAACTTTGCGAAGAAATTTTTTATATCTTGTATTGCTAGAAACATAAAGCCATAGACTCAAAAAAAGAAAAAACATAAACGAATTGTATAAAAATGTAAATTTCTTTGAAACAATATTTATTTAAACTATTTTTTTTTAGCATGAGCTGTTTCCGAGATATCTTTTATTAGTAGTTTGAATGATTTAATATTTTGTCATTCTTTAAATAGTCCTGTCAATATTTAGTTTATTTTGTCAAATGTATACAAAATTTAAATATTTACTAATAAAGTTTAGAGAAAGTCATTTAAATGTAACACCTTAGATTCATGTTGTTTTACAGAAATACACCGGGCCCAAATGACCTCGCTGTCGACGGGCCCTAAAACACCACTCACTCACTCACTCACTCACTCGACAACTCGCTCGCTGGCTCACTCACTCACTCACTCACTCACTCACTCACTACAGAAATACACTATTAGACTGTTGTAATTACAAGAGGTATACAGGAACTTGAAGCAAGTCAGGTATTTAAAAGCGGCTTATTTCAAACTCTTTCCCCGAAATAGCGAGAAACAAGTAAAGATACGCGGGACAGAACTACAAAGTATAGAAGAAATGAAACCAATGGTAATAAGATAAACGGAAATGGCTAATGGTAGAAAAAAATATTTCATATCAATCGTGTGTATTAAACGGACGTGCTTTGTTCGTATAGTGCAGTTGTTTCCATTTCATATCTGCAGCTTGGGAGCTGTTCTATTGGTCTTTGTATTTTGACTGTATTTGTTTTCATGCAGTGGCGTTGTATTTAACGTGTACAGTTTGGCTCGCCGATCTCCGGCTCTGACATTTCTCAAGAGGGAGATGCACGCTGTTGCCAGTACTTTAGCGGGAATTTCAAGCAGAAGAACATGCTTATTTTAATTATTTCACGCATTTCCATATTTCACGAACCAGTAGCTATATTATTATAACAGCGATAACAATAGGACTTACAGACATTAAAAATGGTAATACACGCACGCACAAAATAGGAAACAAACTTCACTAGCGCAAACACCAAAAGCAATTGAAGCCACGTGGGCCATACAAAATTAAAATGGCTACACGGTGTTGGATTTGGGAGCCACGCCTAGCAGCGACAATGCTGATTGGCACTAACAGACAGTTTTAACTTCCTGACCACGACATCGGAAGTAGAGACTGCCAATACTACCAACATAAACAGTTAGTGTGCGTAAAAGGTGTGAAAGAAATATTCAAATGGAGTGGTGCTGTAATAAATAACTAGCATGATAATGAAATTGCACGTTGTATTTCAATGTTTTAAAGCCAATATAGTCCTATATTTTCATTCTAAAGATAATTTTGAGGATATGTTTTCAATTACACATTACTGTATGTTGGTACTATTAATCTTGCAACTCCGCTTCCAGCAAACGCAAAACGTCAGTGCCGGTGAACAAACGGCCGTACTGTAGGTATAGTTCTAGATGATTCATATATAAATATATATTTTTGAGCAATAGTCTTACTTGTCTTCGCTTATAACAGCTATGTGGAAATATATAACTAATTAAAACACGCTTTGAAGAGTTACTTCGTGAAATTAGTGTCCTTAATGGCAACATTATGTAAACCTAAAGTAAATTCTACTTTTTGCTTTCAAAGAGTAACATTTAAAAACCAAAATATGTCAGTGAAATGAAAACGAGTTGACATGCCTGTGCACAATCCGCCGATATGACCTTAGCTGTTAAATATGGGATATAAATGGAACAAATAATTATAAAAACACGTACACGCCACTGCTATGTACGCGGTGACTGAGGAGGTTGGTAAAGTGTTTTGTAAAGATATACATAGTGACGGTATATATGGAACCCAGAGTGCAAAATGGAAATGATTAGTATTTAAGCTAATACTCGTATAAGCTACAAGATAATACAAAAATGCTTTCCATATGACGTGAACTTCACAAAATTCCCCCCAAAATTAAAGATACACATTTTATTGCTAGGTAGTTTAATACAATCTTTATACCCCGTTTTGAGAAAAGACAATTCCAAGAACTTTCCATGCTAAGCTTAGTTGGATATATGTGAGAGTTTTCTTAAAGAGTCCAATGTGCTGATATAATTGACAAGACTCGCGTGTCCTTTAAACGTTTTCTGTAAGTATATCTTTAAATTTTCAACAATAAGGCACATTTAATCCAATCTACGGCAGAATTCTAGTCAATTTTTAATTGGTGCAAAGAGCTGCGTGTTCGGAAGTTGAGTGAAGTAAACAGCTGAAACTTTCTTTAAGCTTTCTTTGCCTATAAAAGATAAATCACCCATTTCCAGTTCAAAACTTGCGTGAGAACGGTTCTGGATAATTGAGTAGCCAAACTATGATGAGTGTGTTAAAGCGGCATATACTTCTGATGGCTTCAGAGAAAAAGATTAAATCTTTAAGCACAATTTTAGCAGTGGAATAATTGAGTAATAGCCATAGGTATGCCAGTTTTGAATGTTCTTTGTGTTTCTGCTGAAAATTTAAGCAAGGACTTCGCAAGTTAAGTTATGTGGGCATTTTTCGTGAGTTCATAGTTCAAGTAAGAATCATTAAAGTAAACGCAGGCATTTTCTTGAACATTTGTACAGCATGATCAGCAATAATAAGTACGCAAACTACACTTGTCTTTGAATAGTTTCGTAAATTTGTCGATCGCATTGTTATTTAATTGGTTGGTTTACTGTTATCGCTACAAGGGTCCCGAGTTCGATTCCCGGCTCTGGGGTTGGCGATTTTAAGTCGGCCCTATCCACGCCTTCACCTCTGTCTAGCACACGTGTAGTATCCCCTATGCCCAACGTGGTTCGGAGTCCACGGTAAAAACTGTAGGTCCTCTCACCTCACCGCCATCTTCACTATCACCCTATCATCGGAGGTAATGGACACCGCCCTCTGGGTGCCTCCACCTGAGAAATGGGTCCGGTCATCGCTTGGTGGGGTGAGGTTACCCCGAAGGCCAAGGTTGCCATGTGGGGAGCGTTAGTAACTAACTAACTAACTAACTAACTAACTAACTAACTAACTAACTAACTAACTAACTAACTAACTAACTAACTAACTAACTAACTAACTAACTAACTAACTAACTGTTATCGCTACTGCCGCTAGTTGATGGTTTGTGTTTTGCAAAGCCAGTCATTGAATGTAAAACAAATTTATTGACAGAATCTATCGGTGGTATTTCATTACTTGATCTTAATCTTTCAAAATAAATATTTTTCATTACATAATTTTGATCCTTATAGTTCAAAATGAGGTTCGTGAATTCAACTTTGAGATATCGCCAATTGATTCTGACAATAGAAATTGCAAATCCTACTTTTTTCAGGTGCATTATCAGAAAAATGTCCTTAGTTATAACGTTCTTCTTGTGTTTTTCCTCTCCCGTTCTGCTCCACTAAGTCAGCAATATATAGGACACAACCAAGTTTATCTAGGTTCTCTAACAATAATGAAGGATCTTCAAAACCACTGAATGTAGAGCGACATAAAATTCCTTCGCTTCCTTTAGGAACTCTTCCAACAGTATAAGCAATGATGCAAACTTCACAGTCAACTACAACTTACAACGTGCAGAATATTAATACCATTCCTTAAACACTCAAATCGTGTAATTGTGGTCTTTTTTATACATGGCAACAAAGTTAAGCCCAACATGAATTTTATAGAAGGATACAGAAAGATAATTGAAATCACACTCCTTGGAGTACCATGAATAAAGTCTGACAGGGCTTCTCATATAGTTGTAAGAGGACTACATTATACCTCCAGCACACAACGATGGCTGAATTAAAAAAGTTAGGCTACGAGACTCAATAACTTAGAAGAAAATCAGCCTTTCAGTTCCTTATGAAATGACCTTTCTTGCGCATTTAATCGTGATAGTTTAAACACGTGTCCCCCTCTAAGGAACAGTGCATGAAACGGCCAGAACCACTTGTTATGAAATGTGTGAAAATTACTGCTTGAAGTAATTGCTGCAGTTTGGCAGTAGGGTCACAAATTATCTCAATCAAAGACGTCGAAATGTAAACAACCCAAATGAATGTCACAGGCGGCAAATATTTGTCAGGCTACACCAATACAGACTGAAAGCAGCCAAAGTGAAAACGCAAGTACGTGTATACTATATCCACAAAGCAGCCAGTCACAAGTTTACCAATATCACTGTTTTTTTCTTCTGAATTTAAAACCAGATTTAGGGTACAGAACTTAACCTAACCCCGCTTTACAATGATCTTATTATAGTAGGGCCATCAATTATAGCACAATGCCAGAAATTTCAATAGTTTGGGCATACCACATAGTTATGCAATCCAACAGAAAGATGTGTAAAATGTAAAATATGTGATGTAACAGAAAACTGTAAAGATGTTCAGACGACATACGTATACGTACGACATACGTAGAACAGGGCATACGTATCAGAGCGACGTCACTTCTGACAACACCAACAATAAATCAAGCTTTAATAACACCAACAACCAACTTCAAAGTTGTACATGCAATTATGAGCACGTTTCCTATACAACTTTCTTAGTAGATCGGATACTGGAACAACCACAGTGCCGCCTCAAGAGGAACTGATAGAAGAACATAAATGGGTGTAAACCTCGATTCAAGTCTTAAATAATATGTTACTACTATTATAAAATGTTAATATAGTGCGATCCATATAAACCTGAACCATTTCATTAGGCCATAACTTTTGAACCAATACTAGAACACACGTGTAACTTTGGGAGAATATAATACACAATTGAGAGATTACATTACGGAGATGATATCGAATTGAGAGAAGGTTATTTCCAGCAAGATGGAGCAACGTACCATACATCTAATAACACCATATAACTTGTAACCAGTTTCTTTGACAATTGAATAATCTCAAAAGATCTGTAGCCCCCATCACCGGATTTTTTTCTTGTGGGGGTATCTAAAAATAGAGTGTACAAGAATAGATCACGGACAATTGATGTTCTCAAGGAATACATTTGAACCGAAATAAGTAATATTGGTGAGGATACTCCTCACCAATAATAGGACATGTGCAACTTTGGTTCAAAAGTTATGACCTATTGACACGGTTCAGGTTTTTATAGATCACACTGTATAAAAGGAGACTTCGAAAGATGTTTTGCGACTCCCTAATTCAAAAACGAAAAGTCGCACCGTATCAAAGACGAACACTTTAAAAACATATTTCACCCCAAACTATCCTTTACATAAGCGTTTTTGTTGACAATTTTGATTTTATCAAAAATGACTGTAAATATGTTGATGATATTACGATTATATGTTGATGATATTTAGATTACCGTGGAATCTTGAAGAAATAATCAACAAGTCCAGATATTACAAAACTGGTAGTACTGGAAACATTATAAACCAAATACCCTGAAGAAGAAGGAACACGTGTATATGTATAACAAAGGCTCATTTATACGTGATGATGATGGAGCTGGAGCAGGTGGCATTTGTCAGTTTTTCACCTTTTACAAAAATGGGGGAAGACCATTACAAATTATTATTTTATCAGATCCTCTAGCGGCAATCCAAATAATAGATTTAATTCAGAATCCAAAAAGGAAAGAAATAAGAGAAATTTATTGTTTGGTTAAGCAGATACAAAATGTAAGTAGGAATATAGTCTTCCAATGGATTCCTGCACACTGTGGATTGAGTAACAATGAAAAGGCAGACATCCTAGCAAAAAGTAAAGCAAAATTCAAAATAAAATGCAATCAAAAGTACCACTGGAATCAGTTAATAGTATCAAGAAGAAAATGAATAATGATTACAAAACTAAATTTACCACCAATATATTAAGTTCGAAACGAGAAAAGTAATTCTTTGAAAATCAAAAACTAATTCCTGAACTACCTAGAGAATCAGCCATTGCCATATTCAGACTTACCACTACACATAATGTCTCACCAAATACCTACATAAAATTTGATTGTTATCATCTCCAAATTGTCGGGAAGAGCAAATAAATATCGAACCTCTGTATATCTCTGAAAAACTTAAAAACTGTCAAGATTTGTCTTGAAAATATTGGAAGGCAAGAGGAAGGATGGTTTTGTTGCTAAATACCTGAGCATTAACCACACACACAGACACAGACACACACACACACACACACACACACACACACACACACACACACACACACACACACACACACACATTTTATCCCAAACTATCGTTTGCATAAGCGTTTTTCGACAGTTCTGATTTTATTAAAATGGCTGTAAACATGTTGACTATATTATGATATGTTTAAAGTAAATTCATAATGAACGAAATGTCTTAGCTGAAACCGAATTTTCTGTTAAATGCTATATATTATTTATCTGCTATTTCCTACATGGTAGACAACTTATTTTACATGTGCTTTTCGCATTAAGTTCGAAGTTCGGGCTCTGACTGTTTTTCTTTCTAAAAATAATTGACTTGCTATTACCGCTGTGGGGAAGGTAAATAACGGTAACATTCCTAGTTAAGCTCTACTTATTCACTTCCAGGAACAGTAAAAGGCTTTAAGTACACTAAAACAGCTAACACTAATAGGCTTCACACTTGTGACTCTGATTTTCTGAAATATCTTGGGAAGCCCAACAGTGGTACCAATAACACTCCTACACATTTCCAGAAAGTCAAATACACATGAAAGCATTTGATAAGTGTTCCTATCTACGATACTTCTACGATATGTGAGGCTACTGCCTCACATCCAAGAGGTACCAAGTTCGAATCTCGGTCAGGGTGATAATGGTTTCTTCCGGAATTTTCCCTTATCCTGAAAGACGAATATCTGGTAGCTCTAATCTCTATGCATCCTGGGCTCATTTGAACCTCATTTCATTCATCGTCTTAACGTTGAGTTACATATGTACATTTAAAAAAAGTCATTTGAATATACTGAACTGGTGTGTTGGATTGTTTCCATAAAATAAATTCGATTTGTATTTTTGTGTTCAACATGAGAAATGCGTGCTCAAGCGAACAGCAATGATAATTTCTATTTTATGAGTAATGCGTAGGGAAAAAAGTGATAATGGCCCCTCTACAGATGTTTATCGCTTAGGTTTTTACATTTTAATAAACAGTACTGGAATCTTCAGAAAGTGAGCAAGTCATTCCAACTGCACTATACCAATAATGATATGTTTTGATTCGCGTTAGGTTAGGGCCGCATTGGAAACAAAAACAAAGTGGCTTTCTCGCCGATTTTGGTGGAGCTAATATAGGTCATGATTTAATTTGCTGCTAGACTCGTTTGTTACAGCAAGTAATAAAAGTAGAACACTCACATGGGGGTAAAAAAAGGAGAGCATATTTCTCCTCCAGATACCCGAGATTAAGAAAATGCAATGAAGCGGGTCGTAAACTCCGGACTCGGGATACAAGAAACATTCCCCAGATTGCATTACGTGAAGATCATAAATGTAAGGTAAATGTTCTTCTTTCTGCATAAGGTCCTACAGAGTTTTACGACCTACATAATGTCTAAAGTGTTGTGTTTGTGCCTATTTTACTTCTTTTTTTGAAATACTTGATAGGGAGAGTCCGCTGGATCTCATCTCCAAGAAAAAATGCATGCGCATACTTACTCCACGTTGTGCACGTGTATGTGTGTGATGTTTTTCATATTGGACGATGGATGAAATGATATTCAAATGAGCCCAGGGCCCATAGAGCTTATATTTACCGGACATTCATCTTTCAGGATGTGGAAAAACAAGAAACCTCAAAGAGCACCTTATCGAGATAGCTCCCGCTGATCGATTTTGGAACATCTTAAACAAGAGGCAGACACGCTACCCGCACACCACAAAGGAGGGCTGTATGAGGGGTGCCAATAGGTGGGTATTGGTATTTGTTTGTTTGGGTATTTGTGTATATTTGAGTATGCCTACATCTGCATGTGTATCTGTTTGTTTTCCTGCATCATTTGTGTGTGACTGTGTTTGTGTGTGCTTTTGTATGTGTGTATAGAAAAAAAACTTAAACAGCTGTTTTTATTTCAATTCCAAAATACTATTATTGCTGTTAATATATTTGTTATTTTAAGATTTAAATGTGTTTTAAAAAGAAATGGTTATGAACTGTTAAAATTTGTGACGAGAACAAGAAAATTAATCAGTGGGGAAAGAAAGACGTGTGATATAGGGTAGGTCATGAATGTTAAATATGTGTGGGAACGTTTGTCATTAAGGCAAATAACTGATCTTGTGCTCCTTAGTGAGAGACGCTGAAAGGAGGAGACACGTTTTGAAGTGCTTATAAAAGTATTCAATTATTATACCTTCTCAAGAAGTGACGCCGTAAACACAAAACGTGTTTTAGTAAATGAGCCAGAATGGTTTTATTTATAAGCGGGAATGTGGTGTATCTTATCTACATACATAAAGCATAAGTAATGAAAACCTGAAACAATAAATATTTCTTAAATTACGTCAAGCTTCTTTATCTTTATTAGCGGCCACGACCTTGGGAAAGAACCTTATAGTTTGGCAAAATCTAAACGCCGCAAATTAACGAAAATTATTATTTAATCATAAAATTACTCCTAAGCATAAGTTGATATTTGGAAATTTAAAAACCATATAGGAAAATATTTCGTCTCAATCGGAAACTTCATCACAAGTGAAAGTTTATTACAAATGTCGAAGCAATCTTGGACAAAATAAAACCACATTGCGAAAATCCTTCCTAAAACATAGTTGAGTACGTAAGTTGAAGACCTTAAAAAAATTGTAAATATATTACCTATTTGTTACCTTCCTATTTGTCACTAGTAGCAATCAGGAGAGAAAATATTACATTCCAAAAAAAAGGGTTATATTCATGTGTATCAGAGAGAAAGAGCGAGAGCAATAAAATGATACAAATAAGTTAAAAAGAAACCTGGTATTTAAATGAATTCACCAACTTCTAAAAGAGCGACACGACTTTATGTATACATAAAAATATTCGTTGCTGATATACTTTCTCAATTTATTGATTGAAACAATATGATTGGAATGTTACCACTGTGATAAGGCTCAGTAGGGGAACCTTAGCACCCTACCTATGAATCTGTGTCCGTGACGTGGAGGCAGGAGGAAGAGGTGAGCTGTGAGTACACAAAGAGCTGTCAGATGACAGCAGAGTGCAGGTTCTCTAAGTGCTACAGGTTGAAACTGCGATAGCGACTCGTACAACTGGCTACCCTAGCTCCTGGCGGCTTATACATCCCCTGGAGTCGCCATAGGACTAGGACTTTACGGAGGATTCGCTAATTCTGAAATAGCTAACTATGGCGAAAGCTGAAGCAAAATGTGAGTAAAAGAAACTTAGGGAAAGTAATTATCATTCCCAGCATGAACCTAGCTACTCGGGGAAACATCTTAAAAATCCATGGATCGGAGAATCCAATCCAGAATCTCCCGAATGCAGGTCTTCCCGCTCAGTTGCCATGGTAACAAGACACATATCT
>CM060952.1:83200129-83347629 GCA_030765055.1 Mantis religiosa | reverse complement strand
CAATATAATAGAACAGAATGTAAAACATTATCATGTTCGTGGTGAAAATGTCTAATCTGCAAATACAGTGGTGCTCCAACCCAACGTAAGTATACAAAGTGCATCGAGATTCTTCTGGATGAAGCATACACACATACATGCAATTCTGTTCTTTCATAACACTTTATACCACTTACTAGAGGTGTGGTGCTATACTTGTTGTGCTGTGCATATTTTTACAGTCCATTGAGGGTGGACCAAGATCATGATTTAAGATAGACATACAAATTAAGTTTTGAACTATCATAACATTATATACCATTTATTAGAGGTCACTAAGAGCAGTATATATGTTGTTAAAGTCCAATAAAGGAGGGCCCTGATCATGATGAAGGATAAACGCACAGATAAGTTCTGGTGTATAACACTGTATGCCATTTACTAGAGATCAGTAGTGTGCTATATGCTTTATTACAGTCTAGTGATGGAGGACCATGATCAAGATGAAGGATAGACACAAAGATAATCTCTGGTGTATCATAACACTGTATACCATATACTAGAGGTCACTAATGATGCTATACATTTTGTTAGTCTAGTGATGGAGGACCATGATCATGAGGAATAGACATATAGATAAACCCTGGTCTATCATAACACTTTATACCAGTTACCTATAGTTACTGGTTTGCTATATGCTTTGTTACAGTCCAGTGAAGGTGGACCATGATCATAATGAAGGATAGAAACACACATAAGCTCTGATCTATAACAATGTACACCATTTACGAGAAGTTGCTATTGGGTTTATACGTTTTATGAAATGTTGTAATATTTTTAATCTAACCACATAGACGTAAACTGTATAATTTGCGGAAAATTTGTGTAAAAATTCTGCACCGCGTTACACTTTATAAGCAGCTGTGAATGTTCACATGCATGGTTATCAAAGGGTATATCAGTTTCTAATTATTGTAAAAACTAAAGAATTTCTATTTAGTCTACGCGATTTAAACCTTTTTTTTTACTTAGATAATACTGATGTCCATCACGGTACACCAATATGCTCTAATAACAAGCAAAGAACTTTTATTGAATTTGGACTTTCCGTGATATGGCCTATCTGGACTTAGGCAATACTAATGTCTCTTACGGTACACCATTATATTCCAATAATAATCAAAGAGCTTTTATTGAAATAGCAGTATGTGTGGTATAACATTCCTTGCCTTAGGCAATACTAATTTCCTTCACGGTACACCATTATCGACTAATAGCAAGCAGAGTTTTTATTGAAGTAGCAGTCGAAGATGTAACAGTTGGCCTTTAATCACCGCTTGCAACAAGCCTCATTAACAACCGCGTTTTAAATCAACATAAAATTCCCAGATGAACAAAACTCATTAAGAGAAACCTGTTACTCGTTCTGGAAAATAATTACAGCATGGATTTTTTGGACACACAGCTAATTACATTATGAGAGAGAGACTTGCTTGTCATGCAACTGCTGTGGATGCTTGCGTATTCATGGGGACGCACTAATACCGCTTCTGCTTTGGCGGCTGCGGCGGCCATAATTTCATTTTTCTCTATGACACAAATAAATCTCCAACTTCTTCGTCTTTGTCCCTCTGTCTCTTTCGTTCCTTTGCGAATTCCTTGCTTTGAAGTTGTGCATCTCTTCTTGGCGTGCTTTCGCTCTTCTTTTGCTTAATCTATCACTTATAACTTCAAAGGGACGTTATAAACAAATACACCTCAACAGACCATCTTTTTAATAGTTGTTTTCGAGGATAGTATTTTCACTTTCTACAATAGCAAGTAGAGGAAGTTGGTGTCTGATACGACACTGTCACTGGAATATTTGTTTTGAGACTCCCAGAGTACAATATAGGCATTTTAGACAGTGTTTGTGTCTGTAAACGACACAACTCAAAAAAGAAAGATGTGATAAATACAGGGATGGGTCCTCGATACTCACGATACTTGCATGGTATCGAGCGATACTTCAGAAAACTTGCTCGATACCTTTACGATTCTTTAGTTGTGATTTTGCAATTTTTATTTTATTTTAAAATCACAAAATATTACTGTCGCAAGTAGAACACTGCAAATTTCCAGAAATTTCCAGGGAAGTGGCATCTGCACGGTAACATTATGTAAGAAAATAATCGTGTGTCAAATTCAGTGTCAGTTCCCAAGAAGAAATAACTGATATCTCAACGACGATTTGTCACCCCCTCTTTCTAGTTCACTATATTACTGAAAAAAAAAAACAACTAAAATGAATGCCAGTAATAAAAAAAATTAACCACTAAATATTTGTGTAGTCCATCTGCAACAGTTTTCTCTGAAAAATTATTTAGCATAGCAGGATTCATATATAACAAAAGAAATAGACTTGATCCCCAAAGTGTGAAAATGCTAGTATTTTTTTAAACAAAAACTTATAAAAGTGGACTATTTTGCTTTTAAATAACTAACGTAGAGCTTAAAATAAGAACGCTGAAGGTTTTAAGATTTTTACGTAATTTTATTGGCATTACACAGTTCAAAAAATTGAAAGTCTTGTTTGCAAAAATTTAAAATTCTCTTTATTACAGGTAAAAACACGTCCTAGCCTGACAGCAGCAGTATGAAGCAACATATGCAAACACAGTCTTCGAGGTCTCTCGTTGCTTCATCACACGTAAACAAACGAAAGAAATCACTTGCGATACACTTCAAATAGCTGCACACACAATTAACAGCTCACTAGCAACTGACTCGCAACTCTCACACTGCCGGCTTTTATACATCCAAATACTGTTCTAGAATGCCGCAGACGTTTCAAGGCCTTTCGGTGCGCAGCGAGAGAAAGATAGAACTATCTCTGTCTCTTTTATTCTCTGTTTCCCTTTCTCTCTTGGCAAGCGTCCAGCTCCGCGCCTACGCGCCTACGACCGCACAAAATGACTCGGCGTCAGTATCGAGTATCGAAGTATCGGGTGTCGTGCATATTTGTACCGAAAATCGAGTATCGAGAAAAGCTGGTATCGACCCATTCCTAGTTAAAAATGGAACTTAGAATTTAGGCTCATATTCCAAGTAAGCGAGCCAAAGAATTTCAATTAGGAGTTCCCCTTGTTATTTGAAGATCGTAGGTTCAAATCCAGTCCAGACTAATGTGCTTAGAGCGTCAGCGCATGCGGGTAGATTTATTTACATGTAAGTGAACTACTGTGGCACCGAATTCCGGCACACCGGTGGCAATAATATGATTCTGATAGTTGGTAGCGCCATTAATAAAATATTTATATTTTGGAGAGTTTCAAGGATCCCTTACATGTTTTTGTCAAATTATGTATTTTTCAAAAATAGCTCTCAGGAGTTTGAGTTTTAGATACGTCTATGACAAACGGAACGCTTATCTACAAATTACTATATACCAGGTGGCCCAACTACTTAATCTTTGAGATAAACAGATATCCCTTCGTGCGTTAGAACTGTTGCAGAATCTAACGGGGTAAATCCAGTTCAACGGACGGCAGTGGCGAGAACGAATTTTGTTCTGCAGCGAGTGACTGGAGGTAGTTCCCAGGTTTGAACTCACGTGTGCAGTACGTGATAACAGACAAGAATAGCGTAAACAACAGAAAAAGTCTTAGAATGCTTTCCAATTATGTCAAAATCTCTTTTTTGAAAGAACAAACTAACTCTTTAGATTGGTAACTTATTCAGCAATTTTTATTTCGCTTGTCCATAATTACCCATAGCTATTTTTACATTCTCCACTACGTACTTGCAGTGTGCAAAGAAAGTGTTGCGTTCCACCTAAAAATTCAGTTCTGAGATTTGAGTGGAAATACAGTAGAACAATATCCATGTACTCGTCAAATGATGTAATTAGATCACTATGATTATATAATAAATGAATGAGCGATTCTTTTACTTCAAGTCAAACCTTTTATAATGTTTTGGGCTACGCATGAGAGATGCACAGTCAGACAGTGCTATGTAAACATATTCCTCTCAGCACTATGCTGCTAATATGTCAAATGCGTCTAAGGGACAAGGATTTTGTCTAGTGTGTAAAATGATAGCTCAGCAGTTATAAAGTAAACATAGGCACATTTTAGCCTGTAATAGGGACCTTCAAATTGTATTGAATGAAACAAATCAGCAGAGTTAACCGAAGTTTCAATGTTGTTTCCATACAAAGGCAAAAAACTATAGACACGCAAGATTGCTTCATATTCTGCTTACCTTGAATTAAAGGCACAGATTTGTCACTTAAGATTTACTTTACAAAGAGTATAGTAATTTAATTACCTATAACTATGATATCGAACCTAACAATATTAATGATAATAACAATAGGAAGGAACTTAACAATAGTAATATAAATAATAGCAACAAATGAAAGGGAGAAAATGCTACAGAAACACAATATGCCCTCAATAGTGTTCTTTATTGATCTTTGCAGTAATCATAGTTGGTAAAATGAATGTAAGGGATCTGATGTGCTGCACTCATAAGACTTTCTCTACTCTTGTGAAAATATTCCTACAAATGCTTATTGTTCTATCAACTTCAGGTCAATCGAGATAAACGCTATCTTATTGCAACTTTTCTTGTAGGTGCAAAGTCAATATCTAAATACTGCAGGCTTTAAGTTATAGTCGATTATTGAAAGAGTTGGTCCCTTGTGACGTCATTTACATTGCGTTCTCTTTGCATGGACAAGCGTTAAAAATGAATATTGCCTTCCCATTTGAGTATAAGTATTGGAAACTTCAGGATAATAGTTGTAATATGGAATATTTTCAGATGTGATCACCCTAGAAGAGGATGGAAATATGATGGAAATATTAAATATATTGAAATGTCAACATGGCCTCTGTCTCTATCCACAGATTTCATTCATCCCCGATATGACCTAGTTAGAGTTCGTTAATTTAAAAAGATGTATTTTCTACTTACAATCTACTTAGTAAAGAAAGTATTAACAAAAATGGAAACATGTGTTTCAACCTCCATAGGGATAATAACTGCAGAGGCATATGCTTTGGGGTATGTTAAGGTTTTTGCACGACAAAATAATTCTAAACAACAATTTATTTACCAAATTGGTAGAAATAGAAGCTTATTTCAGACGTGGTATATTCTTTTTCTTTGAAATCATTGAAAAGCAATGTAAAACAGCAAAAATAATATTAGAGCATTATTTTTAAGTGCACATCAGGGTTTGGCATGCATTCCGGATTGTTTATCATTGCTATCTAGGCCAGGCTAACGACAATATCCCGTGCCATTATGTACTGCTTCTCTGCTCCTGAGGATTCGTTTTACCAGTTTTGAGTAGGTTACTTTTCTAGAACATCTGTATACGAAGTAGAGAATTGAGTAGAGTTCAATTGACAGCAGCGAGTACAGTTAAAGTGTCAGTCCTTTATTGTGATTAGCTAGGATTTTCTTCATTAGACATTTATTATTATTATTATTATTATTATTATTATTATTATTATTATTATTATTATTATTATTATTATTATTATTATTATTATTATTATTATTATTATTATTATTATTATTATTATTATTATTATTATTATTATTATTATTATTATTATTATTATTATTATTATTATTATTATTATTATTATTATTATTATTATTATTATTATTATTATTATTATTATTATTATTATTATTATTATTATTATTATTATTATTATTATTATTATTATTATTATTATTATTATTATTATTATTATTATTATTATTATTATTATTATTATTATTATTATTATTATTATTATTATTATTATTATTATTATTATTATTATTATTATTATTATTATTATTATTATTATTATTATTATTATTATTATTATTATTATTATTATTATTATTATTATTATTATTATTATTATTATTATTATTATTATTATTATTATTATTATTATTATTATTGCTGTTAACGTTATCATTGTTCATATTATTATGGTGTAAACAAGTACGTAAGAATTGATTTATTTATAAATATGTTGTCATGTTTAAATTAGTGATCGATAGGTTAGTTTGGACTTGGCAGATATTTCAGGAAGACTTTCAATTTGTTTTCACTAAAGATGTAAAAATGCAGTATCGTTCAGTGTGTCACATTTTAGTACATTCTCATAAAAGGTATGGCCAGCCTGTAACCACTTGCACTATGTTGTTAGTTTCTTTCACAGCTGAGATGTGTACCACGAAGACGTCTATACACACTTTACAAAATTACATTCTAACTGCCGCAAAATATTAAATAATTTCCAGTTATAATTATTAATAGAACAATTATACATTTTCGTATAACTGAACAACTAATATATTAATATCATAACACAAAATCATATGCATAACTTATGGCGAACAAACTTCAGTATTTCTGCCCGCTGAAGCTAATAACAAAATATTAATAATAGTTTTTGGCCATAATACTTATGCAATATACAACTAAAGCAAGAATTGTAGTGTAAATATAGTAGTTCCTTTGTAATACCCTGAGACGTGTTGTACAAACATGTACAGAACAAAGTAAACTCTACTACAACTTCTACATAACTGTATCAAGAGTCAAGGCGGAATTACGATAGAAGACAAAATTTGAGTTTGGAGAGCAGGAAGATCAACTAGGGGCAATTGGGACAATCCCGGGAAGAAAGGCAGTACAAGAAAAGCTGTACTAACTGACGGCGTTGCATCTACGAGCGGTCCCCCATTTTTAAATATTCACGCAAAGCACACCATTTCGCTAACTTGACTAAACAGTGCAATTACATTAGTATGGCAACGAAGGAAGGCTTCAAAACAGTTTATTGGTTATAGTGTACAGTGTAACGCGGGACTGTGGTTGCCGGAAGCATTCGCTGCCATGGCAACCCTAGCAACTATTAGACTGCACCTAGCTGCCACAATGGACTGTTGTTTTAAAGACGAGGATCCGTTCTTGATGAGAAGTGATTATGCCGCATGGTTACCGCGAATATCTATGATGTGATTTGCGCTGATCGCCGAATGAAAGCTCACGAACTGACAGGGGTCATAGGTGTATCGAACGGCAATTCATATTACGCATGAGAATTTGAAGATGAAAATATCAACCTTCCTTGGAAAGCAGGAAAGGACATTTCCAAACTCTGAAGCTATTGTTGTTACCTTTGCTCAGACTCAGATTCATTGGTATACTCCACAAATCAAGAAACAAATTAAGACAATGGGTTTTTTCTGGTGAATCTGCTACACAGAAGATAATTCCATCAGCCAGAAAACGATAGTGATAGACCTTTTTATGCAAAGTATCTTCTTCTACTTCAAGCTAGAGGCTTTAGGCCCCTTTAGTTGTTGAATCCATCTTTTTGCCATCCGACCAGCACTTCTTTTTCCAGTAGATAGATATTCAGCAGCTATTTTCTGGATTGTTTCTTGGTTCATACGTTGTAGTGTTCCCGTCATTTCTGTTTATATTGATCTACAGTTTCTAATAGGCTGTTAACCTTTAGGTTCTTTCTTATTTCATCATTTCTGATATGATCCAGTCGGATCACTCCCGCTACACTTCGGAGAAATCGCATTTCGGCTGCCTGTAGTCGGTTTCTATCTTTCTGCTTTAAGGTCCAAGTTTCACTCGCGTATAAGACTGTTGGTATTGCTATAACTTTATATAATTAAATCTATGTATCTCTTCTTGTCTTGTTATAAATTGCTCTTCTAATAGTCCCACACATGTATTTAAATTTTGCAATTTTATACTCAATATCTTTTTCATGAGTGTAAGATAATTGCCAGCCATGGAAGTTAAAGGTAGTAACTTGTTCTATGATATAATATTTTACTACCATCTTTGATCTCACCGCCCTGTTACCTATAAAAGCCAACACTTTTGTTTTCTCTTTCGAAATGTTTTAATTCATCTTTTTGGTAATTTTCTATAGTTCAAACTTCTTCGTCACTAGCTTAAATAATTTGATCACCAGTGAAAAGAAGATTTATGACAATTTTTCTTTTGTTGACATTTTCTGATATATTAAACGTATGCACCTGCAATTTCAATTTCCTTATTGCTTCGTCGGTATAGATGTTGAAAAGTGCTGGCGACAAACTGCAGCCTTGTCTTACTCCTAAATTTCTTTTCTCGTAATACATTTTTCCTTCTTTGGATTTATAGCATATAGTGGAGTTTCCATGTTTAATTTTTGTCACATCGATTTAAAATGTTTATTCCATAATGTTCCGAAGTTTATCTTTTTTAATATTATCAAATGTCTTGTGATAATCTATAAACAATAAATGTAGTAATTTATTTATATTATGCGTTTTAAATTTTTCCATAATTTGTTTTATTATGAATATATAATCGATACATGATCGTTCTTTCCAAATCCCGGCTGTTCTTCTAAGAGGATGGTTTCAGTAACAACTTGTAATCGGATGCAAAGTGTGTGATACCTAATATAATTTTAAGTCAAACTAGTATTCTATATATTGCTAGTGTTCACCTAGTATTGCCGGTGTTAAACTGCTAAGGCTGTGACAACTTTTTCATTGGAACATTAGGCTTAAAGAGCATTTTAGGAACATCAGGAACAAAGAAATAGGCAAATCGGAGGTAACGTAAGATTTTTTAAATGAGAATCTGATATAGAACTAGAAATCCAATTATTAAAACATGTTCAGGCTCCAGCTACATTAACCACGTGTGAACATATATTCATAAAAGCTTATGAAGGAAAACTGTTCAATTTCGACACTTCCTTTGAAGAGAACCCACACTTCCAAGTTCATCAAGATACCAACAGAGACACCCTTATCGCCACCAAAGAGTTAAAATCAACATTCAATAGTCAGAATTAGCTGAGAATTTTAGGAACGTCCTAACGAAACGTGTTCTAGGTAAACACTAGTAATACATAAAGCATTGGGTACTAGTTCGACTCAAAATAATATTAATTTTATCTTCATTGTATCATAGTCCTTACTCATAGGAATGTGTCATTCTTGTTGGTCTTTACGAATCGGAAAAAAGCGACTACGGATACATTGAGTTATTGGCCCTATTTTGGCGAAGAAAACAGTGCTGTTTCACCACGACAATGCACCAGCAGACCCATCCGGTGTTGTCGGCGCCAAACTGCATCATTTGCTGCTAAACCCTCCATATTCATCCTATCTGGCTCCCTGTAAGTTCGCAAACATAAAGAAATTGCTCTGGAGTACAAAATGAGGTCATCGTATTTATCAGAGTTTGACAGCTATTATTTTTGAAGGGGTTAAAATGGCAGGAAATTTGGAAGGAGGGTGCACCCTGAAAGGAAACTATGTTTAATTATAAATAACACAGGTACTGACTGCACTAAGAATCTGTTCATATTAGGTATATAAGTTCCGTTTGCTGTGACAGGAGACCTTAATTTAAGGCAGTGAAGCGGTTTACCGGTGCACATAATAAAATAAAATCGCTTCCCAAGAAAAACGATTATCCGAGCTATTACCTCGAGGCGAGCTTTGTGATCGATTAGTTCAGATGTACGTGGCAGATAGCTGGTCCGTCGCCGTTGTTCCCTCACACGCTCTAATTGCAGTTGAAAGGGTGTTGGTCTCTTTTGGTCCACATCGTAATCTGCAGGTCCAGGACTAATACCCTGCAACACCAGCCCTCTCTCACCCTTCATCCGACTCCAGAAGTTGCCACGATAGAACTCTGTGGCTGACACATGATCCTGCAAAAACACACAAAATTTACTTACTTCTGAACGTAAACTTTACCATGTTTCTCTTATTATTTTACTCTGGTGAGTAATTATAATAAGCTGGAGAAGTATTGTTTTCCACCAAAAATTTAATACTGATATTTCACTGGAAATGAATGTTCTGAGAGTGCATGAATAAAAAATCATTTTTAAACAGCATTGAGTGTATGTGCGTGTCTGTGTCTCTCTGCGTCTGTGAACAGGGCAACTAAAAACCTAACGGTCGGTCCAAATCAAACTTCATATTTAAGTTCAGTGCTCTCAAGGACGTTAAAGAAGATTTTTTTTTTTTTAGAAAAATTCTCTACGTAGAAAAAGTTTGGATAGGTAGAGTCAAACTGAAAAATTCAATGCTTAGTCGGGATTTGAAGCACGCACACGGCTAGTATGGAAGAACGACCAATTTCCATCATTTGACCTAATAGCTATGAAGCTTGGGAACATAGTACATCGCTACAAAAGGTGTCTACCTAATTGTATATGAGAATCCCTAGTATTTACCGGGAAAATACGAGTCAGTTGGAGAATTTAATGTCATGCTGATATGTTGGCCATGGTAGCTCAATGGTTAAGAGCAACTGGACGGAGACCGGGAGATCCGTGGTTCAAATCCCGGCTATGGCATTGAGTTTTTCAGTCTGACTCTACCTATCCAAATCTTAGACTACACATGGCTAGTGTGAAATTAATTAATTCACACGGAAGAAGTTTCAATAGTTATTTTATAAAACTTACTAATGATCTTGAAGAAAATCACACATGTTTAATATATTGAATTCTCTGGGACTAATCTCTGAGTTTTCTTCACTCTGTATGACTTCTTCGTAACTGTGAACTTTGAGAGATAGACAAAATCTCACTAGGAACGAATTCAGATCTCCTTAAAATATCAGATTTATGTCAAATAATCCTTCCTTTTCTATATAATCAATTTAACTTATTGGACTTAACAAACATATTACAATAAATATAATTTGTTATAAGTTTAAAAATTATAAATTCTTCCAGAGGACTAGTTTCGTAACATGCCCATTACATACTCAGCTTTGTTTGTTGAGGATAAAGAATTAAAAATAAATAGTTTAACCCTTTCCTTATAACGCTGCTCCTTTTAATAGCTTAATTTACAGGTTAATAAATATATCTCTACATTAAGAGGAATTTAATATAGGGTATAAATGCATTTTAATACTGATTTAACTAGTATCTTTAATAAATATTTTATAAATAAATATATTCAAATTTAAGTATAAAAATGTAAATGACATTTCTATGCTTAACAAAATATAAGTTGATTATAATTTAAAAAAATTAAGTTACGGTCCCTGGGCTATAAAACATTTTAATTTCTTTTAAAGAACTTGTTGCAATCCCGATTACTGAAAATAAATACATTATAAAATGTTCTCCAAAATGGATGAAATTTAAGACATTAAATATCTGGCGTTTATCGATTTAACTGTTTAGATTGCGATCAGGCTTACACTGGAAGGATCATACGTAATGTGGAAATAAGAATGGAGGAAAACTTCAGAAACATTAGGTATAAACAAATTGATGAATTAGCTGTTTCACTGAACCACGAAATAAATCCAGAATTTAAATTATTAGTCATTAAATGAACCGATGGATTTAATGGCTTATGGGGAAAATATTTATGTTAAAGAAATATAAATCACATGATGAACTTTGAAATACCACCAATTGATTCTACACATAAGTTTGCTTTATTTTCAGTAGATGGCAGTACAATAGCAAACAAATCATCACCTACCGGAAGTAATAGATGCAAGTCCTTTGGAAGAATATGTAACTTTTTAAACAAATAAATAAAGTTTCTCACAAATTATTATATTTTATTGTAATATTTGTATTGCTTGTCTGTCAATAGTTTCAGTTTTTAAGTATTATTAACAAACATATATTTCTCAAATAATAAGTCATTCCTGTTGCTTATGTCCTGGCCAGAACATAATTTCAAAGCCCTCATATATGTACCAGCTCTTAAAATACTTGAAAAATGTTTCAATCCTATTTGACCTCCTATTGCCATACTTCCCTCACAAAAAAAGTATAATAAATGCATATGTACAAATGCTTATATTGGCTAACGTGAAACACATATGAAAATGTTCTTTAAGAATAGCTTTTGACAATAATTGTACAGTAAAGATAGCAAACAGGAAGTCTACAATAATATTATTGTGGTACGAATTAATTTCTACATTCTTTGCAATGTTATATCTTGCCCTCTTATTTCGGAATTAAACAAACTGTAGTTATAATGAAGTGAACTTAAAGTGAATTGTATGCAGAATTTAAGATATTCATTTTAATTTACGTTCCAATAACACAAATAACATTTTAATAAAAATGTTCATATAACTTTTGAGTCCATAAGAATTAGATACGCATTTTCATGTAAAACACATTTTGTTGTAAGTGTAATGCTTCAAACAGTATGAAGTTTCATATTTTACTGTACTTTATATATCCATAAATAAATTAATAAATATACCCCTGAATAAAGATGAATTTAATAAAGAATATAAACGTATTATTAATACTGCTTTAGTTAATATCTTTAATAGAGACTTTATACAAGAAAGTGTGAAAAATTTAAGTATTAAAAACTGTTAATGATATTTCTACCCTTAAAAGTTAAAAGAAAATTATAATTTTATAAACATACTTACCATCCTTGGGTTAATAAACATTTTCAATTTTTTAAAGAGTTGATGTAACTTTAGTTCCTCAAAATAAATGTAGTATTAAAAATTTACTACATTTCTCTAAAAAACTAAAATTCCTAATAATAAAAAAATCTGGTTTTTATCAATTTAATTGCTTAGATTGTGATCAGGTTTATATTTGAAAGACGAAACGTGATTTGGAAACCAGAATGAAAGAACATTTTCAAACATTTAGTATAAAGAAACTGACGAATCGGCCGTAGCAAAACATTTTTGGTTATTTAACCATGAAATAAATCCTAAAGTTAAATTATTAAAGCAATTAAATGGTCCGACAGATTTAATTGTCTGGAAAAAATATTTATTTTAAAACATAAAAATCGCGCAATGAATTTTGAAATATCAGCAGTCGATTCTGTTTTTAGGTTTGTTTCGTTTTTAGATTTTGGTAATACTGAGAAAAACACAGTTAACTCTGATACCCACTGATACCCATTGAAGACGATGTAGACTAAAGTTTACGAAATCAATCTCATCAATTAATAGGACTTTACATCATTTTCTTAAGATAAGTGAAGTTTTTATTGCAAATAGTTGCATTCGTGTAATATTTATTGTTTCACTGTAGCTAGCTTCATTTTTTACGTGATTTCTTGCAATTATGTGAGATATGCTGATCATATTTCTACTGTTAATTTACTCATTGTAAAACAAATACTTCCACAATTTTCATATTTATTGGTAGCTTTTCGACACGCAACGCTACATTGATCTGCTCTCCATGCCTACCATACGCGGAGCAAAGCATGACGCTAACAACCGCGTCTGACGCTACTTTTAAATTTGTCCGTTGGCCTACTACTGCTTTCAAAATAATCTTTATTACTTTAACTGTCGTTGACCATTTATATCATATTTGTTATTGCGTGCGTGCGTGCGTGTGTGTGTGTGTGTGTGTGTGTGTGTGTGTGTGTGTGTGTGTGTGTGTGTGTGTGTGTGTGTGTGTGTGTGTGTGAGTGTGTGTGTAATATCGTTGAATTATTTGTTCCTGAAAAAGTCGTAACTGTACAATAATATCGTTCTTTTCTGTAACCTAACACATTAGCAGCTATTAATCTTGAAGTTATTTTATAAATAAACTTACGTTAGGACAATACGCTTGAGGTCCAGGTCCGTATTTCCTTATACGAGGCCCAAAGCGTACTGGTTCATATCTCGGACCAACAATCACTTTAAATAGGTACAGCTGAAAATAGAAACAATAGAATGTTGTATTTGGTTATTCATACTGAGGCCATCTGTGATATTTTCCTGAGAACTATCTTACTACTACATGACTTGAACTAAATCCCAATGAAGCTACTAATACGAGTATTTGTCGTCTTTGAGTGCAACCGTGGTCTACAATAAACAGCCAATAAAGACAAAAGATAATGGAGGCACTGTCGCTAAAATATATTAAACACAAGACAGTAAATCCAAACAAGGATAATGACCGTTTGAAATAGCCCTGCCAGTCTATAACGTTGTGAAAACGAGATGATTAATGGAAGTTTTGATATGCTTCATCATGTAAGATAGATACATAAATTAAGTGTGTAAACATACTTCCAAAAATGTTGACCTAATAAAACTTTCATTCTTCATTATCTTTGAATGTAATAATAGTATGGGTTTGAAAATTACAACGTGTCCCGTTATGTTCCATTATTTGATATATCTGATTGTTGAGCTTACATGAAAAAAAAAAAACGTTTAATTACCTTTCATTCTATGTTACTATTTTAATAATTTAATTAAACCTCACATTAAATCTTCTAAGAACTTGTATGCATGAAGCATGTTTCACTTTATTGTTAAATGTCTGTTATTTCAAGAGGGAAATAAAAGTATCAGCACAACAATGAAGTGCAATACAGAAGAAGCAACACTAGCAATGTGTTAGGATTGATTAGTGCATTGCTGTGTAATATGCTGAAAAGGTATTAATGAACTATCAGCTGCCTCACGTTCAAGAGGTCCCGAGTTCGAATCTCAGTCAGAGTGAGTTACCTGGATAAGAATTTTTCCGGAATTTCCCCTTATCCTTCAAGACGAATGTCAGGTAACTCTAAGCTGCATGGACCCTAGACTCATTTGACCATCATTTCACCCAATTCATTCACCGTCCGTTATGACTTAACGTTGGAGGACGTAAATTACACACAAAAAAGAAACTATCGGCGTATCTTCAGGTGAATTCGACCATGGTTGCAATGAGTCACTATCACATTTAAATACAAAAAAATTCACCATACACAATACAACAATACCTAAATTAATAATAAAAAATATGCAGTGGGCATCTTTTTGAGGACTTACAGAGGACTTGTGAGTACTGTTCACTGTAATTGATTAAAATTTATTAGTCTTTGTCAAGTACTTCATTGTTAGATCAAATGTATACTGACTTGACTGTTGGTGTATGATCAATCAGTAATATAATACTTTCTCTGACAGCTTAAGTATTCAATCAGAAATATGTATGTCCACATTCACCGGGAACAAATGTTTTGAGGCTTTTCGAGTTCCCCCAAAAGAAACATTTTTATAAAAAGGCCCATGCATGTCTCTTTGACCAACAATACTCAGAAACAAACTCTACATGGTTGTGTTCGCCTCTGTAGTGTACGTGTTAACATGTGCGCCTCAAATTCAAGTATCTTGAGTTCGATTCTCGGTTAGGTTGAATCATAAGATAATATTTGTTTTTCGTCATTCTCAGATGATGAGCGTAAAATAATTGTAAGCACTATGTAACCCGGATAGTTTCAGCATAATTGTAAACATTTTATTCATGCTTTGTCCAATATGAACTTACCAGGGCAAAGAACGTTAAACTCGAAAATAAACGGAAAAAGTAACATTTGTGGTGTCACCTTACATTTGACTTCGATACTGCTTTCAGGATATTGCAAGAAACAAACAGAAAAGCCTTTTCCATTTCAAAAAGCTATGCAACCCAATGACAACGAGTATCTCTCGGAAGCAGATAACTCACAGAAATGTTTCCTTAAACTGTTTGTCTACGGACAGCTATGTTTTTGGTGCGAGTTTTGTTTTCCTGTCTCTGATTGTTTAGAAATTATATGAAGCTTTATATTGCTCATTCCGAATGAAGAAGACCACATGTAATTCACAGAAGATTACAAATGTAAATTTTATTTTTATGTAAATATCTTACTATTTTTATATTATGTCAAAACAGTTACAGCCGAATCTGAGAAAAGAAAAAATAAGAAAACGTTTTCAATGTTAAGGGTTGTTTCGAATGGGAGATTGTCTTGCAAATAACTTTTGGCACGTTCAGAAAACGTTGAACTCAATTAACCACATGGTATTTCCGTGTATTCTCATACACCTACATAGATACTAGTATTTTGTTCATGAGCCTTTAAAACTTGTATTCCCGATGAACTCTCTATATAAATGTTCAGTGCTTCCTGTACTTATATTCATCATCCATGAAGTTTCTTTTGTCTTATTTATTTTCAGCATAGTTACACAAATAGTTAATACCTTTCCGTGGACTTGTCGAGGCTTAGGTGGATATCCCTCGGCAGGCTTCCTCGAAACGGCTGGCTTCGTCTTTTAATTGAAACAGAATAATTAACAGTTTAAATTAATTTAAAATACATCTTTTCATATATGCTAATATTACAAATAGAATTTGTGTATGTACGAGGATGGGTCAAAAAGTAATGCCTACTATTTTTTTTTCCTTAAATAAGTAAGTTATGTGAAAACTTTGAATTTGGCGCAATTCCTCAAAACTTCTTCTCCAATCCCCTGAAGTGGTAACTTCCTAAGTCAACAGGTGGCATCACTGCATCCTCTTGCAAAATTGCTGACATCGACATTGGTATTAGACAGCGCTCTGTGATTGAATTTTTGACTGCGGAAGGTGAAGCGCCAATTCGCATTCACGAAAGGCTAAAAAAGGTGTATGGTGATGCAACGGTGGATATCAGCACTGTTAGACGATGGCCTCGTCGCAGTAACGAAGCTCAAGGGCAAACACCATTGGCAGATGAAAAAGGAAGCGGCAGGCCGGTGACTGCAGTGACTCCATGCAACATTCGGTGAGTCGATGATATCATTCGTGGTGATCGCCGGGTAACAACAGGTGAATTGTGTCGCATTACCTCCCTCGGTAAAGCCAGTGTGATGACGATTATTCAACAACTGGGTTACTCAAAAGTCTGTTCATGTTGGGTACCAAGAGTGCTAACCGCCCAAAACAAAGAAACAAGGAAAACAATAGTCTCCGAACACTTACAGCGCTTCAATTTGGAGCAAGAGGAGTTTATGGAAAAAATTATTATTGGAGACGAAACGTGGGTTCATTTTTTGAACCCGAATCAAAGAGGCAGTCAGTGGAATGGCATCACACAACGTCACCAAAGAAAAAAGAATTCAAAACTCAGTGGTCGGTAGGGAAAGTTATGGGGACAGTGTTTCGGGATGCAGAGGGTGTGCTTATGATTGATTTTTTGTAGCAGGGATGCACAATAAATTCTGTCCAATACTTCAGAACTCTCAAAAGGTTAAAACACGTCTTCACCAAGTTCGCCCAACAAAACCTATGGCGGATGTTCTTCTTTTGCATGACAATGCAAGACCACACACCAGCCATTACACCACTGCAGAAATTGAGAAATCGGGATGGCAAGTCTTACCTCACCCCCCATACAGCCTTGACCTGGCACCATCAGAGTTCCATCTGTTTGGGTCACTAAAGTAAGCTCATCGTGGGATTCATTTTGAAGATGAGGAGGCTGTGAAAACGTCCGTGCGTCAATGACTTAGGAAGCAAGACCGTCTGTTTTACTGGAAAACATGCCTTAGTTAAAAGGTGGACCAAAACTGTGGAAAAGGACGGAGATTATTTTTAATAGTGAAAAACTAATCGTCAATGTCGTAGTTTTCAAGCTATGTAAATTGGTATCAATTTTATTGGCAATTAAAAGAGAAAAAAAATATAGGAGGCATTACTTTTTGAACCACCCTCGTAAAAGGTACTGTTATTAGAGAGCGGACAAACCGAGATGCACATATTTGTTATACGCATTGTTTTGTACTACATATAAAACTACTTATTATTCACCTCCCACCTGTATACACACAGTTCTTAAGTGTTTAAAATTTAGATTTACTACTCATCAATTAATTAGACATATAAATTACTCCTCTTGAAGTTTATTCCCAAAAATTTAGGTACGCGAATTTAATTTCTTAAACATTTCAAGTCGTGAATAGTGAGATAATGTGTGTTGGTTTGTTTTGACACACAGTATCTATGTCAGAACTACTTACCTGGCAAAACTCTTCAGGGTTGAGATCCGGACCCCTGTATCGCGGTGTCACTTCTTTGGGATATTTAAAACGCTCTGCTTTATTGCTCAGCGCTTTTCCTCCCTTAAAATAAGTAAAGTTCCTATTTATAAAATACATTCAACATAGGTTACACATAGAAAAGATGTTATACATTATAGTTCAATCGCTGTATTCCCGAATGCCATTTAGCGCGTCCGAATGAGGCAATGTTGCCAGTTCCTGTCACTACTATGAATACTTGCATATATGTGCCCTCTTTGCAAAATACAAACAATGAAATAATTTCTTTGTTAAGAATACATAAAGAATGGAGAGAGCATTTACAATAAACAAACTCAAAGAGATTTAATATGCTCACATGTAACTAACTTTACCAGAAATACAGCTTACTTTGCTTACAGGAGAACTGGCAAGTTGGGCACAATGGAGGATATTGTAACTCAACTGTTTTGCGAGGGAAACCTTGCCTGATTTTATTTTATCATTTATATTTTGTTTTGTATGGAGCAACACTCTAAGCAAGTCTATAATGTATCTGTTGCGACGAAACAGAATTGCTCCCTTTACTGCAGAAGTTAACATGTTGGTATGCTAAAGCTGGTTATTCCGGCTGTCTCTGCCTCACGGAACATCATGACCGGGAATACAGCGACGGAACTATATATTCACGTGACTTCCTCTACTCTTGCACAAACTATTGTTGCACACCTTATTCTTCTGTTTACCTCACGTTGATTGAGATAGGGGTTTGCATAGTTCTGTAAGCGCAGAGAAACCGAAACTGGGACCAACCGAGTACGGCCCTATCACGTCACAAAAATTAATGTAACTTAATGCAGATATTGCAAACAAACTCTATATTCGTAAGTTACAAATATTGTAGAACCTTGCTGTTATTATTGTTACTACTACTACTACTACTACTACTACTACTACTACTACTACTACTACTACTACTACTACTACTACTACTACTACTACTACTACTACTACTACTACTACTACTACTACTACTACTACTTCCACATCCGTCGTCGTCATCTGATTTTATTTTACCCCCTCTGGCCAGCGTGATTGGAGGGCTTGATGAGGAAGACTTTCAAAAAGAATTGTGAAAGTTACATCGTGTGTCCTCATCAAGAACGGATTGCCTAAGGGAATATCTCGATTAAGAAGTTGGACTCTGGTGGACTAACGTATATACGCTGCACGCTACCGTAAGGGTTTCTCAGAAAGGAATACAGACCGCGTACTTCCTTTAGGCCTAGCTCAACAAAGAATATAAAGTCTTTAATTACAGACTGGAGTTTAGTTTTTATGGACATTGCTGCCACAGTATTAATTTATCTAAAACGGAATGTGAATCAAAGCATGCGTTTCTCTGTTAGAGCAATTAATTAAGAAAGTTACTCTCACCGCGTCTCTGTAGCGTAGATGGTAGTGGTCTGCCTTACGTCCAAGAGGTCTCGAGTTCGGTTCTCGGTCAGGTGATAAGGATTTTTTGGAAAAGGTAAATATTTGATAACTCTAAGCTCTATGATCCCTGGACTCATTTGAACATAATTTCATTCATTGTCCAGTCAGTTACGGTGGAGGATGTTAACTTAAAAAATAGGGTTTCTTAGCATAAAATTAAAGATTTTGTGATTGTATCCTTAAAACCAAACTGATTTACATCATATCTTCCCATGTGTGAAAGAGGGAACAGAAAATTTATACGAGAAAGGTATTATATGCCAAAAATATTATATACCGGTTAAATACCGACTTAAGTTTAGCGTTTACTCAAGGATGATTTTCAAGAAAACTCCTGACCCCAAATTAGCTTTTGCATGGAAAGGTTTTCAAAACTACTGACTGAAAACTTTTATTAAAACATGTTTAATTTTCTAAGAATAACCGCCGAACTCCTCTTTGTTCTGAATGTCTTTAGCTTAAATAGTAAACCGTAAGATGTAGACATATATTTTTACGCAGGAAGTGCAGATCTCGTTAAAATACACACTTGATATATGCGATTTTTTAGTTTTAACTATTGCAGAGATATTCTTTATTATTCATCATTTCATCCTCTTTAAAAAATAAAAAATAAACATCTTATCAAAATATTGATTTTTACTTAGAGAGCTCTAAACCCGCATTTCCAGTTACATCTCATTAGAAATTGATCATTCTTCCATACTAGCCGTGTGTAGGCTAAGGTTTGGATAAGTAGAATCAGACTGAAAAGTTTAGTGGCAATGTCGAGATTTGAACCATGGGTCTTCCAGTCTCAGTCTGTTTTCTCTAACCACTGACCTACCATGGCAACGTGTTAGCATGACATCAAGTTATCCAACTGAAAATACGAGTCAGTTGAAGAATTTAATGGCATGCTAGCATGTTGGCCATGACAGCTCAATGATTAAGAATATCGGACGGAGACCGGGAGTTCCGTGGTTCAAAAGCCGGCTATATGGATTGAATTTTGCATATTGACTCTACCTATCCAAACATCTCAGTATTTAGTGTTTGGATGGAATCCAATACCTTCTTTCCCAGTGAGTACGTGATAGACACAGTGACGATTAATATTTTGTAAATCAACATCTATCTGGCAAAGTTCAACAAAATTTTGTGTGCAATATATTATTTTCTGACTATTAGGTAAACAATGCCCAGAGAACTGATTTATTTTAATTTTATTTTCAGCAATCCACTGAACTGAATGGTCATGTAAGGAGCATAACGACAGGCTTTTCAAGAAGTTGACTGTCGCTTCAACGTAACTCGATTGACAGAAGAAGAATGGTTTGCAGAGAAGGTCGTGGTGAGGATGTAACTCTGTCGCTGCTTCAAGATCTCTTGAGTCTGAAACTCATTAGCAAGTCTTAATGTGCCGATAATGAGGCAGCGGTGATACCCCAAACTTCGTGTGGTGTCCCGTAATTTATCACCTAATGCATTTTGATGAGAGGGACTCACTCAACTTCTTATTCTTATGTAGAAGCTATATGAAACTTCTAAAAACTGCATGATATCACCCTTGGGTTTTATTTCTCTTGCATGTAGGTGGGTGAGGTATTGCATTCCATTCAAATTTCCTAAATATAAGTTTCGAGATTTCTTGAATTCAAGAAAGAATTTAAAAAAAGGCTCGAGTGTGTATACCGTGAACAACGACACCAAAAACGAATTTTCAATTAAATGCCAAACTCGGTATTTATTTTCTGAGAACATAACGTTTTGAGAACGCTACGTTTAGATTTTCTAGAAAGTCCTCCACCTCATACTACCCATTAAGTGAACATCTTTGGGAAGTGTTGAATTCCTCAAAATGGATGTATTGATTTTGGTTAAATTACAATACATTTAGAACATGTTCATGCTAAATGAACTGTCCTCATTCTGGGTAACCTTTGCATCACTGGTAAACTTTTTTTTTACAAATTTTTATACCTCTATGCACTTCATGTTAATTGCAGTAAAAATTTTATTTTCTTGTAGGAACAAAGGAAATATAACAATTCAGTAGATTTTAAGCAACATTTTAAGAGCTGGTCTCCATATGAAGGCCTTGAAATTTGTTTCCTTTTGTATATCCAAGAGGTAAATAAATAATAAACTCAAAAAAGCTTCACTGCACAAAAGGGGTATTGGAAATAAATTGTGTTTTAACGACCTCATTATTTTTTACGTAGTTAAGGTCTCCTGCGGTTTACTAACTAGTTATCTAGGATGAACACGTGAAATTTCAAACGGGGATTCAGAGAGTATCGAATTTTTTAAGTATGGTAATTTTTACGTGTACCCCAGTACCATCTCTTCCTCTTACATGTAATAACAGATTACCCTCGCTGGTGATATCTGCATATACATCAAGCACTATAAAATAGTTAATTTAATAGATGTATGTTTAAATAAATAGTATAAATTTTTAAAATGTAAAATATGTATTGACAAATCGATAATCGTGGAAGTCTGTCATGAGAAAGCTAGACCCGCTGAAGATCAGCCACTGACATCGTTGAAGTTGCCCTGTGAAATAAATAAGCACTCAAGCAAAGCTGACGCCAGAAAGCGAGTCATATATTACTGCGCAAATAACCTTTCGCGAACAGTAATTCCAGAAGCTTCCAATTCCAAAAAGATCTACCACGCTCGGCAGATATATAAAAGCCGGCGCAAGGCTGACAGCCGTCAGAGTTGGCGAGAGTCAGAGTCAGTGAGCTGTACAGTGAGAACTAGTGAAATAGTATGGTGAGTCGAGCTCAGTGTGTTACCTTCCATGCACCGTGATAAGTAGTTGGCAGGCCGTGTAACGGCCAGGTAGCAGTTTACCTCTAAATATCGGAGTTGTGTTCACAATTGTTATATAGCTCCATGTAAGAGGTAGACCTATATGTAGGTCAACAGCACAAAAAGAGTACCTGCTACAGAGACTTATGTAAAGGAACTTCGTGGAGTTGTTTTGTATTTGTGTAAAACAAAGGCTGATTGTACGTTAGCACTGAGCTACAAATTTAGTGACAAGTAAAGCAGTTTAGATGTGAAATTTTTGCGTCCTTTGTTCTAATATATCGTGACGTTAAAACGTGAGCTAGACATATAAAGACGAATTATTAAGTTAAATGGACTGCATCGAGCCCCTCGAGCCTGAGTCGCCTCAGTAATGCAGGGATGAACGCCCTCATTTACTGTACATCACGCGACATAAACGGAAGTTTGCGATGAACGAAAACAAAAGAAATGTCACGGAAGCGTTTACCAGGAGACCAGACCTGGAAATATTTTATGAGTTCCGCGTGACAAGGCCGAAGTACCAAAACTTCCGGCTCTTACATAACAGAAATTGTACAAAATGTATGTATGTCTGTTGTATGTATTTGCTTGTCTGTCCAACTGTTCCTGTCACTGTCTTCATTTGAAAATATTATAACGAAGTGTAGTGTTGCGTATGTAATTATGGAATTTATGTTCTTCTTTTGGGAATTTCCCAAATAGACTGATTTATTTGAATTTTTCAACTACGTATATATGTAGTAGTTTGAGAACCCAAAAAATATTTTTTGTAAAAGAGCCGCCTATGTTTGCGTTTTTTTTAATTTGTCCTACAACTTTAAGCTATACCGGACGATGAGTGAAATGATATCGAAATGAGCCCAGAGTCGATAAAGCTTAGAGTTAACAGATATTCATCAGCCAGGACAAGGGAAAACTTCCGAAAAACCTTATCAACCTGACGGAAATTCGAACTCGAGACCTCTTGAACGTGAGAAAGATACGCTACAATCTATACTAAAGAGGGGAATATATTCGAGTTTGTGAATAAAATAAATAAAAAAGAATAATAAACCCTGGCTTGACAAGGCCTACCAAGTCGACTGCCTGTCTTACGCAGAAGTGAGGGCGATCATCCAACCGATATGGGGAGATGTGGTCAGCATCTCGGCATCCCCCAGCCGGGACGTTGGTTTTCACGACCAGGGCCGCTTAACTAGCCTAAGCTCCTCACTTTCCTCACGATGGTGAGTCCGCACCCCAGTAGGTTAGATCGAACCCTGGCCGCTTTCCGTGCCCAGGGAACAAAGTAGGCTGCCTTAGCCCACTACGCCACGGCGCAGGACTATGTGAATAGTAAAAACAAAGGCTGAATAATCTCGGAACTTAGTATTTAAATGTACTTCATTCGAGGCTCGCTATTACGTTTTATAAACTCTGAACAATGACTATTTTGATAAAAATACTATATATAATGTTATTGTCACTTATTACACTCATCTGGCTTACTATGGTTTAAGCATTCCTAAAAATTCTTATTCCTCAATCTACTTCAGGTACAGTAGTTATTTAAAAATAAGAAGACAGCAATAACTGCAATGCTGAGATAATTCCGCAAAATGTTACCACAATTGTCCATATGTGTCACCAGACATACTGTGCTCTACCCAGAATATAATAAATGTAAAGACCTTTGCGTGTCTCTGCCGCTTAAGTTATATATTCCTGCAGACCAATGTCTCCTACATATCATCGGTTCCTCCCGAAGGTATATATAAAGAATCCAGTTGCAGGTCTGGTGTGCCCCCTGCTACTTAATGTAGCCTTCAACCAAGAACATTAAGACTAAAGTTCACTAGGAACAGAATGCTTTCGATATGGAACATTTGGGTCGATTGCAATACTTCCTTTACTACCGGGTAGTTAAATTATATTCGAACCCATTTGCGGCCTCTCTCTACTGCGCGAGATGACCGGTAGTTACAGGGAAACTTACGTTGGCAGAGGCGAACTGGAGTACTTACCTTTAAACTGATTCTGGAAACGTTGACCCTCTGCACTCAAATAGGCGGCATATCTCGCCTAAAATTCTCGCTCACTCTCCGAAACTCAGCAGAAGATATTCTTGTGATTTCTTCCACATTGTTTTCCCTAAGTTCCTGTAGTGTGTGAGGATTGAAACGATGCACTTTGTCTGTTAAAGAACGCCATAAATAAAATTCACAGCTTGATAGGTCAGGAAAACGAGGCAGCTACGAACAACACTAATTACTCTGTTACCAAACACAGCTCTTACTGCTTTTAATGATTCGGCAGCCGATGATTTGTTGCAGATTCTTGCTGGAACCAACCATACGATTTCTCTTCTTCCATCAAGCGATTGAAAAATACCCTCAGAATTTACCTCTGATATCGCTCTGCATTTATTGTTTCATCAAAGAATATGGGGCCTATGAATCTTCACCACTTATCACACACCACGATCCAATTTTCTTGTCATAGTGAGGTATTTTATTCAGTAGCATAGGTTTTTCTGAAGCCCAGTATCACTGTTGTGAGTATTAACACATCCAGTTAAATGAAACCAAGATTCATAAGTGAAAAACAAAAGCTGTGGGTCAATGAAACCCCTTTCCACGGATTGGAAAACCAGTTCTAATAATTCACACGTTTAGCTGGATCCTTTGAATTTAACGCTTACACAAGTGTGTGGCGATAGGTCTTCATTTTTAACAGATGTGCGTCATTTCAATCCTTGCGCACTGCAGGAACGCAGGGAAAACATTGTGCAAGAAGTCACAAAAATATCTGCTGCTCAGCTTCGGAGAGTGAGCGAGAATATTTAGATGAGATATGCCGCCTGTTTACAAGTAGGTCAAGATTTCCAGCATCTATTATAAGGTAAGAATTCTAGTCCGCCTCTGCCGAGTTAAGTTCCCCGGCGAATGCCGGCTGTCTCGCGCAGTAGTGGCAGTTCGCGAGTGGGTTCGATTATGATTTAACTACCCGCTATATATAGCGAATTAAGAAATTCAAATCAGTAACGACAATGTCTCAGTCAATACTGATGCCACAAAAAGTTCTTCGATGTAAGCTGTGCGTGTCTTATTTATTTTAATTTACGTAATCCAGTGATAAATGAAATGGTGAAATGATGTTCAAATGAGTCCAGAGTCTATATAGTTTACAGTTAAACGACCTTAACCTTTCTGGATAAGGGAATATTCAGGAAAAACGCTTTATTCTTCTGACAAAGATTAGAATACATGACACAAACGCCCTACCACCTACGCCACAGACGCGGGGTGTGAGCTCAGTGTTATACGGTGGGAACTTGTATAAACAGCACATTATTTATAAGGTACAATAATTTTACGGACAAGTCTCCAATGCGTCAAGATATTCAGTTTATTTGTCATTTAAATGCATTGAACATGCCAAATTTTAATAAGGGTCATACAAGCCAGAATAAATTAAATGTCTAAAAATGTTCAATCTATAATATCTGGAAAGTATGAGACATTTGGAGAATTCAGTCTCATGCTGACACGTTGTCGTGGTAACTTAATGGTTAAGAGCAAATGGCAGGACATCCTGATATCCGTGGTTTAGATCCCGGCATTGAATTTTTCAGTCTGACTTTACTTCTCAAAATGTTCTATCTAAAGTTCATAATTTTGAGATTTATTTCCTTTCTGTTTCTGAGTTAATTTCACACGCACACACGATTTCGTAACTGTCTTATGTGTTGCACTGAGAGCTAACAACCCTCATTTTTAATATATCTTCTCCAAAATATTTTCATAAAGGTTTGTCTATGTACTTAGAGTCAATAGAAACAAACCTTTACAAAAATAGTTGCATACATGTTTGCTTTCAGTTTTACTATTTAAAGACACATGTGCCTTTTCCCTTTAAATCCATTTAGTGAATTCAATTTAGTCATTTCATATACTGGATGGAACAAAATATCATAAGATTTTTTTTTTCAGGAAATCTGAAATTGTGTATTGTATTTTTTCTACTATGTACGTAGTAGGTGCAGAAGATATAACTGAAAACTTATTACTTCAGTTTCACATTTTTAAGTATCCTAAATCAAAAAAAGGCAAAAAGGAAGTGATATGTGTGTCTGTGAAGCATAAGTCAAAATTGAAGAGTTTGGTTAAGTACCGAACTTTGTGCTAATGCTCAGAATCTTCCAAAGATAGAACACCAACATTTTCAAGAAAGTGTCTGTCCCAGTCAGTCCATTGCATGGGAAGGTTTTCAAAAGTTTTTCTAAAATTTTAATAATCCCCAAAATGAATCCCAAGATTTCTATTAAAAATATTTAAATAATCATATTTAGAATTAATTTCGTAAAAAATGAAATGAATAACATGATTTTTATTGGCTCTCTGAGTAATAAACAGCTTGTATATAACTCACAAAGTAAGAGATGGTCAAAATATAATTGCATCTTGTCAAAGCGCACAATTTATGTCAAATATATTTGTTTATGATGATAAACATTTACAAGATATTTCTGCTTCTCGATTTAATTGTTCATACTATTCTCAAATAAAATATCGTTATTCCTTTTTCTATGCCCTAACCATGCAAGGACAATGGAATTCAAAGCAATATAATAGTGACCAGATCTTAAAAGGGTTTCACTGTCACTTAAAGCCCACTGCATTTCCCTGTCCCCATTGTACCTGTAAGGAAATTTTTAGCAAAATCATTTCTCAGTTAACATCTATAGATAAAGGTGACGTTTTCGTAACAATGGGTAGAGAATGTTACGTGAATCCGTTTTCTTGTTTAACCTTTTATAAACTAAATGAACTCCATACCTTAATGTGATCTAGTATCTTCGGGAAATATCTGTCTGGACCTGGCTCTTGAGATTTGTCCTCATACTTCCTGGGTTCGCTCAGGCTAAGGAAAGGAGCGTATCCCTCTGTTAAATAGAACAATAATATGTTTACTTTTGGCTCTGAAAATTTATTGCATGTAACACATTTTTGTTTAAGATTTCTTAAACTACTTGGAATTATTAGGTAACTGTGGCTGTGTGCAATCTTTTTAGTCTGATTGGAATTACGCTTGTTTGGAGGACTTTAGTAATAGCCGCATCCAAACTGGCTGATAAAACTATTTGTAGTCAGTTTTTCACTATCCACCACTAACATTTTGATCTTTTGAGCGAGTATTTTCGGGAGTTGTTGCTTCCACTTTCAACGCGATGGTTTTGCTGTCATCTCCTGTTGTGGTCTTCTGTCTCGTTGGTGGAACAATGACCTTCTTTATCAAGTTATCGACTGGGGGAATTTCAAAGTTTATTTACTCTCTCTTTATATTCCCATACTAAGGTGTTCTCCCAGTTATCAGTTTGTTATGGTTTATCACACCATTTTTGGATTTATGTCAAGGTTGTGGTTTTCGTTCCAAAAGTGAAATGCTACTGCTGATATACACTACCGATCAAAAGTTTTCGATCATCTTTCACAACTATGGATTTGAGGCTAAAACAGAGATTTCTTTTTGAACATGCTATTGAGTCCCCGTTATAATACATATGTATAAACATATAAATATTCCGTCTGTTGTGTTGTCTGATGTTGCCAGACTGGTTATCCGCATAGAGGAATGCTGATGAGTTCCCAGAACTACACTGATGTTTCTTAGCCTATGACGTTTCCATTCCAATAGGCCTCATTCTTCAGCAAGCAGTGTACCAAGCAGTTTATATTGGTTTACAGTATACTGTGTGCATCTAGCAGTGTTTTTGTGTACCTGATCAGGTTTATACCATATTACCTACTAATGGGTCAAAAGAAGGAGATTGCAATTGAAAAATATGTTGTAATTGTAGCTGTGTATTAAGAAGTCTATACTAATTGGACAGTAGCAAGAAAAATTGGCGTAGCCCAAACTACAACGGTGTTTACAAAGCAGTGGTTCAAACACATTGGTGCCAGTGCAAGTGTTTCTCGATCTGGAAGACCCCGAAGTAACATCATTTAATTTTTGTCGTGAAACTCCAATTAGGTGGCAAGAGAGAGATAGGGGGGGGGGGGGGAGTGAAGGAGTCGGATAGCGTAAAAGCACGCTAAAACAAAATGTGTGGTGAATGCAATTTATAATAATAATTTACCTAAGTTACTTTTGCACTGCAAATAATATGAACTGTTTTATGCATCTTCTCAACGGCAGCTAATCCTTATACTGCTTACTGTTATCTATTGCACACACTAGAAGTTTTATTTAAATAATTAAGACTAAAAATGTTGTTTGTCTGCCTTACATACGTTTTAAGTCTGAGATATTCATCTTATTTCGAAGTTAGTTTAAACATTTTCCATTTAAGGGATAGTATGGATAAAGGGATCTTTATGAGAGCGACTTAATATTACATCATCGTCCATCTCTGAGCTACACTAGTGTTTTTAAGTGTTTTAACAAAATGTTTTCTTCACATTTCTATATCTATAGCATTAGTTGGCTCCTTAAATAACATTTAACTTAAACTAAGACAACAATTCATACATAAATGCAAATACAAATTAACAGTGCTGGAGATAGTGTATTGAATTTATGACAAAAACAAAACTAATCCATAGCTCATAACTGTTCGGACAAAATAGTTTTGTATGGAAAACTAAAACTAAATGTGCTTTATCGGAAACTATGAACTAATATTTCATTGCATAGCCCTTTAATTCTATAATAGCCTCACATCTTGGTGGCATGGAAGCAATATGGGATGTAATTGAATCCTGAAGAATTCTTTGTCATTTACATTTCAACATGTTGAAAAATTCTACTTATTGGAAAACTCTCTTGTTTGACACCTCTGTCGAACATCTTCCACATATGTTCGATCCGTTTCAAGTCTGGAATTTGTCTTGGCTGTGGCAGAACTTTTTCTTCTGTTGAAGTCTGCACAATAAGAATGATCCATGTTTGGGATCATTATCTTGCTGAAAGCACAATTTTCGGGGCATCTTTAGTCTAGCATACGCTTATCCAAAATCAGCCTGTAGTCAGAACTCTTCATTGCACGCTCTATACACACTAAGGGGCCTACACCTTGGGTGGACACGCACCTCCAAATCATGGCATTACATTCCGAACCTCGAAGCGTGAGTTGTATCTTGCCCCTTTAAATCGACGAATATATTGTCGCGAATCCGTTATCTACGATAGCGCGGCTTTTGTACACAAATTGCCGGTAAATAAAGATAGCGGAGGTAAACGACTTGCCGAAGCAGATTAAGTTGCGCTTCTGGAAAGTTCGGATTTCCTCATTCGATGTCTTGTTATTCCAGAAACATCTAGTGATTGTACGGAACAGTTTGCTTGTTTGTTTGTCCCGGAAGTCTCTCGAATTTATGAATGAGATATATAAGAGATTGTGACACGCCAGCGGACAGTTGTAAAACGAGAGTGAGTCGCGAACAGTCGTAAGTAGTAAACAGCTGAGCTGAAGTTGTAAACTGATCGCTGTTTGTTATTGTCATCGACCTTGATAGATTGTGTGGTGTATGTGACGTAATGTTGTTACGTGAGAATTGAACAGCGTATTTCTACGGAAATAAAGAACATTTGGAATATCTGCAACTGGGACTTTTAATTCTACGAACTCACAAAGTTACAACATTGAATAAGATCAGAAGACATCAAATTAAATTTGCTCTCATCGCTCCCTAATACACTTGACCATTCCCGGTCTGTGCAGTGACGACGTTCTTTTGAAAACGCAACTCTCTGCCGTCTCCTGTGAGGACTTAAGCAGGGTTTCTTACACGGGCAATGAGCATGGTAAAATCTACCGTTACCATTAGATACATGGACGTCTACGCCATAATTCTGTACCAGATCGGCATTGATTTGTCGTGCATACCTTCGAGAATCTGATACTGTATTCTCTTTGGTTGTTTTTCTAGGTCGACTTTGACATGATTTGTTGTATGCATGAACACGGACCTGAAGTTCGATCCAGACATATACAAGTTGTTTAGATAGATGAACATTACGAACAACCTCTGCTTGTGATTTTCATCTAATACAGCATGTATTACAGCGTTCTTGTGCTGTACCGTGATATTTATGTTGAGGTAGTGGCATAATATAAGGGACATTCAAATGGAAAGTGGTCAGCGTCTCCAACCTGTAACAGTTGTTTCAGTTTAGGCCCCGAAAATTGAAAATATTTAAATATGTTTAATAATAGTTTAAAGATCGGCATGGGAAAGTTAATATGCATAAGAAATGAAAGTGTGAAATTCAGTGGGACATGATATGATGCAATGTGTTAATATTGGTTGTTGTAATTAGCTTGGACCAGTGAGAAAAAGGTTGTTTGGTAGTTATAGCAACGAAAAGAGAGAAATCAATAATCTTGGATAAGTGGATAGAAAAGATAGCGTCCTTTGATTTGGGAACGTCGAAGGGAACGGACGTGTAATTAATTGTCAAGGCGAAATATTGTAAAAGACTTAAAATTTATTTCCGGAAAATTGTAACAAAGCAATATAATTCATGTGTTAAGTCTTTAAGAAAAATAGCATAAAACATTTAAAGTGAATTAAAAGTTTGGAATTTTTAAATTAAACGACAGCGATTTATTTCAATGAGCAGGAACAACGAGGAGTGATTCGTCTTTTACCGGCGGAGGGTGTTGGAGGCCTGAAATATATGACGGAATAAGGCTTACGATGAGAACAGTCTGTGTCGTTCAAGTGTTGTGGAATAATATAAAAGATTCCCTGAGGGGCGCGATTTACTGGAAGACGATGCTCGTCCTGAACAGGTGCATCGTGTCATCACACCTGAAATGATTTCGAAAGTGAATGCTTAAATCTTGGACAATCGCAAAATCACCGTGGACGAGATCCATCGGTTACTAGGTATTAGCATGGGAGTCATTCACATCATAATGCATCAACAACTGACATTTCGAAAAGTTTGTGCACAGTGGGTTCCCTGCCAACTGACCGCTGAACGAGCAATACTCGAATGGCGCCGTCTTTGTGTCAAATGCAACATTATCATGAAAAAGATTACGGCTTTCTGTCGCATATTGTTACTGATGAAGAAAAATAGTGTCAGCATATTGAGCCGAAAAGCAAGCGTCAGAGCAAGCAGTGGAAACATACATCACCTCCTCCAAACAAATCAAAGGCCGTGCACACCACTTCTGGTAAGGTCATGATGTTCTTTTTGACCACAAGGCTTCGCTGCTTGTCTAGTTCCTGGAATTCGGAACCACCATTAATGCCCAGCGTTACCAAGCCACTTTACAGAACCTTAGACGAGCCATCAAGTCGAAACGCCCAGGCATGTTGTCCAATAGCGTTATTCCCTGCATGACGATTCGCGCCCACACACTGGCAATGTGGTGAAGACTAGATTTCAGCAGTTTTGATGGGAAACGCTTAAACAGCCACCGTACAGTGTAGACCAGTGCAGTGCAGTGCAGTAGCCTACTATCTTCTTAAAAGATGGAATTGACCGACTATTGCTTCAATGGGATAAATGGGCCAACAGTTTTGGCGACTATTTTTGACTTACTTTATACAAATGACTGGGTTTCATTTGAATGATCCTTATATTTAGTGATTAATTCACAATTTGTCTGAAACGCATGCGAAGTAAAACGTCACCAAGAGAAATAGAAGTATATTTTTTGAACAGGCTTTTGAACTGTGTTGTAGTACACATTGACAGCCACCTGCACCCTTTACAGTACAATTGGGTCATTTATGTAAGTACAGCCAACATTAGAGATCAATCAAACACTTATAAAGCTACTATATATTTAAATTTTCAAGTTTATACCTCATTGGAGAATTAGTTAAAATCAGTTGCAAATTGTGTACCAAACAGACAGACAAGAAAGCAAGCGAATATAAACGTCTCAAAATACTGACTTAATGACTTCTTACTGCCTCCAAATGGTAGGTATCAATTTTACTTGTTTACCTAGAGACTTCTCAAAAAGTTCAGGAAGATTGTAAGTGGTGGGTCCTACATTAGGCGGTGTTTCAGTTTTGATGTCAACAAATCGTTCAGCTCTGTCATACATGATTCCCCCAGTTTCTTCACATTATTTTTCATCATTTTCCATGACTCAACACCTGAAATCAAATTAAAAATATAACGTTACGCTCACAGAAAATTCTCTACTGCTTTAATACAGAGTGGAACACCCATGCATAATATGTTTGCCGGCTGTCAGAATAAGGTGGTTGTTACTTGAAATACTTTTGAGCATCAACACATTTCTCAGTATAAATCAACGATAGCTTCCGTAATAGTCTTGAAATAGTTCAACAGAAATTCATATTCCTTATTATTAGCCAGGGTTAGACTGTATATGGAAAAATCATATTAAACAATTAGAATTTCGTTTATTACAGTAGCTGTTAAATTTGAAACAAAGTTGTTAGACAAGTGATCGATAAAACTGTTTTCATAAAACTTTTTTAATAAAAATATTGTCATTTAAAGTGGCTATCGATGATATCACTCTGTATACACATTAATGGATAAATATTGCTTGATTTTTTTAAGTACTCATACAAAATAATTAATTTGACGTTTCCTAACATTTTAAAATGGGTTTCTTTATTTTTTTAGTTTTAGTTTTCTTTACTTACAAAATATCCTGTAACTATGTTTTGGATTTGGGATGAAAGAGGATTTTGTTTAGGACGATCAAAATGAAAGACAGGTATGTGTAGTTTTTATACATTTATTTTATAAAATGATTACACCAGACATCAAAAAACCAGATTGAACTTTAATATATACTCTGGTTTCCATATCAATATAATAGATTATGGACGACTAAATACATGATCGATTATTCAATCGATTGTCAGTACAGCATCAAAATAACAAGCTAAGTATTACACATGTAACACATTGTATATTGTTCAATGTAACAATGACGTGCCATCAAAAATAAACAACAACTTTATATCACAAAGATATGACTAGCATATTGCATATCATAGTATAGCCAATAGGGAGAGGGGGGGATCATACTTGCAACAAGTGAAATATATATTATATTGAATGCAATTCTCATATTCTTTTTCTAAATAGCTATGTGAATATTTATGAATATTTCTGGCAGTTACCACGAATTCTAAATTAATAGCAATGTGCTACTACAGAAAAATCTACCTAAAATAGACAGCCAGTCTTAAAATACTACATAGGTTAATTGAACAGAAGATATAATCATGTTAACACAAATGTTTTGCCTTCAGAATTAGTTGAAAATCGAAATGTTCAAGGAAAAACAATACGTCCATTGCGAAACCAGCGCAATTTGTTAAAAAGAAAAGTTTTCTCTTGAATATCTCGATAAAAACTTCCCAAAGATAAGTATAAAACACATCAGCAATGTACTGCTTATTAATTAAAGATATTAATGTTTTATTCTCTAGTGTTACAAACTTATCACTTGTTACAAACTTATAACTTTTTGAAAGAAAAAAAAAACTCACTACATGAAAGGAAGGTGTAAAAAGTGACGAATGGGAGCCATTTACAACATAGTTATTTTTGTGGACCAAGTACATGCATAGTAAACATTGTTGATATGCTGTAAATAATTTGGATAGGCATATCCTGGTTATTATCATTTAACACACACACGACATCTTCAGGAGTAGTACCTACCTGACACAACTACAATTTGAAAATCTCCTGGTCCCATCCACGTTGTAGCCAGAAGGCATGCAAACATGTTGAAGCAAAAGTATCGATGTGATCATCAGGGCTAGGCAGTTGAGCTTGGACAAACTCCATCAACACTGAATCACTATTAAATCTGATTTGGAACCTTTATGTTACAATTTTGAACCACTAAAATGCTTCCTTATGTATTGAAACAATGCAATGGCAGAAGTGACGTAAAATGCAATATTCCAGTATTTATTTACGTAACTATTTGTATTTGAGTTTATTACTGTTTGAGTCATGTACTTTGCTATTAAAGCAGTGAAAAATAACTGAATATTTTGTTCGTTAGCTTTCAAGATCATATAAGTACGTCGGTGTGCTGGAATTTCATCCCGCAGAAGTTTTTTTATATGCCAGTGAATTTAGTGACGTGGACCTATCAGTTTTAAGCACGGTTAAAACCCCATCTTTATGGACTGGATTCGAATACACCACATTAAAACTCTAGACTGACCAATTCAGCCACACAGACCGACACAAAGGACTGGATGAGTACAACCAAAAGATTTGATACACCAATCAAGTACAAGTATTCTCCTTATGTCACCTTCCCTATTTGTTCCAGCCAACCATTTTAACGGAAATTCATACTGTGTGTGTCGGTAGCAATAACGAGTTTCAAAATATTCCTAGTTAATAGTTTGCATTTTTATAAATACACGGACTTTCCCAAATTTTTATGTTCTCAAACTTCCTCTAAATATTTTAAATAAAATATATTATATTTAAGATAATTACATGACAAACGAAATGTATATCTTTAATTTTTTGGAAATGTCTTCTGAAGTCGACATAATTCTGGATCATATTTAGATAAATGGTAAACTATAACAGATAAACAAAATCTTACTCTACAAAAAGTATAGATCTCGTTAAAGCTTAAAATTTATGTGAAATTCATTTTATAGCAATTACCGTTTTCAGGATATTTCTATTACTGGTTCAAATTTTATAAGCACACACATTTTCCCAAATAGAAAGTCGTTGTATCCTTTTTCTACCTGTTGACCTGGTAAAGAGAACAGAATGTGAAAGAAATTACTTAACGACCAGCTCTTAAAAATTTCACTATTGCTTAAGCTCCTATTCCCATTGTGCGCACAAGAAATTGTCACAAAATCATTTCTACAGTCGTTTGTCTCAGGTAAGGTGAACCAGATACACGAATATTTATTTGTAGGAATGGTTTGTACAGGAATTTGTATAGATAGTCATGCGAATGTAGACATGTGTTTGTTTATACAATAAATAATCTTAAAATTAGAAATATGGACTAGGTAATACGAAGCGGACTGATATAACAGGGAAAATAAAACCCAGCTGCTAGTACGATGACTGTAAGGTAGTATTAGCTACATACCGCAGGGGTTAGCGCATAATCGTTCAGCCAATTGGGTCTAGGTGCCCAGATGTGAAACATATTCTTATAAACGCACCACTAAACTTTTGGCTATTTCTGTAAAAATGCTTTATTTGTTCAAGTGACTGTAGAAAATATTGAAATCAAATTTTCGTTGAAACATAATACTTCTAAGCTGAGTCTTTTAAGTGACACACCCAGATAATTTGTACAAATGTATAAAATTGAGCCGACGGTTTTAGTGTGAACATGAATATATGCACGGTATAGTATAATTTAAAATTTAAATTGGATAATTTGTATGACGACTATGTCCTTCTTAATGTCTACATTTCCTCGAGTGCCTTTTATATTGTCATTCAGCTGTTTTACAACTCTCCTGAGTAGAAGTTTTTAAAAAGTTTTTTATTTTGTCTCATAGCGTCTTGTTAGCTGTTACAGAAGAGAAGACGATAATAAAAATGAAATTACATTATTTATTAGATTATCCGAGAGGTAGAGTTGTTATATTCTCTAATTTTCAACGTCTCAGTAATTAACATGTTTTGTGGATATGAAGATGGGCTCGCTTCATCACCTTCTTCATTAACTGTCTGCAAACTTTAAACAAAGAAAGTTAATTCCACATGAAATTCTCCAAGGAAGTCAAGGCTACTAGAAAAAATGATAACTTGTGTAAAGGAACTTCTCGATTAAATATTCTAGCAAATAAATCAATAATATGAAAAGCGGATAACTTCGAGTGCTAACATCGCGTGGCGTGTATTCTGTAGAAATTGAATATTCCTTGTTCCGTTATACTTCGACATTTGCCGATACAGAAATTAAAAGCTTTGTTCATTTATTTTCATTTCCTGCATAGATATTTTGTTTGCTTTCGCTTAAGAAGATGAAGTTCAATGCTGAAATCGTTTGAAATGTAGGTTGTGTTTTTACGACGATAGATAATATATTATATACTTTAGGAGAGTTTTGAATTTCCTGTAGCATTCCGATTTAAGCAAACCTTTGTGTTTCATCAAAACTTCTATATAAATATCTGGACAAGTATGTAAAATTTGAGGTCCACTGAACACAAAAGCTGGCATGGGAGAGAAAACCCAATTAGATTCATAAATATACCATGTGGTAGCTTATGAGGCTGGCCCTGCAATTATCGGGAAGGTTCCCTCAGGTTTTCTCAAGCCGATAAGAAGACCATTTCATCCGGTTACTTCCCCCCTCAACTTTAAGTATAACAGGGTTAGGCGCTTGGCGTTCGGCTTATGGGTTTTGAGAAGGAACCGCTAAATTCATCGGGAACTTGTCTTTATGGATAAAGCGGGGCACGTAGATCTTTCATCTGGAAACATTAGAGGCCCCACTGGACAGCGTCTGTGGTCATAAGATCAAATGATCAAGTACTTCCTCTGCATACCTGAAAACTTGCAAATCTTAAATTACGTTTTTTCAAGAACATCACCTACCTATTCCAAACTATTATTTTCATGGATTTCTTCTCTTTATATTTACTCCTTCAGGTACTGGACCGAAAAATATTGTTTAAAACACATTTAAGATATTTTTTGTAAACATTAGATGTTTTCTAAAATGTCTGCAAAAACAAGCTCTGAAGTATCTCCATTATGGCGAAATTATATATAATTTTATACAATTAGTAAATTTAAGATACAACACATTTTACCAAAATGTTTTAAAATATATCACTTGACGCTCACCAAGGCGACCAAGGCTTCGATCCCAGGAGACAGCATGTGAGATTGGTAGTGGACAACACGGTGTTGGGAGTTTTTTTTTTTCTCCGGGATCTCCGCCCCCCCCCTATAATTCTTCCAATTGCTCCATTATCATCTTTCTTTTCATCTACTTCACCCTCATTGCATTCATCTACTCCTCTCACTCTCATTCCAGACATTGGGCTGATATACCATCCTGGATTTCTCTGTCCTATTTAGAGTTGCGTTTCCTCAACCCGTCGCCAAATGGCATAAGGGGTAGAAGACCAGGAATCCGCTAACACCACGAGAGTGGTTCACCTTGGGAAGTTAAATAACAAGAAGAAGTTTTAAAACATTACGTTTCTCAGATTTATAGCTTTCCAGATACACATACAGAACACACGCTGTGATATTTTCTTAACAAACGCCAGTTCTGATAAACATTTAAGTGCTGTATCTATGTCTTTATGCTGCCAACCTCCGGTCGTTTAATTTTATGGAGAGTACCGTAATCCAGATAAGACAAGAATCATTAATATAAATTCCATACTATTGTGACTCGGCTACTGGCCTCGGTTTAGCATAGTCTTTGTCTAGTAACCGATTGGAGAGATAAGCAGCTAGGGTAGCGCTCCAACCCAACGTAAATATTAAAAGCGTATCGGGATTCCTCTGGATGAAGCATACTTATACACATGTAGTGCTATACATGTTTTTACAGTCCACTACAGTTTTTACAGTCACGATTGAAGATAGTTACACAGATAAGTTCTGATATACATTTTGTTAAAGTCCAATAAAGGACTGATCATGATGAATGCTAGACACACAGATGGGTTCTAGTTTATCATAACACGTTATACCATTTACAAGAGGTCACTAATGGCGCTATACATTTTGTTACAGTTCATTGAAAGAGGACCATGGTTATGATGAAGAATAAACATACAGATAAACTCTGCTCTATTATAAAACTGTATACCATTTACTAGAGGTCACTATTTTACTGTACATTCTGCTACAGTCCAGTGAATGAAGATTATGATAATGATGAAGGATAGACACCAGATAACAGATCATAAAATGAAGCTTCAGTGAACCCAGAGCCTATAGAGCTTAGAGTTACAAGACATTCATCTTTCAGGAGAAGGGAAAACCACGGCATGACTTTATCTAGATAACTCACCGTGACCGAGATTCGAACACAGGACCTGTTGAATATCAGGCAGACACTCCAGAACTACGAACATGGACGGGCAGATAATATCTTGTATAATGTTGTATTTTATAGCATTGAGTCTGCTATCTTAAGTAACAATACAATAGAACAAAGTGTAAGGCATTATCATGTCCGTGGTGAAAATATCTAATACTCTGAATCTGCTCGAAGAATTACTCTATTGCTTCACCATTTTCTACATATTTAATATCCACTCTGTGACGACATTGCAGATGGTACGTGTGCTGCAAGTCTGGTGGCAAAAATAAATTTTTTACCAAGAGAATTTTTCTCAGAATTATTGAAATTAAATAAGTTTTGCTGAGCTGTGTGATATATAGACACAGATATTATCTAGTGAAGGGAAAGGGTCTACCGCCGACGCCCCAGCCCATAAAGAACTCGCCATTTTGTGGAGTGGGACCATATATCTTGAGTCCAGGAATCTTTATAACAAAAGAAATGGCAGTGAAAGTCTTTAGAAACTCGTATATGCTTTCAGATAATTTCGAAGTAATTCGTGGATCACTGAATGTAATTACTGTTTAAGTGCACCTTTAGTCTTATTCTGAAGAAATGTGAATCATCTTCAGCACAGGCTGTATAGATAATTCGGATGCCATATGTTGGCAATAAAGTGCCACAGTCATTCCATGTAATAGCTTGAAATAATTTAATATTGACAATATTTTACAGAAATGAAATAACATTGAACAACTGAATTTATTAATAACAGATATGTTGAAAACAAACAAGTTGTTTATGAAGAATTACACAAAATTATTCTAAAATCATTAAAAATAAAGACGTCTTGTTAGGCTATTCTTAGAAAATTTAGCCTTAGATTTTATTTTCCTCTTAAATATGTTTAATATATAGTTATTTTAATCAAAGTCGTTAGGGACACTTGAGAAATTCATAATGTTTACAACATTTTTCTTGTAAAAAATATCTTCTATCATTAGCTTGAATAGCAAGTTTTGTTATTTGACCGATTTTTCACGTTTTGAGTTACGCCGTTCACAAACACGCACGCACACACAGATACACACATACACACAGATGCACACACATACACACACATTAACGAACCTTTAACAAAATACGTTTACGGTTCAAGTAGCTTAAAAAGCATGAATATACAGGATGTTAATGAACTACACCGAAATGCTTTTAGAGCAATGAAGCAACAAGTATTTTCAGATAGGACACTTATGGCCTGTTGGTTCAAATGTGGAAGTTAAGGCTATAAGTTTCTAAGGTACCAGTACGCCACTGATAATGATAATACTTGAGTGCACAACACACGAAAATGAAGAGACGTGTCGGAACGCTCCTTCTGGCACAATGGTTATGGCATTAGCTTTCAAGTGACACATAAACAAGACAGAGTCTCCTTCCCTCTTTTGCCGCATGCTTGCTTTGTTTGTTTGCTAATTTTTTTAATATTGTGTCTGAGCTTATAATTCTTGTATAAGTGCGTGAATTTTACGGAATAATTTCACCTTGTCAGTGCAATTAATTACAAACCTTTCTAACAAAGATTGAATCCTGCTTATTACGTTCACTTTTCTAAATAGGAGGTGGTTTAAAGGTGACCGAACTTAGATAAAATAAAAAGGTAACTGCAACTCTTTAGGTCAGGTTTACACGAACTGCTTGAACTGAAAACCTGCGTTTTCAGTGCAGAATATACCGAGTCAAGGAATTCATAGTAGTGTTATTGCACTGACCAATCAGAATCACTTTCTCAGTTATTAATTACACCATTTCTTCCTATTAGAATTTATGTATTAAAACAAAGGAAAACAGGACTATATGACACGAACTGAACCAAGGCCTTTAGAAGGGCAGGTTTCTGCGCTACGGCTTCGGCCAGAACAGCTACAGGAGCACATGTAGAGAAAGCTACATGCTGTATGAAGGTAGGTAATCGCTTCAGTGTGGCATTGGCAAGTCATTAGTTCGAAATTTGAGAGATTTTTGAGGCATTGAATCTCGAGAATGCCAATAAGGAGTTATTAAAAATGAGTTTTAAAGCAATATTAAAGACATTCTAATCCAATAATTTCATTCACCTTGTTGAATACCAACTCATCAAAACCTAATGCCAGTTAGATTTAACACAATTAACTGCATTATGTTTACCCTCAGACCATACATTGCGTATCTCAACTTGTTTATATTAGTCACGTCTACAATTGCTGAAATTATTTCAGTGTAATTCATTAACATCCTGTATTTTCTATGAAATCTCGGCATGGAATGTTTGGTTCGAATACAATACTCCCTCTACTTACCTTACTGTAAATACGTAATAGAAAGAGAAGCCATATGTGCCATATTATTAATTCTAGGTTAGTATGTAATTTTATGTAGGGAAGTAAGTAAACATTTTAAAAATTATTGAAAATCCTATAATTATCAGAATAATGCATTTCCAGTATTTAATGAAAGATATATCAATAGAATGAAGGCCGCTTTGCTGCAATTTGGTTTTTTTGTCTTAAATATTGAGGCTGATGTTAACCCACAACCAAACTTAACCAGAAGCGTAGCATTTATACCAGTGCCGTCCTTAGTTTATATGACGATGTAAAAAAAGCACGTGTATATGTGTGCGACATCATTGGCTTATTAGTCTTATAACTCTATGCGGATTAACAATACAGTTCGCATGTTATTTTCAATGGCTTTACATCTAATGCAAAATATATAAATAACTTCACATTATTACAAATGCCAGAAATAGTAAATAATTAGTATTTTATTTGATATTGTAATCGTAATTTGTATGTACCTATCAGAGTGCACGCTGTGCTTGCGCAGTTTAAATGGAAAAGGAAGGGAGAGAATCAGTTCTACAAACATGGCTTCTTCCATGCAATATGAAAACATCACAGGGGGAAACCATTAGAAAGTGGTGAAAAACAAATTATGTTGAACGTGTTTTGCAAGTTGTGTGGAAAGTACTCCACTTTTGCACTGGAGGGCCCTAATTTGTCAGCAGAACATACCGCTGTTTCGGCGTCGAAGGCGATCTTGAAAGTAATCGCCGTTTGTGCGCAGTGCGAGAAGTTGTGGGGGTAGTGCCGTTATCTGCACATCAGACTGCGAAGTGCTTAATGCGCTTCTAGCTGCCCAAAGGCGGGCATCGTGAGTGAGTGAGTGTGTGGTGTTTTAGGGCCCGTCGACAACTAGGTCATTTTATAACCTCAAAACGTGAGCGCCACAATAGAAAGTCCCGCCAAGTGTGAGGTGCGGGGTGTTATAAGATTTCTTTTGGCAAACCATTACTCAGCAGCCACAATTCACCGTGTGCAGTATATAGTCCTAACATTATGAGCAAAGGTGTATCCGTCAACGGTTAGGAGTATTTAAAAATTGAAGAACAAGCATTCACGAAGAAAACAGGAGTGGTCAGCCTACTCTTGCCAAAGATGTCCTGGTGAACAAAATGGATGGAAGAACTCCTGAGAACCGTCGGTTCCTATAAATGAATTTTCCGATCAACTTCCTGAAATTTGTCGTAGTCTTTTGCCCGAAATAGTGCCAAACACTTAGCTATCGCATGTTTTGTGCTAGTTGGGTACCAAAACGGCTGACAGACGACCACAAAACCAAAAGAATGGGTTCTGCCAACTTTCTTTCTCGGTATGACACTGAAGAAGAAGCATTTTTGATCAGAATTGTTACTGTCGATAAGACTCGGGTGGCTTACGTGAATGTCAAGACAAAATGACAATCAATGCAATGGGGACATACCGCTTCTCCAACCAAGTCAAAGAAAGCCTATAAACTGTGCCTGAAAAGAAATACCACGGTTTCTTGGGATGCCAAGGACATCTTACTCGTTGATTTTATGGAACTTGGCACGACTGTCAATTCTGAAACCTTATGTGAAAAGAATAAGAAGGGCAATCCAAATCAAGCGTCGTAATCTTCAGACATCTGCTGTTGTGTTTGTGCTTGAAAATGCTGGTCCTCACACTGCTCGAAGAACAAATGAACTTTAGGCCTTGACCATCCTCCTTACAGCGAGGACTTGGCTCCCAGTGACTATCATTAGTTCCCATACATGAAACAGTGGCTTGCATCTCAGCGCTTTGCCAATGACGAGGAGCTTTATCATGCCGTGATGGGTTGGCTACGTTCCCGAGCGGCAGAGTTTTATGCAGGGGGTATTTCAAAGCCAGTTAAAAGGTATGGCAAATGCTTGAACTTGTTCGAAGAATGAGAATGCAAGATTAAAATAAATGCTATAGTTTTCAGGTATACTAAAACAATTTTTACATTTCAACTTATTTAATTTTTATTTCCAAATGGAAGTTTATTTCTTGTCAGCCCTCGTATTAAAGACCCTCGAAGTGAGGTTGTGAGGTTTCCACTCCAGAAAAACATAGAAAAAGAAAGAAGCCAATTGTGGAAGGCGAATATAATGAATTTGATAAAATTGCTATTCGCCGCAAGGTTCATAGCTTCGAGTATACGAAACAAGCCACCACAATTACAAACGCGCTTCAAGCAGTAAACAATGATCCAAATTAGCCGAGCCTTAAAAACCAGCTTACACATAATACTTCGCGGTGTAGGTTTTGAATTTGGGAACAGGAACAGAGAAAATATAATTTTGAGTGTGAAGATGTATTGTTATGGCGAAGGAAATGTCAATGAAAAATTCGGAAATGGAAGTCGTTTAAGGAATACGTCGTTGCCAGATTACAATTAGGTACGTATAATGTTTTGTTTTGTTTAGTTGCATGCCAGTAGAAGTTTCAAGTCATTGGCAAAGAGGCTACACTCAGTTAATTAGCACTGTTATTCCGCAGAAAGACCCATGCCTTAATTTTTAATCTATAGATGAGGTTATGTGAAGAAATCTAATATTTGAGTTATTGTTGGAAGTATTTAGTCACTTTTAGCGTACAGAGGAAAAATATATAGTTAGTTACTAACACTCCCCACATGGCAACCTTGGCCTTCGGGGTAACCTCACCCCACCAAGTGATGACCGGACCCATTTCTCAGGTGGAGGCACCCAGAGGGCGGTGTCCATTACCTCCGATGATAGGGTGATAGTGAAGATGGCGGTGAGGTGAGAGGACCTACAGTTTTTACCGTGGACTCCGAACCACGTTGGGCATAGGGGATACTTCACGTGTGCTAGACAGAGGTGAAGGCGTGGATAGGGCCGACTTAAAATCGCCAACCCCAGAGCCGGGAATCGAACTCGGGACCCTTAGAACGGGAGCCTCGAACGAAACCACCGCGCTACCCCGGCGCCCTGAGGAAAAATATATTACACGGTATATACATCGTTAATATTAATGTAAATATCTATCGCATAAGCTACTCAAAACATTCAAAATGTCAAAGCAAAACTTTGCATGTAAGTTCGTTGACAGCGCATATGTTTGCCAATCACAGTCGCCGGCGGAGTAATGCATGTTCCCGCTTTGTTTACATCTCTCTTTAACTAAGGACAGCGACGATATAGGTCTATAGCTCTATTATCATAGTTTATGAGTGTAGAAACTAAATACGAACATATATTAATCTCACACCAAGAATTTATGACGACAATTTATATTTCCGGCACGTATAATTTCAATAGCTAAGAGACGTTTCAACCAAGCAATTGAACTGTACTCTTTTTTATAATTGTGAGTTAATCGGAGGTATCTAGTAACACCTATGGTATGACATCACATTTCTGCTATATTCGATAATCGTACCTCTCAAATATGTAATTTTATATTTAATAATCTTTTTGGTTCAATTTTTAAGTTGAATTTCAGAGAATAAAATTAATGAACACACACAATTTCACATTAATTATAAGAATTTTATACCATTTTCAAGCTAATAGTTTAAACCACTTTGGGAGGCATTTTAAGTTAAGAAATTTCATAAATTAGTATTTTGCAATCAGAACGAATTGATAAATGCAAACATAACCTAACATTCATACATTTATGTGAACAGTTCCTCGCTACCCAAAATTACAGCAACCAAAGTGAAAACGAAAGAAAAAATTGCGAAAATGTTGATTTAAACGAACAAGGAAGCATTCTGGTAAAAATATATTAAAACATTTCTTCCAAAACATGTGATTCAGTTTGTTTCTTGTTTGTCACAAAGCTTATCACTGATACCTGCATATTAAGTGCCCTGTACTATGTAATACTCCTCAGTAATCTGCAAGCGTAAGCATAATCTATGCAAGCAATTTATAGACTTACAATTCTACTTTACTTTCAGAAAAAATATCCTTCATATCCCACAATATTACATTCTCAAGTCTTTCTCATCAAAAGCAACAATTTACAGTTTCCTGAGCTGAAATCGTACACAAACCATCTCAAGCATTAAAAAAATCTGAACAACAATATTAAACTAAACTACAGAGAATTCGAGGTTAGCCGTACAAATATCTTTACTGATCAAGCATGTTAATTACATCATGGTAAACCCAAGGAAGAAATGTAAATACGTATTTACAGGAAAAATAAACTGTTTTAGAAACAGCAATATTAAAAGAACAGAATAAAGCACTATGAAGAAACAATAAAATAATCGCAACATAGCTTGACCCTTACTTTAGAATGGTCAAGACTATTACGATGAAAATTAAAGGCAGCAAAATAGCCTTGAGTTTTACTTTTAAAAAAAGGCCAACATATTAGAGAAGAAATCTTTTAATCAGAAAATTTGTACAAAAACTGATTCTAAATATGCTGTGGAGAAAATGAATTGAACTTTGTTTATAATTTTTTCATCTGGAAGTCCATAACCAGAATGTTCTTTAATTCCGTGCAGCATTTGTTCACAATGAATATGAAATAAAGGGACACTATCTAGACAGGAAACTACTAACCACTAGTTGTGAACATATTTGTCTGCAATACTAACAAAAACGGTATCCTGCAGCTTGCTGCCCCGAGTTCTCTGTAGTTTGTAAAATACAAAGCTCTGCATTTACCATTACACAACACGAAATCGAGGCCCTTAAAATACCTAGCTTCATTTTATAAATACACACACACAGAAACCACATTTTTCTCACCATAAATCACTCTGTGCTCAATATTGCTTATCAATAACCAGCTCTATCAAACCATTCCCTCCAAAAACGTTCTCGTGGAACAATACATCGTGTTTAAGGCACATATTTAAGCCAACTCGAAACCTCCAAATTCAAGCACACAAAATATATACCACAAATTCATTCCTTACCTTCTAAAAATGGAAGATCTGCGTTCTCTGTAATACTTTGCTCAACATTACCCTCGCTTAAAGCTCTAATTAGTTGTATAAACCTTTCTCGTTACATATATTATTGAAAATATTATGCTATACACACAAAATCTACACCTTGCCTACTGTAATATTTTTCATTGAATTACAGAATTAACAACAGAGGAAAGACATCAAAACTTTACATCATTTGTTTTTCCCTAAAGTGAAGAAATTAGTGTTTATTGATACAGAGCAAAAGAGAAATAAAATGGACTAGGTTAGACTTTAACTATGTATATCTATGTAGGATAAAGCGAAATCTAAGAATGCTAGATTCAGGGATTCAAAGCAGCAACGTTGGATATGAATTCTAAATAAATATAAATATCTTAAAAATATCACAATATTTTGTGTTTTGTGATTGTGAACTGTTTGATGAAAAATGAAACTGGAGGAGAGGGAATTCTGGGCATGTAATGAAGCTAGCGAAATTCCCATGAGTCAGGGGATTAGGATTAGAATTACTATGGAGGAGATTCGGCGCCTAAAACTGTGGTTTATTGTACTTAAGCCGCAAAAGGGGCATTACCGTAAGGATGAGGAGAGAGGAGGTAGAGGGCAAACGACTCAAGGAATCATGACAGTGCAGAGGGGAGTGCCCCTACTATTTACCAATTGTGAACTCCACCGAGAGGCCGGTAAAACTTACAACCTCCCAAATACGGGGTTCGTTTTCTCTTGAACCATTCCGTTCGGTAACCTGAAAATAACTGTTAAAAACTGCCTGTGGAAACTTAATTATTTGGCTGTGAACATATGTGATAAAAAAAAAATAGTGCTTATGCACTTACGTGGTACTGGATGTTAAAAATTTATTCAACCTGTCTCGTTTCCGAAGATATTTATTGCTGCTCAAAATATGAGTTAACCGAAAGTCACACATTAATGTCCACTTCCTGTAAATATTTTATTATAATGAAATTATAATGATTATAATCAATTAGTAAAAGATCTTCAAGCCGTCTTTTAACTAATACAGTATACTTTTCTACTGTAGAAGTGCCTTCAAAGTTTTATTTTTAATCTCTTAGTATGTTTAATAATTTTACAGAATACTTATTTAGGGTTATGCTTGAAAATATTCGTAATTCTAATTAGTACTAGTATGTCCACATATAACACAATTTTCATTTATTTCATTTATAATTTGCATACTATTAACATATACTATATATTTCCCATTTTACATCTGCGATTAGGCATATCCTTTCTCCTCATTTTAAACAAGAAGTGTTAAGGCTATGCCTGACTTTAATTAAGTATATGTACTGTTAAACATTTTTTTCCCCTTGCTCGAATGGAATGCTTAAGTGTAGAAGACGTTTGTCCAGAGGAGAGAACTTCTCGATCCGAGAGAATATTCAGGATGGTAGAAGAGTGAAGAAGTTGATAATATGAAATGGCAGTGCAGTGGATGAAAGAAAAGATGTTATGGAGTGGCTGGTGGAATGAATGAAGGGGGAACTGAGGAACCTAGACATCGCTTCGTCCACCACAAATCACATTTTTGAACCATGGAGCTATACTCATATCTACCGCTCCTCTTGTAACCACTGATTATTAAATACATTTTTCACACAACAAATTACCTGAATAGACATTGTTTCTTCTAATTTTATAGTTTGCGTTTGTTTGCATCTCTTTTGCTCTGTAATTACAAATATGACCTTTTTTAAACATTAAAATAACAAACCGTTTCCGGAGAAGCTCTTGAGTTTGTGACAGTAAGACATAATTTAAAAGTGCTAAAATGGTCTCCCGTGCACCTTTCTGTCAGCAAACTATCGCTACACAATGGGATTACAGTTATCTACTTTATCATTGTGTTATTAGCGACAGCGTTAAGCGTATTACCATATGTTAATGATACAACAGCACATTCTCTTACACATACAACACCTTCTGTATTTTCGGACTTCTACCTGTCTTTGTCTATATATTATTAATTTTATACCACTTCCTCACATAAGTTTCTTGGTAAGTGTGCTTCACGTAAACTAATAACTAATAACACTCAGTCCACTAATAATATTGCTTTATGGTTTACCTGGATGAGGTCAGTACAACATTTCGTGTTAAGGTATTATTAATTCGAGAGACGTGTTTTGTAGGTCTGATATAATGTTAAGAACCTATCAGGTTCCCGTGCTTGGATATCTTCGATAATAAGGCATTGGTTCCAAGTATACAAACAAATGGCGACTTCTATTTATTTTCGTCACTTTAAAAGCCATCCTATACGGGAAGAGATATACAAGGCACTCTGAGCCTAGATGAGCATTAAGCTTCCGTGTGACGAGAGTAATGCAGTCTGCCTTCACAAGAATTAGTACATAACAGGGGAGTTGCGTTCCATTAACTAGACCAAGAAAAATTAAGCGATGATACATGCACCAGAAAAACCAACTAAAAAGTATGGAAATTGGATGTAAATTATTTATAAAAGTTGGAAAACAACATTATTCCAATTTCCAAAAGGGGACTCTTTAAAATGATTCCATTTTTTAACAATATGTTAATGCTTTAGAATAGCAAATAAGGAAGAAAATTTCGTATTTTCAATTTAAGATGCGAATAAACAAAACTATAGAATAAAGCAAACAAATGACAGAACTATCCTAGGAGCTCCTTTACCAGTATTATAAACGCTTATGAGCTCTTTTAAATTTCCTCGCAAGTAAGAAGCCAAAAGTGTAACTTACCTCTTTTTTCAGAGATGAAAATATATTTGCTGTAGTATGTAGCTCAGGTGATGACATAATTAGGACTGGAGTGATCTCTGTTAGATAATATCTAAGTGATCTACTCGTACTGATAGATCACATCGATTCGAATTTTTAAACACTTTCACTCCAATTAAATCAACAAACGTTCATCGAAGCACCTTAATCGTTGCAAAAAACTATATTTACAACAAATATTAAAGAATCGTAACAAATAAATTTCTCATTTTTTAAAACTAAGTACTGAATCAAACTATAGGAATAATTACATATGCTTTTGTGGTTGCATTGATTGAAACTGAGATTATTACCTAATAATTGAGGTAAGAATTCTTGTTTTGAGCTCATGTTGTGCTCAAAAGTGGCAAAATAGTGCTATAGTAGGTTTACATTTATAAATTACTGTGAACACGAGGCGTAAATGCTTCATCAACTTTTTAAGTAGTCCCAATACTGTGGTTTTGATGCAGTGTATTTACTTCTATTCAAGAAGATCTATTTCAGACTTTTCGTTCATTCACCGTCCAATACAAGGTACACAGACAAACGACGTTACTTATTCATCAAATCAAGCAAGAAATTTAAAAACCTTGTGGGTAATTAGTCATTAATGACTGGAGGTCGGAAATAAAATAACAAAAAAAATAAAATCTACAAAGAATGCTAACATTTTACATCATCACAATGTTGGCTACAGTAACTAAGAGAGGAAATTCGTTTTTAACTGCAAATAGTCCTTTGTTTTCTAAATCTCCCGATACTATAGAGCAACATCAAAAAGAAGTTCATTTAAACACATCCATTTTAACACAAAACGAAATATTACAGAAAATATGTATGATGAAGTTTGCTTTACGTATAACATTCCATTCAATATCATTGCAATATATTTTATTTAATAATCATACGAGTTCGTATACTTCATTAACCTGAGACTCAAATACCAATCAAGTCTACACTCTTCATTCAAATTTACACAGGGTTAATCATGAAGGCAGGAGCACTCCCATTACCAATTAATTTCTTACCAAGTATTACTAAAATATTGGATCAGCGCATGCGTTACCAACAATTTAAAATACAAGAATTCCATTAAGTTCTTTAATTATGCAGACCTACAAAACATGATGAAATTCAGCCTTGTTCTATCCACTCTACTAACAATAGGTTTATTGAGTGGTAAACCCTGTAGGATACAATTTTTTGGGTAGAAAAGGGTCATCTAAAAATTTGTATAAACATAAACAAAAACATCAATTCATTGTGAGCTTGATAAACAATGGAAGAACCTCCAATAACATCAAAATACATTTAACAACCAATAATATTGCTTACTTATACGATACATCTACATTCTCATACAGTGTACATTATCAAGAAACTTCAGTAATATATTACATGTACGTTCTTGCTTAGTTGGTGATTGAAATATCGAGAGCGGAAGCGTTTATAGACATAAAATTTTGTATATATGACACTGGGTACACCTTATAAAATTGGGAATTATTGTAAGAAATGTATCACCCGTCAATATTATAAATGCGCAGATGGTGTTAAATTCCCAGTGCGTTCACAAATGTCTCACATTCGGGTATTTGTTGAATATTTTACGAAACATTTCCGAACATCCTATATGCTTAATAATCTCCGTTCTAAATATTCTTAAACCTATTTCCAAAAGATTAAGTTCATGACTGCTCGCTCTTATTATTTGTTAACACTTTATTCCGCACTTCCATTGTTGTTTCGTCTACTAAATGGTGCCAACATCACAGAATTTGTATCTTTAACGCCATTTCTTTTTCACAGGCTTATCTATATGAAAGTGTGGCGTTTTAGAATTTCCTGTGTCATAGATGTTTATATCATTATCTCAGGTTTACTTTGCTTTTATGAGTAGCTTTGGTATTTGTTTAATTTGTGGAACTGTCTTAAAGAGAATGGGGGCCAAGGCGCTTCAGAAATTCAAATTTTCCTTTCCTACATGATGCAAATAGAACTCTTCAGTTCTGTATGGTCTGTTCTTATATGTATAATTGATGAATTTGGGTACTTAAATTGCAAATTGTAAACACTCCTTTCTACTCAATTTCTCGCAATGGTTTTCTTTCATACGTCAGTTTCACTTTTCTTTAAAGCTAGTTGACATATTTAAACCAAAATTTTAATGAATATTTGAGAGAAATCTCTATTTATACTAAATCCCTTTTTGTCCACGTCCTCAAATTATGTATTCTGGATAGATTATTTTGATGAGTGTGTAGAATTATACATTATGGAATTTAAACAACGAATTTGAATAAACAATCAAAGCCACTTGTGAAAGCACCTGAATTATTGTGAGTTGCAATGCAAGGATGTCGGAAAGTACAATCTATGGCTAAATGTTGCAAAGGTAAATCGTCAAATCACCTGAAATACCATGCCAGGTATTTCAGCTAGTAATCATTTTAAAATTATTGTGTAACTCTGATTGCCACTGAAACGGCTTTGCTGGTTGCTTCCCTACGTCAATCACCAACCAAACTAATGCTAGATGGCACTGTTGACACACTATAAATATTTCACTACTACACAAAACGAATAATACAGTAACACAACGTACTTTTGTGCTTGACACAAATGTGAAAAATGATTATGCATATGTTTCAAAGTTATTTGTGTTTTTAAAATTTCTCTTACAGGAAGGTGTATAAAATTCGCTTGATATATTGCTAAATATACACTAATTATACAACAAAGAACAGCATATTCTCGACATAAACCAACAATAGTCAGTGATACTACTGTATATTGAATATAGTTATTACATACTTGTCTCAATTTATAAATGTACATACATGTTTCCGTTTACACTACAAAGATACCAGAAAAACCAAAGGACATAGAAATACGATTTAAAAAGTGTATCAAGTAATCTTCCAAAATGAAATTGTTAAAGTGAGCAGTGTTACCCAAGGAAAAACGAGATGGTAAAGGGGGCTCATATGTTACGTTCTTATCTGCAGTGTTAAACAGGTCTTCTTATCTGTAAGTTCGTGAGAACAATACAAAATAGTTGTTTAGTTTTTAGATTTTACACTGCGTGTTTTTCAAATACCATCTCATGTTTACCGTAGGGTTCTGTTAGCAGTTAAAGAGATGGCTAGTGTTGAGACAAGACCTTATGGATTCTCTTCAACTGCGTCAAGTTCTCATTTTGTACTGACAAAAATCATACATCCATATACCTGACACCTTAATACAGCAGAAGTAAAAACGCAGGTCGTCGAGAACATGCCCTCATTTCAATATATACTTATCTACATAATATTGTTATACATAACAGCAAAATGATCGGAGTATTTTATCCATCTACATTGTTCTTTGCTATTTGTAGGTAGCGCTACGTTATATGAAACACATGACAAGCGTATATTGTGGGGTCTTAAAACTATACAATAAAGTTACATACATTTTCATGTACTTTCATAAGCTTTACTTTAAACTTTGTGTTGCTAAATACCCCAGCCACTGTTAGGAACTACAAATGTGTGGCATTTAGGTGTCTTTATACATTTTAAAATTTCTTGGGTTGCTGGTTAAATGAAAGCCAACATTTCAGTTTCCTAAATATCGTAGCGTCAACTGTTATGAAGGAAGAAGCATTTGCTAACAAGTTCAACAATAATTATACTAAGTCAGAAGTTGAAGACTATTTAATCATAAGCAACCCCTCGAGAGGTCCAGAAATGACAAGTACTTGCAAATACACGTGTATGACAGAACGAGCAAAGAAAATATTAGAATTTAAAAAGTCACAGAGCAAACCTCGTATTTCAGATGACGTGTAAAACGTATAATGAGGAGGTTCATGAAGCAGACGGCAATTCACTTCAACTAACTATTTTATTAGTCTCCAAAATATTTATCAGTCAACTTAACTGGTGTTGTCTTTTCTCACACGCATACCCTCAGAAAAAGTCTCTTAATTCATCACTGTAGCAAATGGCAGCTCATTTGTCAAATATGGAAATATTTCAAACAGTATGCAGAGAAACACAATTTTTCACACAGAGTTTAAAACCAAATCGCCAGTATCATCATTATTATCACCGTGAGATAAACTCCTAGTCTTCAAGAAAACTGATTCGCGCTTTGCTAAAACCTTTCGAACTATTGATTGTATTGTATGTGGTGTTCGATATTTATCTATTACGTTTAAATGACCATTTCATTTTCTTAAGTATTCAGTTATTATTTTAGACTCTGAAGATCCAACTCTCCTCCAATGACTGTGATATAATCAGCACTCAACTCTTACATCTATAAGTCAATGATGGAACAGCACTTGCAACAGTCTTGCTTTATTACAACCTTAAAACATTATTTTAATTATAAGACATATTATTTGGAATTTACTTAATTTTTACATATCTCTTTTATTAACATATTTCACACCACTACCAAAACTGTTGAAATGACTTTACTTTTGGAACAAATTGTTTGTTCTTATATAGTGATCCCTATAAAAGGCTTTATTTTTGTGTTTCATTTGAAATTTGGTAACGCGGCATAGCACCTTGTGAGTTATCTCCCAAATTTTCATACAAAATCTCATCATCAACAATTATCAATATTATATCATGATTTCGGTTTTATTGCCTTTTTGCAAGATCGTTAGTATATATAACAAGGGAGGTGATTAGATGAACGGAATTTATTAAAACGTGATTCGAGGTTTTAAAGCATAAGTATATAAGGAGCCTTAAATAGAAATCAGTCATATTAAAACACCAGTTTATGCATTGTACCTCTACAGAAGGTAATGTAGATGTAATTTTCCTTTTCATTTATTATACAAGAAATTCTTCTGATCAAATAATTTTGAAGCTAAGTAGCATTAGACTGAGAAAATGAATACTAAAATGTAATTTTGATATTTTGCAAATAAAATACAATAGTAATCAATTAAATTCTGTAAATAATTACCATCGTGGCTGGTTATTAAAAACACAATACGTAAGAACATACCTAACCTCAAAAGCAAGAGAAACCAACAAAAACTTCTTAGATTTAGAGAAGAATTCGTTTTGGTTATGGACGTTGAAAGACCTTCCTGTGGACTGCCTGGGTGATATGGTTACCGTATCTCTCATTAAATATTAATTTGGGCGATAATCTAAAGAAACGATATTTATAAATGCATCCCGTTACATATCTAGCAGGAAAGAAAAACCGCTTAATTTTATTCAGGAACTTCTCTATCAGATTTGAGGTTCTTTTGTGGTCCACAAATCTTCTTGATCTACTTACTGCTCGTATCGTTGATCAGCCCGAAGTAAGAAAGAAGATGGTATCAAACATTGGTGAAATGGATCAAAGAAATGTCACGATGAAGCATTTGGGCGGAATAAATTGCGCGGGAAATCGGAGAACCCGAAGAAAATCTCTCCTGGCATAATTTTTTACTCCATAAATCCCTCATACAATTCCCTGGGTTTGAACCAGAGCAATCTACGTGTATCTGCAAGAAAAATGGACATCGTAAATAAATATTTTTTAAAAATGTTTACTAAAATCAAGGAAAGAAAAAGTTCAAGAGGAATACGCACCTTGTTAAATGGTACGAATATCTGACACATTTTTTTTGAAGTGGAAAGTCATTATTTCCGAGATATTACTTGTTGTAACATAGAATTTAAATTACTTAAACTTTTTACGGATTGCAAGTTATTATTTTTCTTCTTGACCAAGAAATAGAATGAAATTTTAAGTATACTTATAGATTTGATATAAGCATTTTGTGTTTAGATAGCCTCAAGAAAATGCGCAATATAAACGTTTCTAAAAACATTTCAGTCGATTAACATGTAGTAGACAGAGTAGTAAGCTTTTGTAACAAAAGAGTGAGTAGAGAAAATCGTGTGAATGTTCCAGATGGGAAGTTTTTGGCGAGGTAATAGTCGATAAAGTATTTGTTCGCTGTTGCATCTATTTGCGGCAATGAAGAATGAATGTATGTACGTCACTGTGGCTCGAAAACCACAGAGGAGTAACCACAGAAAGGTGATGGGTTGTTGGTTGTGACAGGTAATTCCACTCAGCCTATATAGTATACGTGAAGTTTATATGCATCACAGAGCCTCATTACAAACATAAGGTGGTCTGTGGCTAATGGTCACCACTTACCGCCTTCATAGTCCAAGAAACATACTAATATTAGTTTTCCATAAAGAAAACAGGCGGTTTTGACATTTTAATAAAAACAAATGAAAGTTGTTCATAATTGACAGTTGCGCTCTATAGTTTAGGAGTTTTCTTTGTTCCATTTATACCCCGCCTTTAACTCCAATGGTCATATCGGCGGCCGTTCTCTTTGGAGCATATCAAAGGTGTTAACTCGTATTCATGGGTTTTAATTATTAGATAACGTACGCATTCGCACTCTCATTCATACTTCCAGACTCTGGGGAGGATGAATTATCTTGGTCGGAGAAACATCCCCAGCCTATCGCCGGGAATCGAACCCGGGATCCCTAGCACGGTAGATAGGTGCTTTAGGAGTTTTTGTTGTGCAGGTTTTTGATTTTCTTAGTTTGAAAATTGTTATCATTTAATGATATTGTGCCCATATAAAATAAATTTATAATATAAAGTATTAACCGGGCTTGTGAGCCCAGTAGACCACGACCCACAAACCCGGTTAATACTTTATGTTATACTGACACCGGCCGTGAAAGCTTACGAATTTTAAAATTAAATTTAATTACCAAACGTTCCCGAGTTATGGAATGCTCATCATTTTAAATAGTTAAAGCACAAAGAATGTAAAATTCGTCTTACAAATTTGTTTTATAAAAAACCCTCATCTAGGATACGTACATTCACATTAGTTTGTCTATGCAACCACTCCTACAAATGCTTATCCTGCCCGCCTCGGTAGCGTAGATGGTAACGTATCTGCCTCACGTTCAAGAGGACCCGATTTCAAATGTCGTCAGGGTGAGTTAACTGGATAAGGTTTTTTTAGGGGTTTTCCTTTATCCTTAAAGACGAATGTCGGGTAATCAAAGCTCTATGAACCCTGGACTCATTTGAGCATCATTTCACTCACTTAATTCATCGTTCGATATGACAACGTTGGAGGACATAAATTACAATGCTTATTCTTTAAATCTTTTCTTGATAATTGATATAAACTTATTTGTATTAAGGACGTTTCATAAGATAGGAATAATGCAATAAAACAAAGGTTAATTAATTTTTAAAACATCCTAGGTCTTGTCAAATTATAATAAAAGCGTCACAAAAAATTTCAGCCACTATCCTATTCTCATGGACGAACGTTTTAAATAGGTTTTTCCAGATATGTATATATATTTCGTGTAGTCGCAAGAGCAATTTCATTTATCCCATTTGGTAGGTTTGGTTACTATTGTGACTTTGTGGGTTCGTGGAATAAAAAGTCCAATTACACCACTCAACAATGTTCTTTATTTCCACCGACTTACAGTTTAACACTTGCCAATTACACAGAATTACGTGCTGCAACAATTACGATTTACCCGTTCGTCCGTTACTACTTCACTTGTACTCGCGATTACATAAACTCCGATACTCATACACAGTTCGTACAGACTTCCGTTGCACAACCCTTTCGTTCATTAACACGTCACTAACACTGCCTTCTTACACCAAGAACTGCGACTGTCTTCTCGCTCACACTCACTAACCAACTGATTGACCAACTCAACCAACAACTGACTGACTAACTCCGTCTGTCTGTAACCCTCTTTATAGAAATATCGCCGGTTTCTAGTGACCAGGAGAATGTTCCAGACTCCGTAATTTCTGGAACCAGGTGGGCAGAAACAGACGCACAATTATGTTTCTTTCCGACCACTGGCTGTCACCACTATAAGACAAACGAGGGAAGGGCGTGGCTAACCGAGCCTCCCCTGTCTTCCGTTGCCAGCTGCTCACAGGGTGTTTCAGCGCTCTCGTCACACTGCTCCCTCCTCAAAGCTGTTCGTCTCGAACAGCCCCATCGTAGCGTGCGAGGCGGTCCAGGTGTACCACCAGCATCTGCCCGAAGTCTGAGCCAGAAGTAGCGCTACCGTAGTTTGTGAATCATTCGGTTCGCTCCCAGGTGTCCTCCTGAAGTACCGGCGTGCACTTCCTCCAAGACTTCCGGGACCTTGCTCCGGGGAAGTACCAACTGTCCTCTCCGCGCCTTCCCATCGGTTGACTCCCATACCCGGAACAGCACGCCCTCTCTGGTCTTCAACGAGTCCCATTGGGCCCAGTGCGACTTGTAGGTGGCGCTCCTCGGTGCGATGTCCTCCCAGGTTGGCCTCGTCCCTGCGTCCACTTCCCTCAAGAGTGGCCCCAAGTCTGCGTCCGCCAGCTGCTCCCTCCTCAGGCCTGCGCTATCCCAGCCTTCAGCAGGCACTGCCACAACTACTCGGACTGCTGCGGCACGCTCCTCCTCTTCCACTCTTGTGCGCTCGTGGCCGTCCTGGATCTGCGATAGGACACCTCCAATGCAATGGTCGCTGGCGTCGGTGTCCACAATGAAGGCGCCACCCGGTTGTGGGAAACCCAAAATTGAAGCACTGCACAGGGTCCCCTTCGGGTGCTGGAAAGCGTCTTCGGCGTCCTCCGTCCACACATAAGGCCGGTTTTCCTCCGTCAGGCGGGTGAGGGGTTTTGCGATGTTGTCGGCCTTTTCCTCTAAATCATTAAGGCGGTCGTCTACTTGACCCTTCCGCTTGCCCAGGTTCGTGACGTCATCCCTCACGTCGGCCAACCGTTCCTCGAACTTTGCGGCGAAAACCTCGTTCGCCACCTTCATTTCGGTAGCCGGACCGTCATTCGCTGCTCTCATTTCCGTGGTTAACTCGGCCTTCACTTGTTCCATCTTCTCGGCGATGTTGTCCCTAGCCGTCCTGATTAGTTTCAGTTCCGCGGCCAGGTTATTTCTAGTCTCCAGCTTCTCTGTTAATTCGGCCTGCATTTCTTCCATCTTTGCGGCCAGGTTGTTATTTGCCGCTTCTATTTCCGTTGTTAATTCGGCCTTCATTTCTTCCATCTTCCCGATTAGTTCGGCCTTCATTTCCATCATCTTCTCCAGGAATTTTTCCACTGCCGCGTCCATGGTTGTAATGTTCGGTGATGTTGTTTTCCCGCTTCCTGACACCAGTGTGACTTGTGATATATCCCACTTCTGACGCCAGTGTGACTTTGTGGGTTCGTGGAATAAAAAGTCCAATTACACCACTCAACAATGTTCTTTATTTCCACCGACTTACAGTTTAACACTTGCCAATTACACAGAATTACGTGCTGCAACAATTACGATTTACCCGTTCGTCCGTTACTACTTCACTTGTACTCGCGATTACATAAACTCCGATACTCATACACAGTTCGTACAGACTTCCGTTGCACAACCCTTTCGTTCATTAACACGTCACTAACACTGCCTTCTTACACCAAGAACTGCGACTGTCTTCTCGCTCACACTCACTAACCAACTGATTGACCAACTCAACCAACAACTGACTGACTAACTCCGTCTGTCTGTAACCCTCTTTATAGAAATATCGCCGGTTTCTAGTGACCAGGAGAATGTTCCAGACTCCGTAATTTCTGGAACCAGGTGGGCAGAAACAGACGCACAATTATGTTTCTTTCCGACCACTGGCTGTCACCACTATAAGACAAACGAGGGAAGGGCGTGGCTAACCGAGCCTCCCCTGTCTTCCGTTGCCAGCTGCTCACAGGGTGTTTCAGCGCTCTCGTCACACTATGTTAGCAGATCTGTCTCCACTTTATGGCGACATTTTGAAATGTAAAAGATTTTACAATGTCCACAAGAGATTTAAGATGTGCTTTGGAGCAGTGATTGGAAACATTTAAGAAAAATTTATGGTACATCGATTTAGCAACTGCTAAATACAAACACCTCATTAAATGATCAGATTTGTTTTAATTATAACAATTCTGTAGACTATAAAGAAAATCGATAAACAGACCGACAATTAAGTGGTTCCCGAACGAAACACACCTCTCATATGCTATATGAAATAAGAACATCTGTGGAGATAAAAAAAAAATAGTATGTTGCTTTTTAAGTTTTGTTAATGACTTCACAAGCGTACGATAATAGCTGAAAAACTTGTTTATCTTTGAAAAATGTTTCCTACAAAATATTGTGGAGCAGCGACTGTGGCCCAGGAATATCGCGATATAAGCGGGGCATTTAGAACTCTAAACGGATGAGCCACGCGCTCGATTATGTAGGACCTTCTACAAGTTTCTTTACTCGAATATTCTGGAGTTCGGTCAACATTTCCTATGCGCAATAACTGGGCGAGTAAAAGAAATCAATAATAATAAATGAAAAAAAATGAATCAGTATTTGGTTTGTAAACTATCAATTTTCAGGATCATATAACGCCGCCGTTGTGCTGCAGTTTTGTCCCGCAGTAGTTCTTTTACAGTTAAATATATTGTGGCTGTCACTTTTAATTACACATCAAAAGCAACGGTTTTGACCCACGATCTTCAGATGAGAAGACCAGCACCTGATAAACTGAGCCACCAGTATTTACATCTCACACAACTTCAGTACTTATACGTCATAAATTAGATTCTTTTTTACACTGGAGTTTATTAAGAATTAATAGAAATAGTATGCTGGTTATTGCTCCAATTATTATATTTGATCTAATTAAAATATAAACTCCAGGGTGACCAAAGAATTAAAATACATGTTGAGGTAATAAAAATACTATTATTGTTCTTCCGGTATTTCCTGAAAGAGTTATTAAAAGATGGGTTATTGAATTTTAGACTCGTAGCTACATTTGCACCCTCGTTCATTCTTCCAGATTCAACGACCATAGGGAATATTCAGTAAAGCAACCTAAAGATTAGTTTTATGTCAAAGTCCTGTTACGTGCAAGTTGTTTGAGATAAGAGGGACAATGGCCATATTGACTTCTCCGAAAAAGCTTCTGCCACGATTTATTTCGGCGAGACATCTGTCTTGGCGCGGCACATGACGAGGTGTAAACAAAATTCCTAAAGGGGCAATCGATTTTCTGTCATCGGTAGTAGCGTGCGACCGGTTTGCATTTGTTAACGTTTCTCTCGTGATTCTTCTGTTCTTACTGACACTTCATTCGCAGCAGTGCTGACTTTCTTTCTTTCTCTCTCTCTCTCCCTCCCTCTCTCTCTTGCTAACCGAGATTCTTTTGTCATCGTATTTAATTATAAACCGTTTGATACGGCTTAGGCAGTAGAGTCTTTATCTCACATTTTGGAGGCCATGGGTTCGATGCGAGAGAATGTTCAGGATGGGCGATTAGCCCAACATCTGGAATGTCACTGAAGGAGTGGCTGGTATGAAATATTGATGGAATGTACGGAATGTAAGGTGATTATGGAGAAGTGAATGGTAGAGGAAACCGCACATCGAGGGAAAACATGTTTATGCCATTCCAAACCGGAAAGTCGATTAAATACCAAATTTGGAATTTTCGGAGTCTAGACTTTATAGAAAATTCTCACATTCCAAGCTACTATTAAGTGGGACATATTTTGGAACATTTTATTTGCCTAAAGCTGGCCTTAGCGATTTATATTAAAATACATTTTTAAGCTGTTTTCATGGCAAATGAAATGAATATATTGAATTTTCTTCATTCTGAATGACTTTTAAATAATGGTAAACCGTAAGATATAGAAAAATTCTTACAACACAGGAAACGTATATCTTGTTAAACACACAATCTATGTTAACTAATACTGTTTGTGGCATTATTAATCCTAAACATGTTATTTGTTATTGTTTTTTATTCCTAAATCTAATGCAAAATCGTTTCAATTATTTGTCACTGATCTATCTATTTCTGGATAAATTGTGCACTCCTGATCTTAAAGTACTTGGGAATCGAATTCGAGGTTTCTCTGTGGTTTATTAGTAAAATGAGTCAATTCAAATTTAATACCATGTTGGTATGTTACTACGGCAGCTTGTTCAGTACAATCGCAGTAGTTTGAACCATGCCAGCATAAAAATAATTACTTGTGTCTTTGTTGCCTCAGAAAATAACAAAAAGGCAGCGAATTCATATCATTTTCGTTGTATATTGGGGTTTCTTAAACTGATATCTTAGCTGATAGTAAAAGTGATCCATTTAGTAGTTCACGATTGTGTTAAAAGTAGAAAATTCTTTCGCTCAAAACTTTCAACACGCCGGTAATGCCAACTTGGGTATCTTGCCTCCTTCAAGGAAACCGCGAATCTTAAAGTGTCGTAAATCATGTAAAAAATAATTGAATTTTCACTTCCTCCGCCCAAGAAGTATCAATTTCCTATAGGAAAAATTATACAATCAACATTTCAATTTTCTCAGAATATAACTTTGGAAAAATTTGTAATATACTAATCAGGTACATTTTTGTTCTGTTATTATCATCGTTATATTATTTCCACTGCCTCCCTTATGTAAAACATGGTTTTCTAAACGTCACGTTGTCAACACTGATGTTACGCAAGGCAAATGAACAACGCATCCCGAGAATATGACGACCATGAGAAAGGTAAAATATTACCATATGTCTGTATAGGAATCTATAATGTAATCTATAAATATTCAGGAATGTGTATGATGCACGAGTTAAAAGAATTTTATTTTGTTTGCAGGTTTTGTTCGCCTGCGGCCTCGTTTCGGAATCACACCTACTCAAAATATAAAATCTTCCTTTTAACCCTCATGCCATAAATGACTGTTTTGTATATAATACTTCTTTGCTGTGCACTGAGAATTTTAACAAACTGTTTAAGTGTCGCGGGTAATATTTTTAAACGTTTGTCAGAGACATGAGGTTATTTTGCTAGAGTTACTTAAGTCTAAATTTATAGGGACAAACCACCAAGAAAAGTTAAATGCTGGATAATTAATGATTCAAGTTGTAATTGCCCTAGAAGTTCCTAAAGGTGTCGGATAAAACAAATTTTAGAATCTTTCAAAATATCATTAAGAATCTGGGTAAATTTATAGATATTCAATAAATGTAATCGAATTTGGGTTTACTATAGCTTATTGTTTCTGAAAATAATATCTATGAAGATTATGTATTATTACTTGCTTAAATAGACATTTGCACTTATGCACTTTCTCCCTAGGGTATTTGTAGTTCTTCAAGAACGCTGTTGCATATTGCTTTGATTTGTTTACTTTGTTTAGCTTTTGTTTCTATAGTGTCCCGAGTGTTTTAATTATTTCTTAAAATGTCTTAAGTGACATCTGAATATGTCCAAGGAAACGCAAGATTACTGGGTAAGTTACAGGGATAAACAATAATTCACTTAGTTCTATGAAAATGGACAGCGCTGATACTGCCAAGATATATGCGACCAATGTCTCCAAGAAAGAAAACTCGACATTTGCCAGCTGAACACTTCCTAATGGGCTGTGGCATCTTGACCCAGAGTCAAGAGCTCTCTCATATGGCCACTTCACACCACGGTCGAGACAAGTGCAACATTCATACGGCTACGTGTCACATTCTTTTGCTTCTCAAGTGCATGATGGCCAGTCGTTCAAAAACACCTCCCTGCTTGCAGCTGACTCTGTCATGTGATCATGTGAACTACATAAAAATACTGCAGTAGATGATAAAATATTATGAACAATTTACACATTCAATTTTCAAATTCAGCTTTGTATTCTCTTACCATCCATAGTTATTTAGTATCAGGTAGTTTTTCATATTTCCCCTGAAATTCGCTACAACACCGGCAGTGCCAACTGTTCCAAGAATTCCACGAAATGTTCCCATGTTGAAAAATTCTCCAGATATTCAGAAACTGTATGAAAGTTGCTCGAAAACTTCTGAAAATTTAATTTTCGAAGTAAATGATTTAACTGCGAAACCATTTATGTCCCTGTAGTGGTGTTGTAAGTATTCCCATTTTTGAGTCTTTCCAGTGTTAACCCCCCCCCCCCCACAAATACACAAAAGTATATGTAAACCTTAATAAACCTTATATGGAATTCTGAAAGTTAAGTTTTCGAAGCTGTTTTTTTTCTCTGATACAGTCGGCTGTGAGATTGTTTGTCATATCCATCGTTATAGGAAATATTTCAACGTTGAAATATATTCCTAAAGTTGATAAATCATATGTAAATTTTACATTACAATAAGTTAAAATTTCAAAGAATAAAAAAAATTATTAAACGATGAGGTTCATGTAGTAATCCTTTTAGCAGTTACTGATTCGCGATAATACAACAAAATAATTAAAACGCAACAGTCTATTGAAACAAAATCCTTCCGCCAGAGTTCTGGCAGAGCTCTTGGTTCAATTCTCGCCGAGACACAGATTTTCAGTAACTATAAATACTGTAACTTCACATGACTTATTCTACCCATTCTTCTATTATTGTTACAAAGTCATATTCTTTTAGGTACAAGGGAATACAGTAGAACTTAAGTGACAGTCAAATTTCTCCTAAGAGTTGGTGGCTATGTGAAGGGCTTTGAAATGCAGTTGTTTGCATTGCTAAAAGTTAAAAATAATCCCCATTTTGATCCAGGGGAAGTGAAAGCGTACATTTCTCCGAAAATGTCTATGTCAAATATTGCTGGAACGCAATTTTTTTCTCTGTCTACTATATATCTATTTGGTAGAGAAAGTAAAATGAATAACAATACCCCGTTTGAGTAGAGTGGTATTGGAAAAGGTCAAACTGGTAATAAAAAGGAACGTCTCAGAAACAGTTAATTCTGAAAAAAAAAAACTCTAAGATAAATTACGTGATTTAACCAGATCTTCACTTCATTTATGAAGTATGATTTTGTCCGACTATTACGGTTTACTAGTTATGAAGAAGTCATGCAAAATAAAGAACACTTCAGATTACGTAGAAAATTAAGCTAGCTACAGTGAAGCAGTAAATATTACACAAATAAAAATATTTGCCACTTAGGCTTCACTTATCTTAGATTCGTGTTGATACCTCTTTTCAAATGGAAAATCTAAAATTAAAAAATACTATTTTCTTTTGATTTTTAAAATATGGTATAGATATGTTGATGATACTTTTGTTATTGTTTCTGAAAAACAAATTAACGATGCTTTATGATTACTAAATTTAAAAGATAAAGCTATAAAATTCACATTAGAAACTGAAATATAAAATATAAACATGTTATTAATACTGCCTTAATTAATGGTTATAATAAATATTTTGTACAAAAGAAGATTGAAAAATTTAAATATCAGAAAACTGTTAATTATATTTCTACCCTTGAGCAAATAAAAGACGATTATAATTTAAAAAAATTACATACCATCCTTGGGTTAATAAACAATTTCAATTTTTTTAAAGAAGTTGGTATAACTTTAGTTCCTCGAAATAAATATAGTATTAAAAATTTACTACATTTCTCTAAAAAGATAAAATTGCTAATAGTAAAAAAGCTGGTATTTATCAATTTAATTGTTTAGATTGTGATCAGGTTCATATTGGAAAGACGAAACGTAATTTTCAAACTAGAACAAAAGAACATTTTCGTAACATTAGGTATAAACAAACAGATAAATCAGCCATAGCAGATCATTTTTGGTCATTTAACTATGAAATAAATCCTGAAGTGAAATTATTAAAACAATTAAATGGTCGGATAGATTTAATGGTGTGGGAAAAATATTTATTTTAAAAAATAAACATCGCATAATGAATTTCGAAATACCAACAGTTGATTCTATTTTTAGATTTGTTTCGTTTTCAGATGTTGGTAATACTAAAAAGACATAAGAAAAGAAGTATCAACACGAATTTGTTAAGATAAGTGAAGCCTAAGTGGCAAATATTTTTATTTGTGTAACACATCAGATGCTATTTGTAGAAAATTGAATATATATTATTCATTTGTCACGAAAATATCTGAAACATAAAGCAATTTAAATTAAAATCGTCAAAATTATTTGTAAAAATTAAAATTTATAAACAAATTTCAAAACAATGAGTCCTTTGGAATGGGAAAGATACTTTAGTAGGACTGCAGAAAATTTCTACTAATGTACATTTATAGAAGAAAGCTACTTCTAATTCTAGTGAGTGTGTGGAGTTTTAGGGCCCGTCGACAGCTAGGTTATTTGGGCCCATTTCTAATTCTATATATATATTCTAAATGTGCCAACACATTTTCTTCAAATTTACATATTAAATAGTTTAAGTGCGGTGGCTCAAATAGAATTTGTAATTTCTAACTAATGTTTAAATTATTTCAACAAAATTTTAAATACGTCGACAACTTTTCAGAAGTTGTAATATATAAAATTTCAATTCCGTGTGCGCAGTGGTTTGTCTAATATTAAACTCACCTTAACTTTTAACGAATTTCACTTAAATTTTATGAACGTGAGAAAATTATGTTGAAGCGTCGTACGAAAACATTTCAGTAGGGTATGTTCAATGGTTTAAGTAACTCTTAAACTGCTTTTAATTTTGAACCAATTTCAATAATATTTGAACTATTCCAGAAAATTTCTGTAAATTATTTTATACATCGAGTTGTTTTCCTAAAAGTTTACTATTTATTGTAGAATAAGCGAATATGTATGTAATTTTTACTGCCAGCTGTTTACGAATCATAACAAAAGCTAGATATTCATTAGTGTGAATGGCAAATTTCGTCCGTCAATTGTTTTTATAAGGGTTGTTAAGATATCATACATTTAATTACATTGATATATACCGGGCCGTCCTTAGTTTATGTACCCATGTAAACAAAAGCACGTGTACGTGTGCAACATCATTGGTTGTTTAACCTTGCAACTCTCTGTATTTTGCGGATGAAAAGTATATATAGTTCGCATATCCTTTTTAAAGACTTCACGTCTAATACAAAATACATAAACAACATTACATTATTACATATGTAACTGCCAAACCGTAATTAATTAGTATTTTATTTGGTAAATATCAGTGTAATGTGTATGCTGCGCACTTTAAAAGAGAAGGAAGTGAGACTATCTGTTGTACAACATGGCTGCTTTCGTGAAATATATAAACATCTGAGAAGAAAATCGTTGAAAAGTGGTGTGAAACGAATTACTTCAACATGTTTTCAAATTGTGTGAAAAATACCCAACCTTAGGAATTTGCCAACAGAATTAACCAGTGTTTCAGCGCCAAGTACTAATGCCGCTTGAAGTGAGGTTGTGAAACGGGCCAGTTTCCTACTCCAAGAAAAGTTTTAAAAGGGAAGAAGCCAGTTGTAGAAGGTGAATATGATGAATTTGTTAAAAGTGCTACTCGCCAAAAGTTCATAGCTTCTTTGAAAGTAACGAACCATCACAATTACAAAAGTACTTAATGCAGTAAACAATAATTCCGAATTGCCTTGCTTTGCAAAACGAACTTCCACACCTTCTTCGCTAGATGGGTTTTGAATTCGGAAACAGAAACAGAAAAAATATTGTTGAGTGTGAAGATACTATTGTGGTGAAGTAATTATCAAATGAAAATATTCGGATATGGAAGTCGTTTAAGGAATTCGTCCGTTGTCAGATTCCAATTAGGTATGTTAAGTACTTTTTTTCAGTTGCATGTGAGTAGAACTGTCAAGTCATAGCCAAAGTGGCTACAAAACATAAGTGCGTATTTAGCACTGTTGTTCCGCAGAAAGACCCGTACCTTAGAGTTTAATTTATGAATGAGGTGCGCTTACGTGAAAAATTCAATATTTGAGTAATAGTAATCATTCAGTAAGTTTTCAGCGTACAAAAGGAAAAATTTATTACACAGTAGACACGCCTTTGCATTTAAACCTAACGTAAAAGTTGTACCGCATAAGCTACTTAAAACATCGAACACGTAAAGCAAACTTTTGCGTAGAACTATAATAAAAATAAAAAATGATTATAATTTTAGAACATTTACTTACCATCCTTAGTTCCTCAAAATAAATATAGTATTAACAATTTATTACAATTTTCTAAAAAATATAAAGTGCCCAATAATAAAAATCTGGTATTTATCAATTTGTTTGGATTGTGATCAGGTTTATATTGGAAAGACGAAACGTAGTTTGGAAACCAGAAAGAAAGAACGTTTTCCTAACATTAAATATAAACACAATTGATAAGTCAGCCGTAGCAGATAATTTTTGGTCATTTAACCATGCAATAAATCCCGAAGTTAAATTATTAAAACAACTAAATGGTCCCATAGAGTTAATAGTGTGGGAAAAATATTTATTTTAAAAAGTAAACATCGCGTAATGAATTTTGACATACGGCAATTGATTATGTTTTTAGATTTGTTTCGTCTTCAGATGTTGGTAATGCGTAACATAACAAAAGAAAATAACATCGTAACCGAGATTTCCTTAACAATGGAGTTTGAAATTAACTGACAAAGGAAGCAATATGCTTTTGAAATCGACATTATAAAGAAGAAAGAAATATTAACATCAACTTCATAAGTTATGTGAAAATTGTTTTACAAATATTTTTATTTGTGTAATCTTTGCGTAGAAGTTCATTGACAACGCACATTTTTGCCACTTGGAAATAAAATAGCACCAATATCCCCTCCAATCATAATCCTCGGTGGAGTAATACGTTTACATCTCCCCATAACGTAAGATTGGTGCCGCTATAAATATCTTGGTTTGTATTTTTATTGTATTGATATGAAGTTTTACTTTTCCTTTTGATAATTGTTACTTCAAAATCCAGTAGTTAGTATAATGAAGTATGATGTATGTCATAAGGTAAGACAGGATGATTTATGTTTAAATAGACCTTAAGTAGGAATTACCTGTACTATGTAGATTAATATATAATAAGAATTATCGATTAATTAACATAGTGAAATTATTACTTAGGCAATACCTTAAACTCATAAATAACCTTAAAATCTTGCAATTAATAATTGCGTATAATGTCTGATATCTCCATATTTCAACTCTTTTACTCACTACACGGATGTAATATGTTTATAAGCTGCTCTGCTGTTTTCTGCACCCTATGACCAACATTACAACTTTAAAATATCCCACTCTCTTAACCTCAAGTTTCCAAACGTTCCATTTCAAAACTGAAATGAAGGCTTTCTGTAATAACACAAACTATTTCAATAATATTACCCTTTAATTCGTATATTATATTCAGTTATCTAATGAAGCCAATTTCCAAAGATGCAACGTTTAATTAGAGGTATTACTGGAAAATATATTTTGTACTCCTGAATCGTGTAAACATTCACTACGCTAAAGTGAGGTTATGATACATTCACTACTGGAACTACAGGATTGGTTCAATTTTCTAAGGATAGCCATTATCGGCTATTGTAAAGCTCTTAGACCTATAAAAGCACAAGACTTTTTTTATACCAAACATCTCGAAAATATATAACATGTACAGTTATTTTTCTTTAGGATTTTAAAATTATACATTCTCCAACAATGAAGAAACTTGATTATTCAATTTCACAACTTTAGTGCCGCTGACGGCATGTCAATATTTGCTTTTAATTACCAAGGGAACAACATTTTCCCAAAAAATCAACAATTAAATGTCTGCCAGAGAGCTTAGAAATCTACAAACAGTAAGTAGGTTTCTTAGCTATCTTTAGAACAATAATCCACCCAAAGGGTGGTGTATTTAAACTAGCCTAAAATTGCAAAAGCTATGTCCCTAAAACCTGCACAAAGGCGAGGTCATTGTTTTCCAACATAGGAAATGTGGATTACGTATTGGCAATCTGCTGTTATGCCACAGACTTGAACACCAGATGCCTATTTCTGTTGAAATTAGACTCAATGGCTCCCATTTCCTATTAACTATCTCACTAAGCAACTTCTGCCCGAATGGCTCATGACGACACAATAAAGAAAGCATTTTACTATAAAGTGCACTCGATACAAAAGTGTCCACTAAAATAAGAATTACATCCTAACAATAATTCCAGTCTCGAAGTACACACACACACACATTTAGGGAACTGAGCATGGGGCTAGTAGCTCTTTCCCTGCCAAAACATGTAACCTCAATCAGGAACACAAAGAAATGTAAACAACTACATGAAACATAAACAATTTATAACATCCAGCTGACATGAAGTTTAGTTCAGATTTAAGGCAAGGGGGGTTGAACCGTTCAAGTTTACGCTACGTGCAATACGTGTACTATTACAAACAATTGCTAGTTTAGTTCAACAACTTGTTAAGTGCTGAGTTGGTATAGAAGTGAATGAATGGGCATCTGTTTTCACATTTTTGGTAACGATGGTCAGGTCAGTGATAGACATACAACTTACTCTACACTTACCAGATAACATAGAAGTCAGTCAGTGAGTCTCAATAAGCGAGACAGATACACATCACTAGCTGAATGTAGTCGCCTGAACATACTTATGATGACGTAGGGCGTCCTTCAGCGGCCTCATCTCACACGGACGTAGCGTTCAAGTGCGACAACAATGACACAGACGAGGACTTGATCACGTTGTGCTCGGCCTCATCCCCTGGACGGCGTAATCTGAGGGAGCGGGAGATATTGTTGACGCAATTGTTGTTTTCAGACTTGGCAACGCTGTCATTGTTCCCGCCGAGTAGAGCAGCAGACGATGTGGAGTCCTGATGTTCAAATGGTGGTGGTCCATTGTTGCCAAGGGGTGGGGGTGAGGGCATCTTGCCGCCAAATGTCGGAGCGATGGCCATCCTGGTGGTCACCAACAGACTTCCATTCTTGGCCGCGTTCATCCTGCAACTGTAGCTACTCTTCACGCTGCCGAAGTCACTATCATACCTAGTAGTGAGGAACAATCATTGTCAGTAAACCAACCACACGATCAAAACAAACTTTCGATGAAGTGCAACCTGCCTAAAGAATGAGTGCAGATGTTCGACAGTGGAAGCGTGCATAAACACAAACGGCTATGCGGTAATACGTCATCCTTCCCTGTACCGTTCATCAATACAGCAACTGAGTCTCCTACAAACACTGTTATACCTCGCAAAGTAAAGAAAAAAAATGTACAAAGTGTTACAGTTTTGTATAAAATAGAAACTTAAAAGTCTAATTATTACACTAAATAATGCTAGGGCAACGGCAATGAAAGAACTGTGCATAATATAGTGACAAAGGTTCAACAGTCAAAGCGTACAGGAGAAAAATTTGAACATCTGGCTAACATCTTCCGCATCCAAAAAGGTTTCAACGCAATGAGTGTGAAAAATGTGCACAGAACTTTTCTCCAGTTTTACGAAAAGAGCGTAGTGTTATGTACGCTGTGCTGATGTTTTGATGGTCTGACTGTGAACGGAGAGATGCCATACTAGACACCTCTTATGACAAACTGCACTCATTCGTCAGAGAGGTAATACACGTTGCTCGTGTTGTATATGCCAACATTTATCAACTTAATGACATCCGTTAATGAATGGCCTAAGAATTATTGAATATCAGTTCCTTCAGCTTTATTGTAATTATTTATCCCATCCATAGGCTTAAATAATTTGTAATTTAGAAATTGCTACATGCCCTCTAAAATATTTACACAAACTCCAGACTTAAAGCAAATAAAGAATATCTCTTTCTATAGATATTGTTTCACAAGAAAAGCTGCTTTTTAAGAAAAATAATTATTTGAAATGTGTTCTAGCTGGCATTTAACTAATTTTCAAAGTATAGAAGATTAGATTCTGTGCTCTTGAGCAATCGTTCAGAGAGATTCATTATCCCACGATGGTACCAGTCTCTGGTTTTTGATGCGAAGAATTCGGCGATACCCACTTGCACTGCTTCAATATTGTCAAAATTACTTCCACATGTAAAATGGGATGATAATGATGATAATATGATGGTGCGAGGGTGGTTGTATGCTGGGTGGCGTAACAGTTCGATTCCTTCCAATTCCTCAATTATTTCCATGGTTGTTCGTGCGGTATGGGGTGTTACATTGTCCTGTTGCAACAAAACTCTACTTCGGTTAATCAATGCTGGCTATCTCCGTCTCAAAATTTCATTAACTCATTCTAGTTGTTGAGAATAAAGATCCGCATCAATCGCCCACCCGTTTGGAGCAAACTCCAAGTGAATCACAACTTCAAAATTCCACAACACACTACTTTGGGACCAAACTGATTTATTTTTAAACGTTGACTTTGGTAGCTTAGCGGGGATCAAGCTACTCTTTCGAGGCATTATAGTTTCGTTGATATACCAATATTTCATTACAAGTGACAATTCTCCTGACAAATCTATCATCAATGGGATTATGGATAATCTGACGACAGATATGCACTTTACGTTCAGCTTGTTGAGGTGTCAGTTCATGAAGTACACTTCTACAGCTTCTGCAGATTTTCAAAGTGTCTTAATGTGGCAGTGTATGGTATATTTTGATGCACCAAGTTCTTCTGAAAGCCTACGGCTACTTTTTGTGGATTTTCTCGCAAAACTTGACGTGTGCCCACAACGTCGTATTTCTTTTACGAAGGCCGTCAGCAAAACTGTAGCAAAGAGTCTAGTTTGAAAGTTAAGAATGAATATCTACGTTAATTTACGAAACTATGTGACTGCCAAGTAGGTAATCAAAAGGAGAACTCTGCACATCTTTTTAACTTTTCAAGATCTTTAGCCGAACAAGCTGTTAGTATGATGTTAACCTTGCTAGATGACTCTGCAGTACTGCTGACGCTTGCATTAGATCTTGCCGCTCGATTCGTCCACTTTGACCTTGAGTTTTTCCTGGTTTTCCCAGGTCGATAAGGTGAATGTTGGAGTGGTGTGAGAATGAGAATGAGAGAGAGAGAGCACAGTTGCTCGCGCAGTTGTTAACTCGACTGCCTGAGCATGACTTCCGACTGACTCAGCATGAATATAGTAGCTTTTTCTTCAATATTTTAATGTGCAGCGTTTTAAAGACTACTGTAGATGTCAGCAGTCCACATATACTGTCCATTAGAGATTTCCTAGAGGGACCCGGCAAACTGCAACTCCAATGTCATCGCATGTTTGATTATACCCGCAACTCTCAAAGTCATCGTCCAATTCAGAGCTACTTTCTGCTAAGTTTATCATGAAAGTTTCCAATATATTGTCAATTAATTCCAGTTTTTCCAGTACATTTCTGCTACCCTCTTCACATTTTCCAGACAGACTTCCAGTTCTCTGGAGGAACTTTAAGTGCTGCATTGCAGGATCTCACTTACATCTCGTTCATAGAATGTCATATTATGTTTCGCATCTGCTTTGAGTTTTGCTCATATTACCCAGATAGCATTCATATCACAACTATACGGGGAGTCTATGTAAATAATCAAGCTTTGCAATCGGTAGGACCACCTAACACTGACTGACGAAAAGACTAGTAGTCTCAGACAGAAGTGACAATACGTTTACTATATTTGTCACGCCACTCATGTCACATGGAGGGATAGCGCGAAGTAGGTCATGTTTCCAGTTAGACCAGACGAACTTAGTGTGCTACGATAATAAATAACTCGAATGTTTGCAACATTTACATCTTATGGCTCACCTTAGAGGAGTGCAGCAAGAGCGACTGGTGATGATGGCCTTGAATCCAAGTCGAAACTTCCTGTTGAAGAAAGCGTAAAAGATCGGATTGACGCAGGAGTTGGAGGCTCCTAGCCACTGAGCCACCGGGTAGAAAGCATGTATGATGTGTTCCTCACTGTTGGACCGGTAGGGACCTCCAAACTTGATACGAGCGACCAGGACATAGAGTGGCAGCCAGGACAAAGCAAACGATACCACCACAACCAGCAGCATCTTGATCACCTTCACCTGTAAAAACAGTAATGTAGCGTGTCCTTAGTTCAATCAGAGATACATACATATTTGTTTGTTTATTTTAATTTACACATCCATGTGACTGATTTTATTCTCTACATGCAGAGAATCAGCCTAAAAAACAGAGAAGGGGCCAAATTGATCCTAACGTTCTTCTAGGTCAACAACTTGATGTACTAATATGAACAGGATATTCCAAACAAATGTTGACATAAGGTGAATATTAGTCAACCGGGCTTTGGTCAGAGCATAGGTGTAAAGTTCATAAAGGAGATCGATATTTCAAATTATCTGTTGCACAATAGATAACTGTTACATTTGTGTATGTGTAACTTTGTCCCCTGCGTATAGCATTCCACTCAACGATTTTTGTTGTTGAGATTATTGAATCAACAAAATAAAATTAGGCGTGATAAAAGTAAAGGAATTTGTTCTTTTTTCAGTTTTAGCGAGTTTTATTTATGCAATTTACAACTTGATTTCTTTACCTTTTTCGTTCCATTTATAACCTGCCTTTAACTGCAATGGTCATATCGGCAGCCGTTCTCCTTTGGAACATATCGAAGATGTTAATTCGTATTCGTTTGGTTGTATCATCGGATCACGCATACATTCATACTCTCACATCGTACCTCCAGACTCTGGGGAAAATAGGGATTCATCTTGGTTGGAAGAAAAATCCCCACCCCCAGCCGGGAATCGAACCCGGGACCCCTAGCAAGGCAGGCAGGGGCTCTACCGACTGAGCTATGGGGCCAGCCTTCTTTATTTTGTTGATTTATGTTTGCATTTTCAGCTGTTTTGAATATTTGTTCAATTGTAGACTATCCAAAAGGTTATACTTGTCTTCGAGTGGTCTACAATTCTTATTTAACTTGCATTAAGTTTTGCTTAATGAAGTGCAGTACCACCTTTGAAATGTTGACTGTGGCTTTTGGTTAAATACTACATAACTTGTATGGCTCAACGAGATTACATACTTTCTCCAATTAGTTCTGTCTCTCTGTTACGGTTTACAGTTGTAAAAGTCATTCAGAATGAATAGTACTTCTGAGGCTGTTTCCGGAAAATTGAAAAGATGCATTTGGTTTTTATTGTAAATTTAAAATTTACTGTCAATAATTGTACCAAAGATCTTTGTACTTGGCCATAATGGACCCAACCAAAATGCTCCAGTTATGTACATACCTTGGATCGATGTATGATATGGTCTCCATTTCCTTCTCCAGGAAGGGTTCGTCGACAAACTCTCCTCCAAATCAGCAGGTAGCAAATAGAAATGAGGGTCAGTGGTAACAGATAACACATTACCAGATGTGCCAAAATGAAGTAAACATTGCCGCTTTGCTCTGTTGGCCACAGCTCCGTACACACCTGAAACATAAAACAGTCAGCAGGTCAGTTGTCGGATATCCGACATTTTAATGGAAGACCTGTGCTGCATGATTATTTAAGGAGACAACCAGGCCACATTATCAGGCCTAAGGTTCTAATGTACGACATGAGATCACCAGCTTTACTTCCGTTCCGAAAAAAGGCATGCTAAGGAATTTTGTGCAATCAAGGGTCTTTAAAGGGAAGCAGTCCATCTGAGAATAGCAAAGTGCACGAATTGCATTTTGCCTCCATGGGACCTTTTCACAATATACACGGTACTTAAGTGAAAATTACTTTACAAGATATTTACTTTGACATTTAGTAAACATATTATTGTGCACTGTAATTGTAATTTTGTAATCATTAAGTACTCATGAATAAAAAAGGGGACAAGTGAAAGATTTTAAATCATAGAACATTTTACTTCGCAATTAACAAAGAGTATTTCTCTAATGAACACCACAGATAAAAATAAGCTGAAAATCTATGTCATAAAACGGAAGTATTTGGATATGCATAGGTATATAATTTCAAGTGCAAAAAAGCATATTTATTATTAATCAATTAACTATGCATATAAATTACGAGGGCTATCCAGAAAGTAGATTACGTTTTCGTCTGTTTCCGCTAGGGGCGGGGCTAGCGCGGCCATCTTGGGGTCAGAGCGTTGCGCACCTCAGTCGGCATCTAGCCGTGCTAGTGAGAGGTTCGTGCTGTGCTCCGTTCAGATACTGTGACGGTTTGAAATGTCTGCGTTAATTGAAAATCCCGCGAGCTGCGAGGTGCATGCAGTAATAAGGTTTCTGACTGCAAAAAACTGTAAACCGATAGAAATCTATCGGCAGCTTTGTGAAGTGTATGGGGACAACATTATCACTGAAGGTGGAGTACGTCAGTGGGTCATCAGATTTAAAAATGGCCGAACCACTGTTCACGACGAAGATCGAAGTGGGAAACCCAGCATAGTGACTGCCGAACTTGTCGAAAAAGTCGATGCTAAAGTCCGTGAAAATCGAAGGTTCACAATAACGGAACTTTCTTTGAGTTTTCCACAAATTTCGCGAAGTTTGTTGCACGAAATCATCAGCGAAAAGCTTGGTTACCACAAGTTTTGTGCAAGATGGATTCCAAAAATCTTGACAGAGGACCACAAAAATCAGCGAATGGCTGCAGCGTTGAACTTTTTGGACGTTTACCATAAGGATGGTGACTCTTTACTCGATCGCATCGTTACTGGTGACGAAACATGGGTGAAACACGTGAACCGTGAAACGAAATTGCAATCAATGCAGTGGGCGCACACAAGTTCTCCCCAAAAACCCAAGAAATGCATGCAAACAATGTCGGCAAGGAAGATGATGGTGACTGTTTTTTGGGACAGAAAAGGTGTGATTTTGGTGGACTTCCTGGAAAGAGGCACTACAATAAACTCTCAAAGGTATTGCCAAACTCTCCAAAAACTCAGAAGAGCCATTCAAAACAAGCGCAGAGGAATGTTGAGCTCTAAGATCTTGTTGATTCACGACAACGCCCGGCCCCACACGGCAAATGTCACTCGTGAAGTTCTTGAATCTTTTAAGTGGGAGTTGTTTCCTCATCCGCCGTACAGTCCCGACCTGGCACCGAGCGACTTCCACCTATTCCCAGCAATGAAGAAGTGGCTGGCTATGCAGCGTTTTGATGACGACGCACAGCTGCAAGAAGAGGTAACGAAGTGGTTGAAGGCGCAGGCCGCCGAATTTTTCGACGAAGGAATTTCCAAGCTCGTACATCGCTACGATAAATGCCTTAATTTGAATGGTGACTATGTCGAAAAGTAGTATTTGAGTGTGGCTTTCATCTGTATATAATAAAATTTGTTTCCTATACTTTGTTTACTTTTTATTCCAAAACGTAATCTACTTTCTGGATAGCCCTCGTACTTTCCTGGATGAAAGAAGTATCCAGTCAGCAGCAGGTTAGTATATAGAATTGCGTCTCATTCATATAGCTTTGTTTTGACTTGCCCCTGTTAGCGGCTATTAGACAGCGGAAAAAACTCCGATGAAACAGGCTAGGTGTAACTGCATGAAACAGTTGAGCAGGCAATTAACGTGGAATCCATAGACAACAATGTTTTCTCACTGCTGAATTTCTTTCTTTTTCTTTTTAAATAAAAAGATAAGACGTCCTTTTAAACCATTAAGTCATATCGTACGGTAAATGAATGAAATAGGTGAAATGCTGCTCAAATGAGCCCAGGGTCTATAGAGCTTAGAATTATCTGACACTGAATTTCCAGGATAGCGGAAAACCCTGGAGAAAAAACTTATCCAGATAACTCACCCTGACCAAGATTTGGACATGGAACCTTTTAAATGTGAGGCAGACGCGTTATCACCAAGCAACAGAGGCGAGCTCCAACTGCTGATGTAAAATGCTTTACATTTGACTCATAGTCAATGCCCTCAATAAATTCATAAGATGGTCTTCAAGCATTGCCTGAACAGTGACCATATTTTCATCAGTAGCAGCAGTTTCTGGGTATCTTTCACGAAATTCATCACTAAGAATAAACCAAGTTTATTTTGTATTCTGTACCAATTATCAATTGTCGCCTTGGATGGAACTTCTTCCCAAAAAGAACTCCAGGCCGACTTTGGTTTCAGTAAACATTTGAAATCGTAATATATATATATATATATATATATATATATATATATATATATATATATATATATATATACACGCAAAAATGTTCTGCAAAAATTTCTACGCACAATCAACTCTCAAAACTTTTGAAAGTAGCTATAGAATATAAAAACAAATCATTTGCTTCAGATGCATGGCCACGAATTTATTTTTGTTTATTTCTTGTGCTTCGTGTGGTAATGATATACATTTGCCTTCCACATACAGCGTAAGCTGAAATTCTACTGGCAAACGAGGTGATTTAATTACTTTGTTATTAGCAAGGGCACTACATGGTAATTTAACTGGCGTTTTGCCAACAGGAATAAGCTCCCGTACAACAGTGATAAGCTGTTCCGTAATTTCATTACCAGCAGCCTTAAAATATACACCGCAGAGTTAGATAAACACTCGCGCAGTATCGTTATTGCACAGTCGCAATCAAAAGCGTTATTATTCATGAATCTCTAACTGGGAACGCCACTGAGATTTTCTTGAGCATTTATCTGCTGCTTAGTATCAAAATTAACGTAAATATTTATTTTTGTTTTCAATCAAAATTTCGATACCGAGCTTTCACTATAAACACACGTTTTGAAGAAACGCGAATAAACTGAATTAGTAAAATGTCGATGTGTGGTGTATGTTAAATACCAAGCTTGGTAATTAAGTTCAGTGTACTCCAAAGAAGGAATAAGAAGTTTCCAAGAAAATGTCACTACCATAGTGTATTAGAACATCTGACAAATTTGGTTTGCTCAAAAATGGCTCCAACTATTACTATTAATATGCATAAGATATTTTCATGACATATGAAATATATATCTGGAGTTTTCTGGAAATGTATTCAAAAGTGCAAAGAATACGTACCAAAAATGAATGTTTTAAGGTTTACAACTTGTTAAAGAGTAATTCATAATGATGAGGTCTCAAGAGCCTAATCTCAGAAAATTCAAGATATACATCTGAAGCTGTAATGTCGCTTTACTATGTCCTGACGATCTCTTTCTTAATGATAATTCCAGCTGTGTGCTCAAGCTATATACCTATATACCCACTGAATGTGTATTATTCAATGAAAGAATGAGCTAGTTCTGATTTCGAAACCTTTAATGAACAGCATACACTTCAGCGAAGCTTAAGCTACAAGTGATTTTTATAGAACTGACTATATTTGTCAATATGGCAGAAGTTTGCACAGTGAGCGTCTAAAACCAACGACAATAATTCAATCTTTTTTTGTTATCTGGTTCCTGTAGCTTATGAACAACCGTAACTCTATATGGCTTTAGGCCTGCACTTTTTGCAGCTCTGTGACACATTGAGAGGGGTACCTTGTCTCCGGCGACAAACCTTTTAGTGACTTTTCTTTTGGATGACCGCTCCTCCAGTCTTGCTTTTACATCAACAATGGGAAGCCTAGATTTACGATGCTTGCCTTTTTCACTTACCTGAGATCCAGTTGTTTCCAATTAGTTTACCAGTCTCAGTGTTGTGTTTCTGTTGGGAGGATTGCGAACCCCAAATTCACTCTGGTATGTCATTTGAGTAATTGTAATTGAATTCGTAATCCAGTAATGCTTCAAAAGGAAGAGTCCTTAATTTAATGTCTACTACATTTTCACGTTGACTAGAACAAATGTCGAAAACAGCTGCCAACAGTAGCAATTAGGAATAAAACATAAACATTTGCGCATCCAGAGACAAGGAATCGAAACTCCAAAACATTCTGCTTAATCCGGTGCTAAAATTAGGGCCAATGAATGAATTTCCAAAGGAATAATTAAAGAAAGAAATGTGTCAGCTGTATATAAATCACTCTGTGGTATTATGAATGTCCGGTGTTCGGGACATGTACCAGGGCAAGAATGACACCTACTAATCCGACCAGAGCTGTATTAGGTTATGCCCAATATGGCTATTAAACTTCAAATTCTCTTAATAACATTCCCTATGGTAATGACTCTAAGGACCCCATTCATAACTTCTAATCCGATGTTCACATCTTATTTGTACCTTTCTGATATTTGCTGCATTACAATTTAGAGTCCTTCTATGAGTGTTTAGGAAATGCTATCTCACATTCCAGGAATCCCAAGCTAGTAGGCCATACCTAATCAGGCAACTTTGGATAGCAAACTTCCCTTTATTTGCAACTACTTCTAAGAATTTGCTTGAAAACTAGCCGTCGTACTTAATATGATCTTGCCTCGAGGCAACATGTACTCATAATCTGTTGCCAAATCTACAACTCCTTAACATTTAACACAACTTCAGAAAGTACTCAATTTATATTTTATTATAGGTTATGATTATTCAATGGATCCATAATCATTTTATCACATTTCAATATTATTTGACATGAAGATAGTCTAAACATACGGTAATTTAACAAAAATCATTAGAAAATATTTCAGAAAATCAAAATGTTGGCAATATTTTTATTTGAAGGTTAATTTTAAATGAATGGAATTTGTTATCAATTATTTTTGAGACACAAATGTAAGTGGGAAGATTGTTATTTAACCAAATTTTGTTTTTCAGTTGCTCTGTTCACAGACCTATACATAGATACACGATATTCAGGGACTCGTTATCTAATTTTTGGGTGACGTATTATACTCATTTAATTACTACATATAAGGACCTGTGTTATGCAGAAAGTATATGAAGGAGCTGCTACCACATACGTACACGGCTTACTTCCAGTCGATGTACAGGTAATCGTGTTTCACAGTTTTCTTGGTACAGCTGTAAAGTTTTACACTACATTGCCCCTGTCCTTCCATTTTCCCTTCATTAACTTATTTTACAAAAATTGGATGCCGAATATGTTCTACATGGCTTGGCATCACCTCCATTTTGGCGTATACCCAAAATTTATTCTCTTAACACTTATTACAGTAGGTTCAACATACGATGCGAAGATTTTCAGGGAAACTCCCCGCTTCAAACATTTTCGTTTATTAAAAAATCACTCTATATTTTCAATAAATTATCATAAAGTTGAAATATTTTCATGCCGAATAAAATCATATCTTGAACTTTATGGGAATATCCTAAAAATTCCTCTTCATTCTGTATGACCATTTCGTGACTGGTGAACCATTAAAGATAGGAAAAATCATACTACACTAAAAGTACATGTTTTAGAACAGTGTCTCTCAAACTCTTCTGCCTCAAGGACCCCCTTATCACCTAAAAACTTGCTTGCGTAGCCCCATAGTTTGGCAACTGAATTTATATGAACGAGTCAACTTTAGGTTGAATTTTATAATTGGAATTTAAATAATTACTGTATGTATGATTGAAGATATTTTCTTATATACTTAGTTTTAAATTCAATTAATTATACATTTAAAAATTGAAGTTAAACTAAATGAAATAAACTTTTGTATAAAATGTAATTTAAATAAAGTATATATATATATATATTTTTAAATTGTATTTAAAATTTGAAATATTGAGGTATCTGAAAAAATGAGATGAAAGTTATAGAATCCTACCTGTCAGATAGACTACATTTAGCTGAAATAATGGTGGTAGATCTAATGTAGCCACGTTAAAGTTTGCTGTACCTCAAGGTCCTATTTTGGGGCCTTTTTGTTTTTATTAATGATTAACAGTCTACCTAGTAATATATCATCTAAATCCATAATTCATGCTCACGATTTTTTTTTTTTTTTTGATTATTCATAAGGAGTTTGATGAGTTGAACAATATTTCTCTATATATTGTAAATTAAACGTGATATTAAAATAGTGGCCTTATAGTAAATAATAAGATTCAGAATATGGTTTGCACGCTTAAGCGTGTAAACAACGAAACAGCAAACCTCCTGGGCATTTACCTTGAACAAAGGCTAACATCGGCAAATTACATCTGTAAACGGTGGTCTAGGGTTATATTTCTATAAAGGAACATTATAAATAAGATACGCAAATATGGCTTACTTTTCCACTTTAAAAGTATCATTAGATGTGGTCTTATATTGTATGACAATGGTGCTGGCCTAAAAGATGAAAGCAGAATAATTACAAGTTGGCTGATGCTTCTGCAGGGCTTTGTTCATAAGTGAAGGAAATTTAACGGCGTACAATGTATGTGTTCTTGATTCATTAATGTTGTAGCTTCCACAGAGAGTAAGAACTTGAAAATTTCAAGATTTATATAAGTTAAATACTAAAGACAAATATAAGAGGAAAGTTTTAACACTCTTCCTAAGTTTTAGCTATACTTATTTTAATTGAAAAATGCTATACATATTACGATTATTAATGGGTACTACCCGTATAAGTTTTATATAATTTGTGCATTTATTGTATTGTATTATGTATTTATTTCTAAGTTTTATGTAAAATGACAGCCAAATCTATTTTACAGGGTCAAACAAATTATTATTATTATTATTATTATTATTATTATTATTATTATTATTATTATTATTATTATTATTATTATTATTATTATTATTATTATTATTATTATTATTATTATTATTATTATTATTATTATTATTATTATTATTATTATTATTATTATTATTATTATTATTATTATTATTATTATTATTATTATTATTATTATTATTATTATTATTATTATTATTATTATTATTATTATTATTATTATTATTATTATTATTATTATTATTATTATTATTATTATTATTATTATTATTATTATTATTATTATTATTATTATTATTATTATTATTATTATTATTATTATTATTATTATTATTATTATTATTATTATTATTATTATTATTATTATTATTATTATTATTATTATTATTATTATTATTATTATTATTATTATTATTATTATTATTATTATTATTATTATTATTATTATTATTATTATTATTATTATTATTATTATTATTATTATTATTATTATTATTATTATTATTATTATTATTATTATTATTATTATTATTATTATTATTATTATTATTATTATTATTATTATTATTATTATTATTATTATTATTATTATTATTATTATTATTATTGTTATTATTATTATTATTATTGTTATTATTATTGTTATTGTTATTGTTATTGTTATTGTTATTGTTATTATTATTATTGTTATTGTTATTATTATTATTATTATTGTTATTATTATTATTATTATTATTATTATTATTATTATTATTATTATTATTATTATTATTATTATTATTATTATTATTATTATTATTATTATTATTATTATTATTATTATTATTGTTATTGTTATTATTATTATTGTTATTGTTATTATTATTATTGTTATTGTTATTATTATTATTGTTATTGTTATTATTATTATTGTTATTGTTATTATTATTATTGTTATTATTATTATTATTATTATTATTATTATTATTATTATTATTATTATTATTATTATTATTATTATTATTATTATTATTATTATTATTATTATTATTATTATTATTATTATTATTATTATTATTATTATTATTATTATTATTATTATTATTATTATTATTATTATTATTATTATTATTATTATTATTATTATTATTATTATTATTATTATTATTATTATTATTATTATTATTATGATTATGATTATGATGATTATGATTATGATTATGATGATTATGATTATGATTATGATTATTATGATTATGATTATGATTATTATTATTATTATTATTATTATTATTATTATTATTATTATTATTATTATTATTATTATTATTATTATTATTATTATTATTATTATTATTATTATTATTATTATTATTATTATTATTATTATTATTATTATTATTATTATTATTATTATTATTATTATTATTATTGGTCGTGAAACTCAGCTTAATTTTACTCAGTGGCCTGTTTATCAGGTTCAGTGTTGTTTTATAAAAGCTCAATTGGCTTTACTTCCCTTGAGAAGGAAGACAGACTAGTAAATTTAACGCCTGAAATATTCCATCATCCTCCACTGGATTTACACGGACGACCCAGTTAACAACTCGTCAGCAAATTATCCCTATACCACTTAGGACGATATTTTATAAAGTATTTAGAAGATACTATTTGTTATTTGTTTGAATATTCATAGTTTTCTCAAATAGGATTTTTTTCTCTTAGTCGTACAAAGAGAACGGAATTTCAAAGACATTACTTAGCGACCAGCTGTTAAAATCATTTGAATGTCACTTACTCCGCTCCCTAATATAGGCATCTTCGCCTACCAAAAAATTAACAATAAAGTTAAATTTTAAAAGGTTTATATTGATTAACATAAAGTAGAATAAGATTTTGTAGGAATAATTTGTTAATGAACGAAAGGAGAAGATATTGTGAACATAGCACACATTTTTTGGGGGGCTAAGGGAGTCTCAAAACTTTTATTCCTTAGGAAATTTTATGCGTATTTCCTGGTGGAATAGCAAAGAGTGTGTCTGTTACCTTTAGTCTGGTTAAACTTTCAGTGTGACTTCAGTTTGGTAAGCCGTTAGTCAAATTAGTTAATGAGTAAGTGGTGTTAAGAAATAAACAAAATCCCCTACATAGGTGGGGCTTCGAGCTCAGGACCTATCTCCGGATGTCACAAAAACTGCCATAAGCTCATTTGCATGCATGCATTATGTATTAATGTTTTGAAACTGCATAAAAATGTACGATCCATTATAAAAGACCAACAAAAAGAATATAAACAGTACACAGATGAACACTGCCTTTGGCATGACACCAAACTTATATTATGTTTTTCAAATGTGAAGGGTTCCGGTCAACAGCGAATTGGATCTGTTTGCCTTTTCAGCGTTGCCACTTATTTCATATTTCTCCCTCTGTTGCACTCTATCCTGGAGCATGCAAGTCTCTTTGGCGATACTCATAAGGAAACCCAAACTAAATTTTCCAAACTTTTATAGTAATACTTCTATTAAAATCAAAATTGGGAAAAGTATATTCGCATATTTTAAATGCGATAATTATAGTTTATGAATTACTTACTTTTTTCGAATCCAGTGGAACTGCCAGTGGCTTATCTATACTCCTGTGAATGTCATTTGTCTTCAAGAGATAATTCGTAGTGATTACTGTATTCTTCGTCTGAGTGTTACTCTAAGCTCTATGGACCCTGGGCTCATTTGAACATCATTTCACCCATTCCATTCATCGTCCGATATTACTTAACGTTGGAGGACGTAAATTATAAATTACATTATTATTCGTCTGAGTGTTGCAAATATATGACAGGCTACAAAATTTTGCCAAATGTTATTCCTTTCATGTAGTCTTCCTGCATGTCTCACGCAGTTTTCCCAATTTAGGTGTGTTACATTATCAATTTCTTCGCGAATAAGCTATTCAAAGTCAGTCAATTTAGAAATGTTACATCTGTCTGAATTCCCCGTTTATTTGAGCCGACACTAACTCAAGTTAGATTGTACTCGTAAGGGTTCAAGCAGATTACCTCGTGTCTCATTTCAAGTGCAAGTTGACCCAGCTGATATACTTTTACGTGGTTTTTAAACGTAACAACTGAATAATATTAATTTGAACTCTCTAGAGTAAATAAAGAAGTATACCTAATACATAATGGTAAACCTATGTGAGGCTCACGTTCTGCAGATAATGAAGTTAGCCCCATCAATCTCTCTCTCTCTCTCTCTCTCTCTCTCTCTCTCTCTCTCTCTCTCTCTCTCTCTCTCTCTCTCTCTCTCTCAAATTTAACAAACACCTTGGCTTGTTCTCATGTTTAAGAGGTCCCGAGTTCGAATCTCGGTCAGGGTGAGTTACCTGGATAAGGCTTTCTCCGAGGGGTTCCTTATGCTGAAATACGAATGTCTCTAAACTCTATGGACCCTGGGCACATTTGAGTATCATTTCACCCATTCCATTCACCGTCTGATATGACTTAACCTTGCAAGAGATAAATTACAACCTTGGCTTGTTCAAAGTAATTTTATAACACATAATGTTAATAGTTTATATTTCAGTTCTAACTAATTACAAATAAATGTACAACAATGTACCAACCAAAAATGATGGTTATCACAGTGCTTACGTCGCAATGTGCCATTATAATATATTAGTATTTTATTTATTAGAATTATGAAAAATATTTGAGATAAAAACATAGACGTTCTACGGCTGTATTAGAAACAATCCTCTCTACCTTCCTCGTGAATTACCTTTTGCAAAATTTGAATTTTTGGCTTAATGCAAATATTTATTAGAGATAGATTCACCTGGCACTCGACACACGCCACTTAAGGGGAAAGGAGTTTTGAAAACACTCCGATTGGTTGTTGACCAGGTATCATTCAAGGACAAACATCATCCCATGTGAAGGGCACAGTAGATATCGTGTGACAAAATTCACTAAATGGTGGGAATGTTGGTTTAAGAACTTATTGGGAATTTCCATGAAACCTTATAGAACAATCTGGTTAGGTGGCATTGTTAGTGAGCCCAAGTCCCTTGCAAACAGATAGACTGTAAGAGGTAAAGGGTAGACAAGGAAGTCTTTGTGTACTATGTCCTCGGGTCTACCGGCAGGCATCGATCCTACGAGCCCCGGAATCAGAATCTCACACGCTACCTCGTACAAAACCTTCTATTAACTTGCCATGAAATTGGACAGGCTGGTTGGTAACGTGGCCTGAGTTTTAACACTACTCCTGCTCTTCCATTTGCAGATGCCGTGAACTATTTTTCCACCTGCACCCCAATTAGCGGAATTAGATATCGATTGGTAACCTCTCACGCTATGTGTATCACCCACAGGGAAGAAATTAAATCCACGACCACAAAGTGACGATCCAGATATGGACAACTTTACTCATTAATTCCAAGTTCATAATGAAGTGCTACATGACAACAAAGATTCCCTTCTGTCATCTGCCATTTCCTAAATATTATCTTTACCATTGCTTATAGCGCTAGCATTCAACTATAAAACAGTATTTACTCAGGTGACTTCTAAGTCTAAGAACTCCATTCTATGATCTAGATGAGTAAAGGCATAGAAGAACTTGAAGGAAACACTTTTTCATAAGATGAACAATTTCTGTAGCGTTAACCTTTTGCGAAGTATTCTGCGTTATTGGTTTTCATTTTTGGGTACTGTTTCTTTTTCAAGTGGTAAATTGCATTGTTTTAGTTTTTTGTGAGTAGATACATATTTTTCTGAATAGTACTCACTCAGATTTTGATGTTGAAATCCTCCAAAGCGTTTTCGACCATTGTTTCCTGGTCATCTTCAGTGAGCGGTGCTGTACCTACTCAATTTACTTGGTAAATTAATATTTGTTTTTGTATCGTGGTTATACAAACAGTTTCAAAATAATTTTCTCTTTAGGTTTTAGACTGATGATTTTTAAGTGTGCTTAGAGGCAACGTCCCCATGTTTTAAGTAGTTAGTTGCTATTTTTTTCCTTCCTTCACAATGCGAAGGACCTAGAGTTTCAAGACCATGATATAGGTGTCCACTTTGCTATATACCACAACTTAAGTGTAAACGGATTGTCTACATTAACCAGAAAAAGAGTGAGTGGAGAAATTCATATGAGTGCATTGTGTTAGAACTTTATTTTCTGTACTTGTATGTAGGTATTTCATTCCAACCAGAAATTATTGTATGAAAATTTCATAGAAATAATGTTTTTGGCTTAAAAATGCACGTGCATTTATGACAGCATAATTCAAAAACAAAAATTGAACTAAGCGTTACGTATTTTTAGTTCACAACTTATTTTATGTAAGCTTCTTTATATCATAAAGAGTTTCCGAGATATTCAGTATTATTCCTGTGAATTTTTCAATGCCTTATTCTTCTTTAAATACCTTTGCGATTTTTTATTTTTGTAGCAACTGCATTGAATGAATAGGCAAGTTTAAGGCCACATAGTGTTCACTTGTTTAACATTTCACTATAGTTCTTCGTATGCTAACAAAGTGTGCAATGGAGCTATTTCTATAGGCTTTGTCTCGATTAAAATGAACAATTTAAAGGTAAACACAATTATGAAGTAGAGTAAGTTTTGTGAATGTAAGGTATTAGATTACTGACGCGTTGCTCACTTGATTCATTAGACATGGGCATATGTGGCTGTTAAGCAAAACCGGATAGAACGTCCCTCCTGTGCTGCACATTGTCCTGGACTTCCTGCCACTCGCAACTCTCCCTAAACAAACCTTACGTTTCCTTGGCAACCAACACATCCATGCTAAATATTTCTATCCGTATCCTTTTAATTATTTTAGAGCTTATATTAAAATAAGTTTTATATGTCGTATTTAAGTGACAGCACATAAAAAGTGAACAGCGTACTCCAGTTTGAGAAAAACGCATGTATGTTGAAATTCTATTCATCAACAAGAATATTCGGAAGTGGTTAACTCTACATAAAAATCAGGGGCGGGCTGTGAGATATTGTATTGATGGTGCCATAAATAAATGAATAAATAAATAGATAGATAAATAGATATATAAATAGATAAATAAATAGATGGATAAATAGATAAATATATAAATAAATAAATAAATAGATGTATAAATATATAAATAAATAAATAAAAAATAAACAAATAAATAAGGGTTGTTAAAATATGTGTACCAATTTCGAACGATTTAGATAATCTTACCAATGATCCATCCTATTTTATAATATACTGTACCAAAGAAAACGTACAGGGAAACGGAAATAGATATTTATTACATCCGTAGGTACTCTTGTTACGCACAGGTGTAACGAGTACAGTAAAAGTTTGATAATACAATTCATGGAGAATGTGTTACGAAGCGTTCGTGTACGATTTCGCGACAGACAGTTATCTTAAGTCCCGTGCTTTACTGCACTCTAACGGATGAAGCGTAAGTTATGCGCCAGAGAAATTTCGGCACCACCTTCTGCCGTAAGAAGCCGTGTATAAGCAGACATCCTAACCCTTAACACAGGCGCTTATGAGCGTAGATGGTGCCGTTCTGGAATCGGCGCCAAGCCATGGAAAACAACCAGGACAGAGCGCTTGCGTTTAACGCGCCTATTCACACGAGTAGGTACTCAGAAACAATCTTTTCTTTTGCGCAATTCCTATACACTTCTCCTTATTTCGTTTTCATACAGAGGATGCCATGGCACAGCGGCACTACCTCAGAAGCCACCCCTTAATTAAACATTATTTTTAACAGTAGAACTCTGTCGATATTTGCACTAAGTTATCCAGAATGAAAAGGACTTAGAGCTTATTTCTAGAAAGCTCAAGATGTAATTTCATTTGTGATAAAATTACCGTAGTATGATCAACATCGTTAGAATTGTCTTTGAGAAAATATAAATGTTGAAAGCGTTTTCATTAAAGGATAGACTGAGGTTAATTTTGTCCTTGAAAATCTTCGTGTTCAATAAACAAGGCGCGCCATTTCTTGACATAGTCTCTTTTGACGAATATGCACTTTCTTCTACGATCCTCGGAGAATTATTTTCTGAAACTCTGCAAAATATTTCTTGATCCCTATGATATTTCCCCATTTGATTAGTAAACCAAAGATTCAACAGGAAAGCGTCACTTGGGGTGAAGTGAGATGCATAGAGTGAGTGAAAAGAAATTTACAGTCGAATTCATCCAGTTTGTTCATATGATGGCTGCATGGGATAGTACTGTGACAAATACGCAAAAGTTCACCTCAAACTCCTTCATTGTTCACCAAAGTCGTTAGCTCAATGCTTTCTACATAAATACGCAACTTCATAGTCTCTTCAACGTGTATTTAAATTTCTTTGGCACGAACAAACTTGCACAGTTAGTAAATTTACTGACACAAACAGCCTGCCGACTCCTCGCAACGGAGCTTGGAACATACCACATTTCTACTCAACTCACTCAGCTCGACAGACCGACTGATTCGTGAACTACGCCGACTCCTTACCACGGAGCCGCACTCCTCGACTGGACTTAAGCTCGAATCACATGTAAATTCTGAACACCAAACAGTTGCATACAACGCTCCACCAGGTGTATTGGCTTTCATAGACGCGGCCAGAAGTTTCTTGTGAGACATACTTCTCGAATCTTTGCGTTGTATACATAGTTTCGCCACGGCCACTTGACATCAGCTCCTGATTGCCCTTAAAGACGTGTCTTTTCGGTTCCGTCAGTCAATAAACAAAAGGACGAGCGATTCCTGTACTCCCACTCCTCCTACCGGTAGGAGCAAGATGGCGGCTCTGTTTCCTGACTCGACTCCTTCCTTCTACAATAGCTTCGCGTTTGCCAATGTAACAGTGTGACACAGAGTTTTGCACTTTTACAAGGAATATATGACGATTCTACCTTGGGAATCCCGAGACATAACACCTTACAAAATGTTCTTTGCCTTCTTTTGTGCACTTTCATCAGCCTATGTGCAATGCTCTGACTTTCATTTAGATTCTAGTATGTAATGAGTTTCCAAGTTTAATAGGAGTTTACAAGGAGGCGCCGTAAGACTTGAGGATTGGATTAAACATTGCATTAGGCATTTTTAGTCGACTATGAGCAATCGAGAGGCACCATTTCATACTTAATCAATTATACATGCGTTCAGTTCAGATGTTCAGCTATTACAGGAATTTTAATCGGCGGTCTTGCAGTAGTTGTGTGCACTGTACTGACCTCAATCAGACGGCGGGCCAGGCTTCACCCCCAATGCTTTTGCGATCATTAATCAGATCTTCAATATTTGTGCAGTAGTCCAAACCTTCAAATGAAAATGTTTATTATAAGCGTGAAACTCAGCATATTGTGACTTTGTGGGTTCGTGAAATGAAAAGTCCAATTTCACCACTCAACAATGTTCTTTATTTCCACCGACTTACAGTCAAACTTGCCAATTACACAGAATTACGTGCTGCACACAATTACAATTCACCAGTTCGTCCGTTACAATTTCCTTGTACTCGCGGTTACGTAAGCTCCGGTACACATTCACAGTCACGTACAGTCTTCCGTTGCACAATCTTCTCGTTCATTAACACGTCACTGACTAACTCTTACACCAAGAACTGCGACTGTCTCACTAACTAACTGACCGACCAACTCCACTCAGTCTGTCTGTAACCCTCTTTATATAGGAATATCGCCGACTTCTGGTGTTTACAGGATTGTTCTAGTAACAGAAAGATCGAGAACCAGGTGTAAGGAAACATACGGCACAGTCATGTTTTTCCTCCCAACCGCCGCCTTGTCACCACTATAAGACAAACGAGGGGGAGGTGTGGCTAACCGAACCTCCCCTGTCTTCCGCTCTCAGCTGCTTCACAGGGTGTTCCAACGCTAGTGTGACACTGCTCCCTCCTCAAAGCTGTTCGCCCCGAACAGCAGCATCGTAGCGTGCCGGGCGGTCCAGGTGTACCACCAGCATCTGCTCGGAGTCTCAGCCAGAAGTAGCGCCGCCGTAGTTTATGAATCATTCGGTTCGCTCCCAGGTGTCGTCCTGAAGTACCGGCGTGCACTTCCTCCAAGACTTCCGGGACCTTGCTCCGGGGAAGTACCAACTGTCCTCTCTGCGCCTTCCCATCGGGTGACTCCCATACCCGGAACAGCACGCCCACTCTGGTCTTCAACGAGTCCCATTGGGCCCAGTACGACTTGTAGGTGGCGCTCCTCGGTGCGATGTCCTCCCAGGTTGGCCTCGTCCCTGCCTCCACTTCCCTCAAGAGTGGCCCCAAGTCTGCGTCCGCCAGCTGCTCCCTCCTCAGGCCTGCGCTATCCCAGCCTTCAGCAGGCACTGCCACAACTACTCGGACTGCTGCGGCACGCTCCTTCTCTTCCACTCTGGTGCACTGACCGCACTCTACTGAACAGGGTCTTCGGGACATGGCGTCTGCGTTATCGTGACTCTTCCCTCTACGATGTTCCGAGGTGAAGTCGTACTCCTGCAGCCTCTGGACCCAACGTGCTGTCTGGCCTTCCAGGTTCTGCGATAGGACACCTCCAATGCAATGGTCACTAGCGTCGGTGTCCACAATGAAGGCGCCACCCGGTTGTGGGAAACCCAAAATTGGAGCACTGCACAGGGTCTCCTTCGGGTGCTGGAAAGCGTCTTCGGCGTCCTCCGTCCACACATAAGGCCGGTTTTCCTCCGTCAGGCGGGTGAGGGGTTTTGCGATGTTGTCGGCCTTTTCCTCTAAATCGTTAAGGCGGTCGTCTACTTGACCCTTCCGCTTGCCCAGATTCGTGACGTCATCCCTCACGCCGGCCAACCGTTCTTCAAACTTGGCGGCGAGAGCCTCGTTCGCCACCTTCACTTCGGTAGCCAGACGGTCATTCGCTGCTCTCATTTCCGTGGTTAACTCGGCCTTAATTTGTTGCATCTTCTCGGTGATGTTGTCCCTAGCCGTCCTGATTAGTTTCAGTTCCGCGGCCAGGTTATTTCTAGTCTCCAGCTTCTCTGTTAATTCGGCCTGCATTTCTTCCATCTTCCTGATGATGTTGTCTTTAGCCGTCCTCATTTCTTCCAGTTCAGCTAAAATCTTTTCTAATGCTGCCTCCATCGTTGTAATGTTCGGTGATGTTGTTTTCCCGCTTCCTGACACCAGTGTGACTTTGTGGGTTCGTGAAATGAAAAGTCCAATTTCACCACTCAACAATGTTATTTATTTCCACCGACTTACAGTCAAACTTGCCAATTACACAGAATTACGTGCTGCACACAATTACAATTCACCAGTTCGTCCGTTACAATTTCCTTGTACTCGCGGTTACGTAAGCTCCGGTACACATTCACAGTCACGTACAGTCTTCCGTTGCACAATCTTCTCGTTCATTAACACGTCACTGACTAACTCTTACACCAAGAACTGCGACTGTCTCACTAACTAACTGACCGACCAACTCCACTCCATCTGTCTGTAACCCTCTTTATATAGGAATATCGCAGACTTCTGGTGTTTACAGGATTGTTCTAGTAACAGAAAGATCGAGAACCAGGTGTAAGGAAACATACGGCACAGTCATGTTTTTCCTCCCAACCGCCGCCTTGTCACCACTATAAGACAAACGAGGGGGAGGTGTGGCTAACCGAACCTCCCCTGTCTTCCGCTCTCAGCTGCTTCACAGGGTGTTCCAACGCTCGTGTGACAATATTTAATCGTAGTTAGCATATTCACCAGCTCATAGGGCTGTCAACGTTAGTTGTACGACCTAGCTTCTTTGAAATTCTTATATAATTCTTTAAATTATCAGACTTACTATCGACGAACCTGCAACAAAAATGATTCATTCATTTGAAACTGTTATGTCGCTTTCTTGACAATTTCTTCCTTGGTGTTAATTCCGCCTATCTGCTAAAGAATTGAGAAACATATCTTAGGGTATGCATGGGTGTATATCATTCAATGAAAGGATGACAGCGGTTCTGACTTCGAAACTTTTAATCAACCGCCTACACTTCAGCGGAAAAGTTACGGCCAACTGAAATTACTATGTGAATGTTTGATGTTAAAATACGTTTACCAGACACACTTCCGCCATTGAGACAAGAATGTCACCTAATCCGTCCTCCAGCAATCAGATCAGAACTGACTTACATTATGCTCAGCACGTGCTATTAAGCTTCTAATTGAAATGACCTCCCGTTTGGTAATGAGTCTTCGACCTAACTTTTAATCCGATGTTGCCACCTCATTTTTACTATTTTGATATTTGCTCCTTTGCAACTCAGAGTACGTCTATAAATTTCTAGGAAATCCTGTCTTACATTCCAAGAATGTCATACCTAATCTGGCAACCTTGGATAGTAACTTCCCCTTTCACTCGCAAACATTTCTACGAATTTGCCTGAAAACCAGCCGTCGCTAATTATGGTAATATTATTTTACTCCGAGCCAAATGTACGCAATATCTCTTGCCAAACCTACAGTCTCTTAACATTTAACAAAACTTCGCAAAATATTCATACTTAATTTTACTATGCGTTATGATTCATTTAACTGATCCATAATTTCTGTACCACTTTCATGGAAATTGACCAGCCTTGTCAAACCAACCTAGTAACATTAATATTAGGCATATTCATCATCATCATCATCATCATCATCATCATCATCATCATCATCATCATCATCATCATCATCATCATCATCATCATCATCATCATCATCATCATCATCATCATCATCATCATCATCATCATCATCATCATCATCATCATCATCATCATCATCATCATCATCATCATCATCATCATCATCATCATCATCATCATCATCATCATCATCATCATCATCATCATCATCATCATCATCATCATCACCATCATCATCACCATCACCATCATCATCATTATTATCATTATCGTTATTATTATTATTATTATTATTATTATTATTATTATTATTATTATTATTATTATTATTATTATTATTATTATTATTATTATTATTATTATTATTATTATTATTATTATTATTATTATTATTATTATTATTATTATTATTATTATTATTATTATTATTATTATTATTATTATTATTATTATTATTATTATTATTATTATTATTATTATTATTATTATTATTATTATTATTATTATTATTATTATTATTATTATTATTATTATTATTATTATTATTATTATTATTATTATTATTATTATTATTATTATTATTATTATTATTATTATTATTATTATTATTATTATTATTATTATTATTATTATTATTATTATTATTATTATTATTATTATTATTATTATTATTATTATTATTATTATTATTATTATTATTATTATTATTATTATTATTATTATTATTATTATTATTATTATTATTATTATTATTATTATTATTATTATTATTATTATTATTATTATTATTATTATTACTTATTCCGGTGGTGCACTTTGAGTACTGGAATCTGTGATTAACCTCTCGTACTTTCACTACTTGAGTGCATTTCTGTAGTAATGAAGTTGCTCTTTGTCTTATGCAGCATCTGCTCTGGATATAAAGTAGAATGCAGCGATGCTATCTTCTATTTACTGGGTACGCAGTTAATTAAGTCTGCTAACAACAAATTTAAACCTAACAAAACCGGCTTTCTTCTGTTCTTGAATGACTCTTTCACTAACACGATATCAAAAGCTGCAGGATTGAAGCTGTAGGTATGAAATATAATCAAGAGTAACCTTTATATCCGCCATATTTTTACTTTTTCAGCTACTTTCCAGAGTAAGTATTGATGATGTATTCCACATAACTAACGCTATCTAATTTTCACCAGCAATGCATGTTTTGAGAACCACTGAATTCAAAACCAATAATAGAGTTAATATTTCGGTGTCACAGTAGACAGCATAGCAAAAACCAAAATGTTAGTACACAAAATAAATAATTAATTAATAAAGTAATATATTTATTTATTGGAGTAGTTAACATTTTTCGAGTATTCCTGAATCTTCAAAATCTTCATAATTCCTGTGAGTCTATTAAGAGCAGAACTGAAACGGAAAGGTCTGTTAACAATAGGTATTTATGTTGAGCTTTCTTAACTTTGTGAGAGAAGTTTCTCAAGAAAATCCTGGAACTACTTACATACACAAGTAAAGGAGTTACGGAAGTTACGATATTCTGAAGTGTGAGTCTAATTATTTCCATGAATGTGCCTCATATTTAAGATACTTCGTGTCCAATTATTTTTGTTACCTATTTTAAATTTTATTACTCAACAGAAAATGTAGATGTCACTAATATGCAGTTAGCCATTTCCGAGATATTTTTGTCATTTGTTTACCTTTTGTAATATCTACTTTTACCCTTCTCTAAGACAAAGTAATTTTTTTTAGATATATTTGTACATGAGTTAGTTATGTGAACATCTGAACATTTTTAAGAGGTATGTTTGAAGCTGTACATAGTTATTGAACAGTTGAAATGAGTTCATTTTTGTTCTTTAATGGAACTCGGTTAGTTCCGCTAATTAGAGGAGGAGCAAAAACGGAAATTGGAAATTACGTTTTGAAAGACCGCAGGATTCACGCCTCTCTTAACAAGTCTATTACACGAAACAGAAGATGTCGCTGGTCGTTGTTTACAAGGACGAAACTTAAAGCTTTAAAAATTGAACAAGTGTTAGTTTGGAATAATTTTTTTTTTTTAATTTCAAGATAATTCAAGATATTCTCCTTTATAATCATATATATTCTTACATTTAATTAAATAATAGAGATAATGCCATGGTTCCTGAGGCTCCAGCTGCAGGGATCCAGCTTTTTGTAATTTTCCTTTGCTTCACCTGATAAAAAAGAGATTTCACGAATTTTATCTTTAACATATGGAAACAATGGAAATCACTAGGTCTAAGGCGTTATCTATGTAGATGACGTTTAACACATCTAGATTTTTTGTGTCGATAAGTTCTGTTTGAAAATTTCTTTAAGCTGATTTATTTTTCGAAAAATACCTATCCAAAATTCATCAACAGTTTGTACAAATTCCGAATATTTCTCTCTGCTAATCAAAGCGTTGTTGTTTCTGACCAGTAGTCAGTTGATCTGAAATTTGTGGACATTCAAATATATTCTGACATCTAAATGTTGGTGTACAATGTTTTGGATTTGACCCATAGAATGCTCAGCTCATAAGATGTCCGTAAATCTTCGTCAAGCATTGCTCAGCAATATTCTCATCTGTAACAGCAGTTCTTAGGCGACCTTCTCGAAATTCGTCACCAGCGATAAGAACGACCGCCTCTGTAGCGTAGGCGGTAGTGTGTCTGCCTTCGTTCAAGAGGTCCCAAGCTCAAAACTCGGTCAGGGTGTGTTATCTGTTTTTTTTCCGAAGTTTTCTCTTATCCTGAAAGACGAAAGTCTGGCAGCTATAAGCTCTGTGGACCCTGGGATCATTTAAACATCATTTAATTCATAGTTCGACATGAATTACATTGGGGGATATAAGTTAGAAACAAACAGTAAGACAAGAATCGCCCACTTTTAAATTCTCTAATATCGATTATAAATTGTAGCCTTAGACAAATACATTTCTAAGCAGATGATCAGATTTTGCAAGCATTCATGAGGATTGGAAACAGTGAAAAGCCATAGCACAGAGAAGTTCTATACAGAATTTAATTTTTGGCTTAACAAAAATGCCTAAAAACAACAAGAACAACAACAACAGCAATAATAATAATAATAATAATAATAATAATAATAATAATAATAATAATAATAATAATAATAATAATAATAATAATAATAATAATAATAATAATAATAATAATAATAATAATAATAATAATAATAATAATAATAATAATAATAATAATAATAATAATAATAATAATAATAATAATAATAATAATAATAATAATAATAATAATAATAATAATAATAATAATAATAATAATAATAATAATAATAATAATAATAATAATAATAATAATAATAATAATAAGAATAATAATAATAATAATAATAATAATAATAATAATAATAATAATAATAATAATAATAATAATAATAATAATAATAATAATAATAATAATAATAATAATAATAATAATAATAATAATAATAATAATAATAATAATAATAATAATAATAATAATAATAATAATAATAATAATAATAATAATAATAATAATAATAATAATAATAATAATAATAATAATAATAATAATAATAGTAATAATAATAATAATAATAATAATAATAATAATAATAATAATAATAATAATAATAATAATAATAATAATAATAATAATAATAATAATAATAATAATAATAATAATAATAATAATAATAATAATAATAATAATAATAATAATAATAATAATAATAATAATAATAATAATAATAATAATAATAATAATAATAATAATAATAATAATAATAATAATAATAATAATAATAATAATAATAATAATAATAATAATAATAATAATAATAATAATAATAATAATAATAATAATAATAATAATAATAATAATAATAATAATAATAATAATAATAATAATAATAATAATAATAATAATAATAATAATAATAATAATAAAATTCTTACAGCAAATCTAACAAACACGCAATGAAGTCAAAATAATGGCGGTCACCTATAAACAAATTACTGATGACATTAAATAAGTTAGCAATATTACCTCTTTTGCACCGCCCAAATAATATTTATGTTTCTGTTAACTGTAAGAGTTTTGCAAACTTAAGTTCTGTGAAGTCACAATACCTTATTGAGTTTTATTTAGGATTATAACAATAAATACAAGAATGATCACCAGTAACAGTATTCCAAACAAAATTTAAACTGCCAACTTCGATTTCTTCCAGAATTGACCTGCACCAATCGCAGTCAGTCATTCTCGAAATTTAATCACTTGAGGAAAAAAAAAAAAGCTTTTTATTTGCTGTACGAACTTTCTTTAAAAATTTCTTTGTCAAATACCATTTATAAGCCGATCTTCGTATTGCTTAGATGTTAATGACGATTTAGAAGTAAGGCATCCTAAAAGATTGCATTGTTACTTTTGGGAAGACTGAAAGGAGAGGATACAAATATTGTTCGACCTGAAGAGAGAGGGCAGCAGTAGACAGATTCAGGGCAGCAGTAGACAGATTCCCCAACAAGTACAGTTATAACTCCCCGGTGGTGTCTCGTACAAAGCAGTTCCGTTCATATCTATCTCCTTTTGGGGGCCGTAACCCGGGAAACTCCGGCGAACCCCAAAATAGCCAACCAGTCAAAAGTTGAAGCTAAAGGAAAGGTCAAAACATTCAGCGAATGTAATTATTCCTATTAGTATTCGCCTTCCGACTCGGGAAATCCTGGAAAAACATTTTGTGAGGAAGTTGGGCAACGGGAATCGAACCCATGATCTCCCGAATGTGGGCCACGGAGTTTCCACTGGGTGCAAGATATTCTAATTATGAACTAGTTTTTCACATGAATTGTTGAAAATAAAATATTTAGTAATAAAGCAGTAACAAAAGGCGATCAGAACCTGCCACTAGTGACAAAAAGCAATTGCATTTGCAAACAAAGCAATGCACATTAATGGTAGTTACTCTCAACAATGGGAGCACACTGACATCTTCCGTGATATGGGACGTCCGCCTGCCGCCAGATAACTTCCAAAATTTCCGTTTTAGCACCTCTTTACAGCGTTGCTGTTTCTGTGTCTGTTATGTTCTACTGAAAATGTTTAGTTTACAGAGCTATCTACTGGATGATAGGACATCAGGGATACTTTGGTCGCCCATATCTCCCTTCTTTGATGAATATGCTGCCTACTGCTACAGAAATGAGATATTTTTCTCAGAATATACAAAGGTGAAGTGAGAATAAAGAGCATTAGTTAATTTGGGGAAAAGGAAGCTAATAAATGGCTATTTGAAGTTAATTTAACCCGTAACCAGTAAGGCGGGCTCAGGAGGACCCGGTTAAAACTGTTTATCACGTGAAACCTATTTCCTCCGCACTGTGGCGCTGCAGCTCTCAGTACCTTTCAGGCAGTATGCTTTGAGTTGTTGAGCGTTGAGGTTGTGGTGAAAAGAGTGCATACACATCATTAGCAGTTGTCTTTCTTCTTAGCGGGGTCAGGGTGACCCCACCATACTGATAACATAAATATATCATATCGTATTGCGGTATGTACCAGGAGGAAATGTCAACAGCTTACGCGAACAAAATGCATTATATTGCATGGTACATTGTTGCAGAGAGATGGTGCCAACTTCACAGAAGCAAATGGAAGCTGATGACCCACAGTTTGAGGAATGGATGTTATCCATTGCAAATGAGCTAGAGAACGAATTTAGTGATTTTGATAATTCAGAACATGACCTAGACTATGAAAGTGTTCATGACAGTGATTCAGAACTAGAAGAAGAATTATAAGAATAAATGGTAATTGAGGATTGGATAATTGAGTACTGCAATGCCAAAAATGGAGAAATAGATGAACTTGATGAAAAATGCACTGTTTACGCGACCAATAGACGCTGTAGGAGATGGCCTCTTGCTATCTTCTACACAATGCTGAATGCATTTGTAATATATTCATCATTAATGGAAAACCATGAAAAATGACGCTTTGTCGTCAGACCAAGTCTCTGTCATGGCTGCTAGTTGAACCGCCTTTACAGAGGATGAGTATCCCGCACCTCCCTCGAGGGTTAAGAAATAACATTGCCAGAATGCTCAAATGAGAAAGCCCCAAGCAATGAGGAGTCATAACAAAACGAGTTGGATGTGCAAAGTGTGCTAGAACAAATGATAGGAAAACAAAATATGTTGTGTAACTTGCAGTACACCAATATGTAGCGTATGAGCAAGAAGATTTGTGGAGATTGCTTGTAAACACCTACTGTGGTTTTGTCCAGTTGCTATATCCATTTCATTTTCAACAGTTTCATTAGTCACTAATCATCTTTAATTTCATTCTTCAAACTTTGTTTCCAGAGCAAAGCATGCAATTTGATTCAAAATAGCTGATTCTTACAACTATCATCTTTCTAATAATGAATATTACATATATGGTAAAAAAGATCCTGTAGACATGCTTGCAGAGGCTTACATTGTAGCTTATGCCTAACTAATCTTTAAATATAACTTAATATTATGTTTAATTTAGTTTATTACGAGTTATCATCCCTCATCCTCCATAATTGTAAAAAATGAAATGGGATTCTCCTGACCCCACCATATCATTTGTGCGCCATACTGGTTACAGGTTAACTTAGAAATCCCATATGCCAATTGAGCCAGGTTCTTGGAAACTAAACTAAATGCTAAATCACGCAAAGAAGAAAAATGAACTAAGCTGTCACTATTGAAGTCATTAATTTATGGGGTGTTAGGATGTTTCAGATAGTTTAAAAAGTACTCTGTGGTGTTGTAAATACTCTCCGCTACACTTCACCAGTTTGTGAAGATATTTCAAGATGTGCGTGAAACCCTATGAGCATGACACCCAAAATGAAAGCCATGGATGACCAAATGCCATATGCATTGGCCAATATAACTTAATAATACTGTCGCGTCAACGGGCATAAAAGTTTCTTTGCAAATAGATAACAGATGGAGAGTGTTTCATGGTAATAAAGATATTGCAAAAGCAGTTAAAGATAGTGCTAGATAAAGGTCTGCCGAAACAAGAAAACTGAGATAAATGGAAATTTCTGGTGACGTCTTGGTTGATAGAGATTATTCCGTTTCTTTATTTTTCCGGAAATACCTAGAATTTGTCAATGAGGTATTTAAGAAGGCAACGACTCACCAAGAGTCAGTCGCGAACAGTCGTAAGCAGTAAACAGCTGAGCTGATGTAAACTGATGTAATCAGAAGCTGTTTGTTATTTACATCGACCTTGGTAGGTTGTGTGGTGTATGTGACGTAATGTTGTTACGTGAGAATTGAACAGTGTATTTCTACGGAAATAAAGAACATTTGGAATATCTGCAACTCGGACTTTTAATTCTACGATCCCACAAAGTCACAATACTGTATTGTGACAGTTTATTGTTAAATCGGCATTCACCTTGGCTGTTAGACAACCATTGTGTCTGTTTTGGAGGGAAAGAGTCGAGTCGGGCCACTTAGCGGCCATCACAAAGTGGCGGGAGTAGGCTGACCTACACGTTGGGTGTGGATGGCTTTAGACCATTCATGACCTGAAGTTATTGGTCTGGGTGGAACTGTGTTACTACTGCCAAAAAAACTTTTTAGACCGTGTTTCCGAAGGATTCAATTCCAGGTAGATCTACTAATCCCGGGAACGATATAAAAGACGATGTAGGTAGAATGTCAGAGTTAAGAGTCAGTCAGTACTGAAGTCGGTAGAGAGTAGTAGTCAGAGCAGTGTATTTGGTGCTTAAAGCTTCGAGTATGGCTCCGGGTAAGGAATCGCGGAACTATGGAACTGGCAGCGAATGTATTCAGAATTTGTGCGTAGCTCAGTGTTAGAGGAGGACCTGTGTATACGTCAGAAAAATTATGGCAGCACAAAATGTGGGTCTAAAGAGTTTAAGAGAATATTGTAGAGACGTGTCGAAGTGTTGCATTTGTACAAAGGCAAGGCTAATTGTACGCTGGCATTGACCCAAAAATTTTGGTGAAAATAAATCACTTTTAAGGGGAACTTGTCATCTTTTGTCACAGTATTAAGAACATGCATTTTAAAGAAACTGTTAACGCAATTCCTGTAAAGTAATGTATGTGACATGAATGTTTATATGATTTATAAATTACTTATAATTACATACAATTAAATAAACAAATATCTTGATGTCAGTTACCAGAACTTTAAGGAAGTAGAATAAAACACTTTCTGAATGTTAGATCAACCGCTGTAACTATTTAAGTAGTATATCTGTTGACCTTTATAATGCGTATGCATTTTCAGTTTCAATAACTATATTCGTAATAAACGTGAGATAAAATTGTCTGTGAGTCGCTGAAAAGGTAAGCCAAATATGTTGTAATCCTAGCGTGGTCTTTCGGTTGTATGTGCCGCGAATAATCGATCACATTCCCTGATATGAAAGCTTGTACACTGTAACACGCTAATTATCCAAATGTACACTATAGCTTACTGTTACGTAGTCTACATGTGGAAAGTTAAGTTAGACACAGAAATATAACGGTTATAGAAAAAACAGACTAAATTGATACTTGAGGAGTGTGTTATAATTTACAAACATTATAATAAGAAACATCCGAGTGGTAGTTGCTGTCATGTCTTTTTCTTACACAGAGAGTCTTAATTGCTGATATAGTAAACTTGTATACGACTGTCTCTTGTTCAAAAGAATCTTGCCTTGTTGACTGTGTGTAATTAACTTGGAGCACTCATGACAGGACCTTGAGCACGTTTGCCAGTGGTGAGACAGATGGCAAGCACCGTTGAATCTATATTGTACTTGTTTATTTTTATATTGCGTAAAGTAGTGTACATTAAAAAAGCGGAGCAACCAATTCAATCACAATTACAATATATTCAGAGTTTCTACACTTCATGAGCTTTACATGATATTTTTCATATTACCTGCAGATTTCGTGGCAGTAAAATATGGTAAACTTTCAAAGCCTTTACCTTAATTTCAGGCGTTGTTATTTTATATATATTGGCAAAAGCACATTCGCCGAAATGTGATATTCGGTTTTTGCTGGAGCCACTTCACTCCCTTGCATCTACTGCGTCTGGCAGAGAAGGGGGGCATGAAGATTCTAGGAAAACACTTCAAAACAGTGCTCTTGGATGTGGACATGACACCACATGGCACCTAGGGTTGTTGTACGAACTCAAGGAATACTTCCACCTAACCTTGCCCTTATTAGCAGCTTCCTTCGGGACCTCACGTTCAGGGTGAAGGTGGAGGAGAAATTGTTCTCAGTCAGTTCCATAGCGACTGGAGTCCCGGAGGACAGTGTACTGTCACCGTTATTCTTCGCAGCTACATGTCTCACCTCTCTGTGAAACCGCTTACTATTTTGTGTCAGTATGCCGACGACGTCCTCATACATGTACAGAACAAAAACGTCTGCTACTGTCTCCCTGCTCTTCAGCGACAGCTTCACGCCATTAGCACTGGAGTGAGAGGTAGAAAATGACCATCAGCCTGCAGAAGAGTTTTGCCCTTCTGCTGGCAAAAGTACGACGTTGGGCTCAGAAGGCTCCCTGAGGTTGCGCCAGAGCAGAATCCCTTGGCTTGACTCCGACAAATACTTTAGATGCAACTGGATCGCGGCATTACCTTCACCCTGCATTTCAGAGCCAAGGTCGGTCTCGGCCACGCTGTGCTCAGATAATTATACCTAATATTCCGCTCTACCATGCCCATTCATCTAAAATTACGGCTTTCTATTGTGATCACCCACCTCTGATACGGTCTGAGGAACGTTGGTTCGTTCCACCACCCGCAGTCCACCGGCCGCCCACAATAGAGCACCATGGATGGTCTACGATATCAACCTTAGGCTCCCATCTCATATTCTACACACCCAGTCCGGAGTACCGTACATTGAGGACGTTTTGTGTGAACGTACATGCACGTACGAGACATCCCAATAACTTGGTAAATACACTTTGGCCAATACGCTTTGTTCAATATGGCCATCGGCTTCCCAGGATACGCAAAATATAAATCCTGCCCAAATGGGTGCTAACTTCTGCCTGTCTTCCCTTCGCTCCAAACTCCGTCAGGTTAAGGTGCATCTAGGGGTGAGATCGCTAGAAGTGGCCGAAATTATGCGGTAATAACTGGCCACTCCCATATATCCTACATCCCTAATCCATTGAGCCTCTCACTTCTGGCCCCGACCTGTTAGACGGAACCGCAAGCAGTCGCTCCAAATGAGGCGGCAGCGGGCACTGTATGGGTGCACATCCCGGTAAAAGCACTAGCAGAGACCAACCAAAAAGTCATCATTACAATGACCAACAAGCCTACGAAAAATGTATATGATCTATTTAACCGCATGGATAAATCCGCTTAACGGATAGGTGCCGTAGCATCTTATCAACCGCCCGGGAGCAACCGGGTGGCCAGAACTGGGTTTTGGCTATTGGTCAGCGTTCTTAGATCAGAATATCTTCAGAATTTGGGATTGTCAGTTTTACTACCTTGGACTCCTGCTAATGTTAGTAAGTACTCATTTTTACTAGTTGTGTTTTAATGTCGTTTTTCGTGTATTTCATCAGTGTCTAAATTTGCTTCATTAATCATTTCTCAAAGGACTGAAATTGTACCTGCATGTCAGTGCGGCCGTTTATTGGCTGCAGTCTGAAGAAGATGGCCCACGGCAAGGTGATGGTTAGCGAGATCATCCATATGATGGCGACGACAACTCTGCATACTCTTGACGTAATCTGCCACTTGAGGGGATAGCAGATGGCCAAGCAGCGCTCCACGGATATGGCTACCAGCGTGTTGATTGAAGCACTCACAGATACTCCTTGCAGATATGTCACTGTCTTGCAGATCAGCCACCCCAAGATCCAAGCTGTGGACAGAGAAAACACCGCGTGTTACTTGAAAATTTTCACTGATGGTCTCTGTCTATTGAACATAGATCTCTGTGGATCAGTCAGTGAATGATCCAAACTGTTGGCAAACAAAACATACGACCAGTGCCTTGGTCATGGATGCTAGCCCAAGCTGTAGACCGAAGAAAAAGATCCCATAATATCATGTCACACATGAATTATTTGTAAGAACACTGAGTAGAGAAAGTCATGTGCGTGCACTGCAACAGAGATTTAAATCTGTATGTGGTGATACTGTTTTATTGAATAATGTACTTGCATGACAAAAGCTTATATTTAAATAACCATGTAAACTAAAGCTTTGAAACGCGATTAAAGTATTACTGACATCAATTCCAGCATGTGCACAGGGAGGTTCCAAATTTCACATATAAATCAACACAACATGAAGCAGTAAGAAAACAAAATTTATATGTGAACTCAGATGTCTTTTGGCAGTCACAGCTTTAAACGCATGTTTTTCTATCTACACATCTACTGGAGATAAATTTTATAGCAATATTTTTTTTTAATATTTCCTTTTGTAATTCAGTAGACCTTAAGTGATAGATCTTTCAAAAGCTGGTCACTATGTGATAAGTTTCATATTTCATCTTATATAAAAGGCGATTAACGACTTCCTATTTGAGTACATAAGTAATTGGTACGTATATGGACGTAAGGGGCCTGCAACTATTTATGTGAAGTCTCAGCATCGAACTTTTAGCTGAAACTAGCAGAGAAGGTAATACTCCAAAGATACTTTGAGAGTAATAAATGATAGTGGCTACAGAAAGTAATATGAATGTCATGTTTCATACTGCTTTCAATAATACAGAATATGCAAGAAGTAAGAAACAAGCAAAGCAGTTCTGGAACAGAGCCAAAAGTTTCGTGACACACTTTAATGAACGAGGCACGTCTGTGAGCCAAGTTTTCAGAAAAGATGGTGGTAATTAATTCGTAGGCAAATTAACAAGGGAACATTAGTGGCTAAATGCTGAAACAGCGAAAAGGTCTCCGACTTCTTCAGATTATACCAAAGTTCATCTCCATTCACGATGGCCTACTCCCGCCTCTATAGCATAGTGGGTAGAGTGTCTGCCTCACGTTCAAGGGGTCCGAGTTCGAGTTTCGGTCAGGATACGGCTTTTTCCGTAGTTGTCCCTTATACTGAAAGATAAATGTCTGGTAGCTCTTAAGTTCTATAGACCCCGGGCACATTTGAACATCATTTCATTTACCATCCAATGTGACCCAAAGTTGGAGGACCCAATTTAAAAAAAAAAATCAGTTGCTAAGTACCGGTCTCGAAATATTTATAGAAACAGATGAAAACATGAGATTTTAAAAGAAAAGCTTTGCAGTTACATTAGTGCACTCACTCTTGTACAACATATTCTTATAAAACGGATTTCTCTATCTACTTCGTATTCAACTAAATAAAAATTTGTAAAAGCTGCCTTATGGTATATGTTCTGTAAGATAAAGAGAAGTTCTGAATGCAAAATGTTTTAAATGATAGTCAAATGGTTTAAGGAGTTGGTCGAAATGTGAATGAGCAGGAGGAGTAAAGAAAATATCTGATAGGGGTTCACAAGTTTCTTTCTCAACTCGCTCGTAGAAAGGGCCTACCTACCAATAATATGTTTAGCTTGATTAAACGTGAAGTAGACAGAAGAATATGTGTTTGTACAAGAGTGGATAAAGTCATGTGAGTGCGGGCACATCACATTTTATCATAGTAATACTTGTTTGCTTTTCTATAGAGTTTCTATGTCTCCCTCGTACTAAGTTAAAAAAAGTCCGATTGCGCGATCGACAAGATTGAACCCAAGACACGTGAGTTGGGCACGCTACCGCGGTGCCACCTTCAATAAGTTGGTATTTAATAACATTTGTGTCAGAGAGATTTATGAAGTGTACACAGTGAGGCAGAAACTTTTGTACGTGTGTGTACACCTAGAGGTAGCTATAGTGTGTGGAATATGACCTCACCTATCCCTAAACACCTTGTGCAGGTATTGATCCTCCGTCGCTCCAAGTATTAAAACTGCGGGAGAGACATTATTCAGATATCTTCCACCGTTGTGAGCCAATTTCACATGAAACTGCATAATGTAGAGGAATCAATATAACAAAAGTTTATCTGCACGGCAGATGGTCCGTCTGCTTCATATTCCGATGCTCCCTGAATTACATTCATCAATCGTACAAATGTTGTAAAACCAATTCTAATCTCCTGTGAGTAATTTGAGGCCGGCAAAGTAGAAGCAGCTCCTATCATGATGTCTAAAGTTAGGTTTCAATCAATTTCTACTGGATAAATGTGCAGTAGCAATGCTCGTCTCTGTGGTATGGAGCTAGAGTGCCTGCCTCACACTCAAGAGGTCCCGAGTTCGAATCTCAGGCAGGATAGGGTGTTTCCCGGGGTTTTCTGTTATCCTGAAAGATAAATATCTGGTAACTCTAAGCTTTATGAGCCCTAGGTTCATTTGAACATCATTTTATTCATCGTCCGATATAACTTACGTTGGGTGACGAAAATTAACAAGACAAACTTTACTCCAGCTAATGAAAGATGCAGTTATATGAATGTGACACATAAAATCTTATAAAAATAACTGCAAATACTAGTCTTTGGTAATTATTGATATGTACATGCTGAACTGTGACCCAGATTCGGGAGGTCCTAGGCTTGATTCCGGTCACTGATCATATTGGCATTTTGATTTTTCTAGGAGAATAGTGGACATGATATTTACATACCCCAAATTATCTCTCTATTTTACCTGACTTCTCATTTCAATTCAGGATTGAGCGTTACTGGTTGTAGCAGCCAAAAGTGGGGATTTCCAGTCTGTAAATGTTAAGGGCCCTGTCCTGAAGTACGACCGCCCTTAGTATCATCTCAACTTTCCGCGGGCATAGGTACAAAATATTTCTGTAGTTCGAATTGCTAAGCCTGCCTCTTCGAATCTTGAGCAAAGTAGACAAAGGCGCGGAGATAAGTTTTCCAAGAATAACTTGTATACAATTTAAGAAATAACATAGAGTACAGAAAGACATATGAATGTAAGTAACTAGAACCACTATTAATATAGTTCTGCTCCAAAAAAGAAGAAATGCGTTAACTGTTCACCGAACACGGAGAGACAGAACGGCAGAGTTCTTCATTGTGTGACAACATGCCTCGTACATCAGCTGTTACTATAGATCACGTGACCTCTTGTCTCGCATAAAGCAAAGTGATTTAATATTTATGCAATAGACATTGCAACTCCTCCGGAAGGAACATCTGCTGCAGATGGGATCGATACTGTGTATCAGAGTGGGATGGGATACCAGCTCCCTTCTCCGTGTGCCCTAATTTCAATGGCATTATCTTAATATATATAGAAAAGTCGATGCATGTTGTCACAAAACCCCAGCGACAATAACTGTAGCAGCAACATTGCCAACATAAGTTTAAGCAAATTCTCACTGCCACGAAAAATGAAAAAACAGCAAGCTTATATATTTACTCATTTGTTGCCTAGAAAATGTGATGCCAGTCAAATTTCATCTTCTTTATGTTTCGACCTTTAATGATATTCTTATTAGTTTCGTGTATATGGTATACTGAGAATAATCAAAGTAGCTATCAATTTTTCCTTCTAAAAAAATTAGGCAAGTGCAAACTAAATCTGATTTATGTAAGCATAAAACGTCAAACTGTGGAAAAAGTTGGCTGAATCAGCTAGTTTATTATAAAAGTTATTTAGATGTATATTTGAAATTCCATAAACGTTTTGTGAACATCTGGGGTAAATTTGTTAGTTTTATGAATGGGATGGATTATTAATTAATGTAAATAATAAATAAATCGGTTTATTACTGAACTATAAACTGATGGACTGTTATCAATAATAACTAAACACTGTAACACAACTTCACTTATCTTATTTAAATTCTGGGACCGGTATCAAAGCAAACATCTGCTTTATCCTCAGCCACTCAGCTTGGCACTCACCCACTAACTGACTAACTGACCTTGACCACTACCGGAGTTTGAAGAATAGCTCCTTATCTAACTGCCATCTACCAGGGACAACACAAACTTATTGATGATGTCTATTGGAGGGATTTCAAAATTCATTACGCGATCCTTATTTTTCAAAATAAATATCTTCTCCCAAACCATTAAATCTATCGGTTCTTTAAATTGTTTCAATAATTTAACTTCTGGATTTACTTCATGATTATATGACCAAAAATGATCAGCCACTGCCGATTTCTCTGTCTGTCTATATTTAATATTTCTAAAATGTTCTTTCGCTCTGGTTTCTAAATTACGCTTGGTTCTACCAATATAGATCTTATCGCATTCTAAACAGTTAACTTGATAAATACCAGATTTTTTGCTGCCTGAAATTTGTCTTTTTTTATTTTAGAAAACTGTAGTAAATTCTTTATACTGTAATTATTATGAGGTGCCAGTATTATACCCAATTCTTTGAAAAAAATTTGGAACTTTTTATTTGCCCATGGATGATAAGTAAATTTTTTGAAAATATCATCTTTTTTTACTTTTTTAAGAGTTGAAACATCATTAACATTTGTGATGGACTGTTATTTATAGTATTCATTGTTTATTGTATTGTTCGTGCAGTTATTCTTTGCAATTTAATATATGTTTTACACTGCCAAAGGATAATAGGATTTTGCAGTTATTAAACGCATACCTACATATTTTTATCATGTTCTTATACTGCAATATTATTGTTCCCCTATTTATCGCGCATTGTTTCTCTTAAGAGACCATGTACAGTTTGCTGTTTATACTCTAGTTAGAAATTAATTAGTTTCACTTTCCTCCCGCTGTTCCTTTTGTTCCAGTTTTCAACAAATCTAGGCCATTTATAGTGAAATACGATAACTGGAATTACTGTAATATGCAATTACTGAAAAATAATTGGAATAAACAACCTCAGTGTACTGATAGATAATGTAAAATACATTTTATTGTCAACTCAGTCTACCACCTTTGTTTTTCGCTGGGGAGAGAAGCATAAAATAAAAAATAAATTACATTAAATTAAGACAATCGCATTATTCAAGGAGAGTTAGTGCCTGACGTCACGTGGCCGGTAACGAGGGCCGCATGTTATCACACACGACATCTTATTGTAGGTCCGAACTCCGAAAGACGAGAACATTCCACTTCTACAGGCTCCCTGCTGCTGCCGGCAGGTATCAAAAGAAGGTGCGAAGCCCAAAACAGCCGAGTTCTCAATTCAGTTCAGAGTAAGTCGTGAGTGCAGTAAGCTTCAGGTTCAGACAACTGTTTACAGTTCACAGGAGAGTTGACCAGTAATATCGGAGTTGTGTCAAAGTCAGGAACCAGAGCATTGTAAAAGGGAAATGTTGTGTGTGCTTCGGAGAAATTACAAGCAGCGCAAGTTTCTGCATGCAACAGAGGAATAAAGGGACGCATTTACATTGTGTATTTATCAAAAAGATATGGTATTGGACTAAAGGTTTTAGTGACAAATAAAGTGACGCGCGCCACGGTAGTGTAGGTGTTAGCATGTCTACCTCATGTTCAAGAGGTCTCGAATGTCAGTCAGGGTGAGTAACGTTTTTTCTGGTGTTTTCTTTACCTGAAATATGAGTACCTGGTAACTCTAAGCTCTATGGACCCTTGCATTCATCGTTCGGTATGACTTAACTTCGGAGAATATAAATAAAAAGAAAAGTGACTTGAGATGAACGTATAAGTTTACGTGGCCTCAGCAATATTTACCTATGACCTCTTTGTTACCTCACCTTTAATTATGGCCAGCTGTTTTAACTGCAGTTCATGCGATAGACGAAAGGATATGTACTCTCCACAACAGCGAACCAAGCTAGTTTAGCGCATTTCCAAGCTCTTCACTAAAAGATTGTCAAAATGTCAACTGGAATCCCCTACAAAACAGACAATAAACTCCGGAAGGGAAAAATATCTCTTAATTATTATTTTAAAAGGACAATTGAAGGCCCTTGAAAAGGAGAGTGGTATGTTCGTGCTTAAGGTGCAGTAATCGAAGTGACAAGAGGGTCGTTAAAAGTCGCATTTAAGTGTCGCCAACTGCTTCGGCAGGGAAAAAAAAACAGGAAGTCTTTCCCGAGTAAGAGCAGTGATATGAGGCAAATTACCCATTTCCTTCCCTTGCTCAAAATTATATCGAAACTACATTGGATAAATTATTAGATAAAGCATTCTTGTTAGAATATACTTTATTAAATGTATCGATACGGTAAACATCATATGTAGGGTGAATCACCTAAAATTTACACAGGAAATATTTCTGAAATAGAAAATTCTATTGTTGTGCGGTTTTCTCAGCATTGATCGGTAGTCAGGGACTCATACCTTTAGCATATAAACATTTTTAAATAACAGCGAGGAAGTGTATATTTGAACGATTATAAATACATCAAAAAATAAAATTAGGGTAAATTAGAATATCAGTGTTGCAGGATTCTAGTGCAAGAACTTAACAAGAAATCTAATTTTAAAACTGTTACATACCGACACTTGCAGATATAATCTTTGGTACGAACTAAAGAAAATAGAACTGAATTACGCCTCCCTGGATTATGACAACTAAAGAGAATATTGATCTTTAAAGGTGGAGTTCAAAATGACTATGGGTGCTGCATACGTTCTAGCACTTCAGAACAGGTAGGAATCATAGGTTGTTTCATAACATCTGATGTAGTTTGTACGTCCTTGTTTTTCAGCTCTCTCCAAAGGAAAAAGTCTTCAAAAGTCAAATTCAGTGAGTAACCCAGCCAAGATACAGAGCCTCTTCGTCCAGTACAACAATTTGGAAACAATCCATTGACACAAGCTGCAGTAATTGGTACACCATTCACTAGATGGCCATCAAGTTCCTCAAAGTCTGCAGAGGAATATCTTATAGCATCTGTGGAAGATGGAATGTCAGGAGGCTGCTAGGAGTTAACTGTTCCTTCTTTGCAAAAAGACCCTATGAGTTTAAGGTTAACTATCCTTCACGTTTGAACGCCATGGACCTTACGAAGCCAACGAGGGTTGTCAACAGACCAATAGCCCCAGACTACCATCTATAGTACTTAGCATTTCCGAAATATCTGTGGTACAGCCTGTGTATACACTTTAGTTTAGGCGCATAAGTTTCTCTTCCTACTGTCATTTGTTAAGTTCTCCTTACCCTACCTTTACTTTTACTTTATCCTTCACGTTCAGTTACTGAACGCTTCATACACTTATTCTTTCAAAAAGTTTTCTAAGTTGATTATTACGCCTGCTGTTATTCACCAGTTTCAACAACTCTTAGCTCATTTGGAGTACGATTTAAAAAAAAAACGTTGGCCTTATCCATTTGATATAAATTATGTTTGTTAATAATAACTTTATCAATAGATTTCCCTATGACTCAATATTTGGGCACCGAAAGAAATGCGCTTTTGAGATCTTCCTACTCCAAAAAATACATTCTAATACAGGTATATTTTAAAACAAAATTATTAAAGTCACATTTGAAGAAATCTACTTTAGCGAAATTTTTTCATATAAAAGGTGGTCTGGGTGGACGGCTTTTGAAAATCTTCGCGTTGCATCCTTAGAACATGAACTTTAATTTGAAGTTTGGTATTTGCTTGACCTTTCATTTCACAGTCACACTTCTTTCATAAAGACGGATTTAGGGAACATCAGAAAATGTATCTGCAGTGGAATATTGGCATATTTTTATTTTTATTTGCTTTATCTATTTTGTAGGTAAACGAACAAGATTTGGTAAATAGTTTGTATAAGCATTAACGAACTTAGCGGATTTTTTATTATAGTTAGAAAGTGTCCTGTGAAGGTACATATTACGAAAGAAACTTTTGTTTTGCATTTGCTCAAAAAGCACAGAGAAGCTGAAATTATTTCGACGTAATAATAATTAGAAGCGGGTGAGAAATTAATTCAAATTGAATTAGAGCAGACATCACGTTCTGTTCTTGAGGCAAAGCGAAACATTTGCGGCCAGTTCTCTCTCAAAGATCCAGTGATGGTTAAACTCTGTGATCTCTTGTGTTGCCATGACTACAAGAGTGGTCAATTATTTATCTTACTTTTACATGCGTAGCAATAAAATCTCTGGGCCATAGTTTCACATGGAACCTTTATTTCTAAACAAAATTTAACTTTCTTAAAGTGGACTAAGGATTTCGATCAAAATACCATATTTTAAGGATATTTTCGTGACAAAAATGTTCACTATAAATTTTGTTTTCAGAAGTCCCCTTGGAATTTGTTTAGTTTTTTCTTAAATTTCGAAGGTTACTCTTGTGAAATACAAATATTTTATTATTTTTCTTTTCTTTTCATTTCTTGACCTTGGAAAGAAAAGGGAATTTCAAACACATCACAGAATGATCATATGTTTAAAACGTTTGACTATCACTTAAATGCCCACCTCGGTAGCGTGGTGGTAGCATGTCTGCCTCACGTTCAAAAGGTCCTGAGTTCGAATCTCGGTCAGGTTGGGTTACCTGGATAAGATTTTTACTGGGTTTTCCCTTATCCTGAAAGACGAATTTCGGGTAACTCTACGCTCAGTGGACCCCGAGCTTATTTAAGCATCATTTCACCCTTTTCATTCATCGTCCGATATGACTTAAGTTTGGAGGACGTAGATTACAAAAAAAAAAAAAAAAAAAACTTAAATTCTACTGTATTCCCTTGTAACTAGCAATAGAATAACGTTTATCCTGATTAAGACGAGGTAGATAGATGAATAAGTTAAAGGTAAGATAAATAATATAAATATAAAGATAAATAATAGGATTTGCGATCCAAAGTTCCATCTTATATCTAGCACTATACCAAAAATAAAATTGGGTCTTAATAGGGAATGCTTCGCCGTCTAGATTGACAATGACATTGACATTGAGATTTAAAATGGATGGTATAGTAATAGAAAACTGTCGCTTAGCACTGATTTCTTTGCGGAAAAGTGTGGAAACCGTTATGCGCTGAACACGCATAGGAAGAGATTTACAGCTGTCTAGCACTAAGACCTCTGTAAACACGACACAACAATTTTCTTTATTAGTTTAAAGAAAATGAACCTGGTAAGTGTGGTCAGTAGTGAAAAATCATTTATACTAAAAAAATTCGAGAACCGTAATTTTAGAAGAAAAAATAACTTTACATTTATATTCAGAATCCTCTAAAGATATAAGCTGCGAACATTTTCAAGATAATCCTCATTCTACTCTACCCTCTACATTGTACCGAAAATTTTAATTTTATAAAAATGGTTCTTACGATTTTATTATCTGAACTTAATGCCATATTTGATGCAAATTGAAATAAATTATTTTATTTTCTGCAAATTTTGTCATTCTGGTTGATTTTTGAACAACTGGTAATTAGGATTAGGATCATTATGAGAGGAGTTGGCACCGAATTCTGTGGTTTATTGTGCCTACGCCCCAAGTGTGGCATCCCCGGGAGGAAGGATGAGCTAAGAGCAGACAGAGAGTGACCGAACAAAGAAGTCAGAGGGCGAGGTTCCTACTATTAACCAGTTGGAAGCTCCCCGCCAGGCCAGCATGACTAGCATTCCACTCGCCATGATCCGGAAACGGCCCACCAGGTCCACCCACAGACCAGAAATCTCTTACCTATAGAGGAAGTGTTTACGATCCTGCCATGCAGCTCCAAGATATCCACCGACACTTCTACCCTGAAGGAGACCACCAGATGAGAGGTGATGTGAAATTGAGTGAAATGCAGAAAGAAGAAATTCGGGGAGTGTAATGAACCTACCCAGTACTCGCCTTTCGACGCGAGAAAACCCCCGAAGAAAACATGGGTCATATAGGTCAGCGACGGCAATCGAACCCGAACCTCCCGAATGCAGGCCATAGACTTAACCATCTGAGCCATCCTGTTTGGTCGAACAACTGCTAAACCGAGAGGTTTGAAACATCTTATGCACCATAAAAATAGCGGTGTCGTTAAAACACAGAATTTGTGTGAAATAAATCTGTGTGAAGTGAACCACTTCTAAGACATTCCTTGCTTTTTGTGTATTCTAATATTTATAATTTTCTGAGTGGGGGTTCATTCATTTTCTTTTCACCTTTTAGACGTACAAATAAAATGGAATTTCCAAGACAATCACATAGGGCCGTATTTATAGTCGGACTTGGTCCGAACCAACTTGCTACTTCCGGTGGAATAACGGTGGACCATCGTTTTTTTTATTCATAAACCGGTATTAGCGATCGTCCAGGAACTAAACACGTTGGTCTGGCTCAAATTTTGGTCCGCCTCCGAGGGGTAGATTAAAGGCGAACTAACTTTGCAACATGGACGACACTGAAGTGATGAATGTAGCTGTGGGGCGTAGAATTCGTGAAATAAGACGACGGAGGAAAACGTATCTACCAAGAATATAAGTTATTGCGAAGTACGACGATCTTAACTTCAAAAGCAGATAAAGGTTTAGTGTAGCAAAAGCCAGAAAGCTGATAGAAATGATTCGTCCTAACCTGTACGTCAGTGACGATAACCGCGGCCTGAGTATCTCAACTGACGCTCAAATCCTAACAGCACTTCGGTAATCTGCAGGAGAAGGATATCAAGACAACACTGCTAACCTGCACAATATTAGTCAGGTATCAGTAAGCCGCATTATCAGCAAACTCGTTATAAATTTCCCTCCATGCCTCCTTCTTTCTCACATTTGTATTCGTCGACACGGATTTATTTTCTATAATGTTCATCCTTTTTGGACTAGAGAAAACATTGGACTTCCTCTGACCAGTTGATACCAGGCTTCCTCATTTTGTCCATATTCACAGCACACTCAGCACACCAAACTTTGTTACCCAACCTCAAACAACAGCAGCAACCGTAAGAATGATTAAGAAACAGCTGTGTAACTACCATAGAAATGTATAAAGTTGTAAGTACTCTGTGGTTTGTTTAGCACTCTATGGACTGGCGCATGCGCAGAAGAACCTTTCTACGTCGTGTACAATTTGCTCCGTGCTGGTCCACGGCTTTACTTGGTCCGAGGCTTTTTATCTTCTATGAATACCAAAAAGTTAGACCGCCTTTGGTCTGGACCAAGTTAGTCGGAAGTGATAACTATGAATACGGCCCATAATGACTAGCTGTTTAAAACATTTGACTATCAGTTAAGTCTAGTGTTCTAGAGTGCAATCCATATAAACCGAACCATTTCAGTAGTTCGTAAAATGTAGAAGTTTGTTTTAATGATCTCAGTAGTTCTGGGAGTACTGACAACACTGTCAATTGTTTACAGTTGACAGTCATTTTCTTTGATGCGACTGTAGACACTGAATATTATATGGGTATCTTCAATACACATGTGGAGCAGCTGAATTATATCGAATTGAGAGAATGGATCAACGTGGAGCAACGTGCCATAACTACATCTAATGACACCATGGGACCTATAACCAGTTTATTTGATAATGGAATCATCTCAAAAGGTCTGTGGCCCCCGAAATCCCCTGGCCTGACCTCGCCGGATTTTTTCTTGTGGGGTATCTAAAAACTAGAGTGTACAAGAATAGACTAGGGACAATTGATGTTCTCAAGGAATCCATTCGAACCGAAATAAGTAACATTGGCGAGGATTCTCTCCGTGACTTTGTTGGTCACCATAACATTCAATTATTTATGCACTGAAGGTTTAAGTGTGCACAATGTGGATCTATTATATCTTCATTTTCGCCAATTAGCTCAAGGCCAGCTTTTCTGGTTTGCAGTCATGCGATCACACTACTTTCTCTTGCAGTATTCGTAGTGTTATTGTAAATCTATTGCTGGCTATGGAAAGAGAACGCATTAATCAGCTTTGAAACATTTTACTATCACTTAAGCCTACCTTGTTTCCTTCTATTTAGGAATAAGATAATGTTATGTCGATTAACATAAAGTAGATAGAGGAATAAGACGCGTGTGTAAGAGTAGAATGCAACACGTCAGATATTTTTGTTTTTGTTTTAGAGAGAAGTCAGTTAATTAGCGTATGTATAAGGTTTCTGCAACAGAGTCATTACCATGTGTTCCCAATAGTGACGGACCCATCTCCTCTACAATTGCATATGTTAACTGTGAACACAAAGGCAGCGGCCTGTAATTTCACTGCCGTTCTCTGCGGGCTTCGCCATGTCGTATTATTTGAAGAAAACCCAGCAAGGGCGAACACGAATTATTTAACACACATACTTTTGTGTAAGAATGCTGCAAGCACTGAATTTAGTTTTTCAAAGCAGCTGGATGAATGTGTAAAACTTCATTTAGTTCGAGATAATGGACAGCTCTCTTGTGAATATTGTGTGCGTTCAGATAAAACAGATACAATTGTTTATAAAACTTTCTGCTTCCAAACCACCAGCAGGCTTTTATAAATAATGATAACGATAGTTCTATGTTTATAGGTAGAAGCATTTTGTTCAAGAATAGGTTCTCTTACTGCTTAACAGGACTATTCCCAGAAAATTCCAAATAAATAGCTTCCGAAGTCCTCTTTATTTTTTATAAACCTAATACTTTATTTTTAATAAATAAATTTTATATTTTTATAATTTTGATACCAATTTTACAAAATTGGTAAATAGTAAGAAACAACTCTCATTAAGTAGAAGTGTGGATCTCGTTGCATCGCCGAATTTATGTCAAGCAGCTATTTTGTAGAGTTGACCATTTCCAAGATATTCCTTGTCATTATTTTTAATTTTATAATTTCCCCCTACTGGTTATTTAAATGAATGGATTTTATAGCGATCAGATCTTAAAACATTTGACTATTTCTTATTGTACGATATTCTCATATTGCCATTGAATTTATGACAAAACGTGTAATACAATCTATTCTAACAAGTTTATCTTTATTAACGTCGAGTGGTTAGAAGAAAATTTCTTATATAAGGATATTTTGTTAAAGAATGCGTAGAAAAATTTATATCTGAACTATTTTGTGTTTCTTTACCATTTTTGTATTTTTAACGTCCTTCAACGTTAAGTTATTTCGCAAGATGAATGAAATGATGTTCAAATAAGCCCGGGGTCCGTAGAGCTTAGAGTTATAAGGCATCTATCTTTCAGGATAAGGGAAACCACCAGGAAAAACCTTATCACGCAGACGGAGATCCAAAATCTGGACCTCTTGAGTCTGAGAAAGACGTACTACCACCTAAGTTAGAGATACAGACTATTAACACAATTTTAAGTGAAAACTGAAAGATGTTTACTTTTGAGAGTTTGGAAAATATATTTTAGTGCGACAATAAATGCAGATCATGAAGGAGTAACGGACCAGCCAAGAAAATTAAGCCAATACAAATTTTAGTATTTCTGATATGAATATTTTATGTAAATTGGTTGCTCATAAAATAGAAGTATTACTAGGCATATCACTTTCAGGTATAAAAGCTACATATTTATTGTTCATTAATTAATTCTTCATGTAAATCATTCCTCTGAATACGCAAGATGTTGAACTAACAGAAGTGAACGATAGAAATTGCCCACTTCTTAAACATTTCGAAGCATGTGCTGTGAAGTAATAGTTTGCAGTGGTAACCATGACAAGTGAAGCATGCCAACCAATTCCACCATCAGTGTTCAAGTTTCAGTGCCTATTATTTCCAAATTTTACAAACAAATAAATGAAAGAGCTTTTAAGGGGAAAAAAAAAAACTTCTTTGATTAGGCTACAAAATAGCTTCAAACGACTAATTTCCAAACTTCTGTAAGAAAATTTCACATTTATATTCAAGGAATATCACTTTATAAAGTTCATCACATGAGATTCGTATCCAATAAGGATTTTAACAAGAATAATAAGTAGAAGTTAAGTCAGTAAAATCAATAGCACAGTAATAACTTAAACTCACCTTCTCTTTTTTACAGATATAAAAAAGCATAAACACGTCTCTTTAATGTTCCTTAATGTCTGTGTTGCAAGCACCAACTTGCGCTGCAAGTAATTTCTCCGATGTACACACAACATTTCCGTTTTGCACTACTCTGTCGCCGACTCTGGCACAACTCGGATATTCGCTTGTGAACTGCTCACGCTACTGGAACGTACTGCACGGCTTGCAGACCGACGCGTACTCACGACTTCTTTGCTCTGGACTGTGAACTGTTAGGTTTCGCACCACGGGCATGGCGAGGAGATTCTGCTATTAGAAGTTCTTGGGTTTCGTTATTCGAATGCTCAGGATTAATCCGCTTGCATTATTAGCTGCTGCATTGTGACGTCAAATAGTGGCTGTCCTTAAATGTTGCGTTCCTTTTTTGTTGTTTAGTTTTGCTTCTCGTGACTCACACTTAACTCCTGCACTACAGGCACACACCTTCGCCGTGAAAATATTATAGTGGGAAATCTCTCAGTTTTGTTATGTTTAAGAGGTTGCAACAGTTTTAATATATGAATGTATATACATAAATAATTTAGGTTAAATAAATAATAAAACTAAAAAAATTAAATGAATGACGATGTAATTGATATGTGACAAAATCAGATTGGTAGAAAATAATAGCATTCTGATCATTTGCAAAGCTTTAAAAAAACATATATTAAAAGAAAAATGACTTTAAATATTAATTTTAGGTTTAAAGCTGCCAAATGAAGTGTTGCTGTGATTAACACAGTTTTAAAGGTGGTGGAGATTTACTGGCGTCCTCAATTGATAGTAGCATAAAAAGTAAAGGAGATTTAACGTCGGTCGGGAGTTCTTTAGCGCCTTCTGGTAGACAAAGATGAACACAAGAGATAGAAGTGATTTATTTTGCTGTCAGCACCAAGCAGAAGTTCATGAATGTGGCAAAAGCTTCGAGCATCGCTTGTTAAGGGTCAACTTAACTTTTTGCTCTTGGTTGCGAAACCTGCCTCAAGTATTTAATTCTAATATCCAATGACCGGCAATTGTCTATGATTTAAGTACCACGCAGAGGAAGTTTTATGATCCACCCGAAACCTTGATATACGAAAAGTGCGTTTTTAAACTCTCTGGATGCTAAAAACAAATAAAGAAAAAAAATAAAGAAAATGTTAAATTTACATTCCTAAACGGTTAGGATTAAAATTTCATTCCAGAAGAACTGATCAACTGGCTCTTAACGATCTGCTATATTTAACAGAAACAATATTCGGAGCTCTTAAAAATACTCCATTTCTGCTATGGTGAAAAAGAAATCATTGTTGTAGAATATCTGATGTTATCAGAAACATTTTATAAAAACTTGATAGTAAAAGTGGGCTTTTTAGTGGTTCATGACTGTCTTAAAGTAGAAAACTCTTTCACTCAGTACTCAAAATCTTTTAACATGCTGACATTGCCAACTTTGGTTTCTTATGGAATGTGACAATCGCCTTATTCAAAAAGTCCGTGAAACTAGTTAAATAATACTTGTATAAAATACTTGCTCTCAAGGCTGAGTATCTTTGGAAAAAGTAATCTATTACATTTTCGTTGTGTTATTTTCATCGTTTTATTATTTCTATTGCCTCCCTTTTGTAGAATGTTGTGCTTTTTAAAGGTCATGCTATCTTGTCAACACTGATGATACGGAACGCAAATGAACATCGCAACCAGATGAACATCACGACCATGAGAAAGGTAAACAATACCATATATTTAAATATAATCTATAATATATCTATAGGACTGTGTACGAGGCATGAGTTGAAAGGATTTTATTTTGTTCGTAGGTATCGTTCGGCCTGCGGCCGCGTTTAAAAATCACACCTGCTAATAAAGTACGATTTTCTATTGAACTTTTGTAAAATAAATAACTATTAAACGACGTCTTATATCACTTCTATATTATCTTTAATGTGTCACTATTTATGATTTTATACGTTATCAATTGATGGAAATTAATTATTTCTCCACACTAGCCGTCTATAGGCTAAGATATTTGATGGATAGAGTCAACATGAAAAATTCAATGCCATGGCCGGGATTTGAACCACGGATCTCCTGGTTTCCGTCCAGTCGCTCTTAACCTTTGAGCTACCATGGCCAACGTGCCTTCCTGACATTAAATTCTCCAGTTGACTCGTATATTTCCCCGGTAGACCACTAGGGGTTCTCGCATCCGAGATACACCGTTTGTGGCGACTTACTATTGTAAGTACTTAAGTCCCAGGCTTCATCATTTAACTCTTATTAAGAGTTAAATGATGAAGCCTGGGACTTAAGTACTTACAATAGTAAGTCGCCACAAACGGTGTATCTCGGATGCGAGAACCCCTAGTGGTCTACCGGGGAAATATACGAGTCAACTGGAGAATTTAATGTCAGGAAGGCACGTTGGCCATGGTAGCTCAAAGGTTAAGAGCGACTGGACGGAAACCAGGAGATCCGTGGTTCAAATCCCGGCCATGGCATTGAATTTTTCATGTTGACTCTATCCATCACGTTATCAATTGTTTTATTCATACAATGTTTCTGCGGCCACGAAAAGTACAGATGAAAATCATGTATTCATTGATACAATTCATTTGTAAGAATTAGCACAAAATGTGTAAAAATAAACGAATTTAGATTTTAATGATGATTTGATACGAATAATTACAAAATAAATTCAAGAGATGGTGAATGTAAAAACGTAAACAAGAATTCTTCTGCGCTATTCACAGATCGTAAATGTACAATATTATGAACATTTAATTAATTGAAACATTCGCATTTATATATGATTTTAATAATATTTTTCGATTGACGCTGCTTTAACAAACTTTGTTCTTCTAAGTTTAAGATTCTGCAACTAAATTGCAATGTCCTTTGCATATTTTTTTCCATCACATGTCATTATTTGTCCTAACGACTGCATTTGATAGTTCAGGCACGTTTCTGCAAAATATCCTATACAGATCATTAAGAAAAGCCTCCTTAAAATATCCAAACACCTAAACCTATAACACTTTTTCATGAACCGTTTTATAATCATTTTTATTTAGATTGCGTGCTGTATATTTGGAACTTGGCTTGAGGTTTCTTTTGTTTCCATAGCATACACGTAGGAATACAAACTTCCAGTAAGAACAATATTAGTAAATACCACAAATTAGTTGCATTGTGCAGAACATTCAAAGGAAAGCCATAAATAACGAATTTGGGTAATTTATCGAGTATATCAACCCAAATCGGCAGCAACTGTGTGTGCCCTTTGCTTTCGTATTATTATTAAACTCAGTCCTCAGGGGTGGAGTGCCTGCCACTGCAAACAGTTGAGCATCGATGCTGCCTGACCTCATTTGTCCTAAAAACGAAAGCTTTCAATTGCGGGAAAGCCAAAGACCAACATATTTCATACTCATGTTAAATTACGTACATCCTCTTGTTCTATTATCTACATTGCAGTACGCGCTCTCTGTAATCAAAAGGGAAAATTAATCCCCTTTGCACTGACAAAAGAGGTCCAGATTGAATGTAAATGCACCGGGGGAAAGATGCGTTTATCCAGATCGATGTGATTTGACATGGTTCTACACCACTTGACGTAAATGTAAGAACTGAGTGGTAAACGTGACAATAGAATGCGCTGCCTCTATAACAACAATGTGTTGCATTCACAGAGCTTCGCATCTGTTAAAATGGTCTTATTACATTATTCATTGTAGGTACAATGGGAACTTGGGAATATGGGGAACTTTATGAGCTGCTAAGTGATTTTCTGAAAGTTTTAGCTGAAAATTTACCTTTATTAATTTTTATTTTATTATTCTATGTAATTTTAAAAAAGACTGTACTTTTTAATTCAATGTCAGTTGACTGATCATGCCTAAACCATCCTCTTTTGGGACTTAAGGGGCCTTAAAACGTGTATTTGAGGTAAACTCTCGACATAGTTTTTGAGTTTAATGCAATATCTCCCATACAGAACAGAGAGAGTAACAATATATCAGAGCAGTGTTCATTGTAACAAAGTAAGATCATGCAAGGTTAGGTTATAATTTAAAATGCTTGTAATTTGTGAGCAGGACGTTTCTTTAAATTAATTTGTAAGGATAACATGGCGTGGAGGGAGGGGGTGCAAAGCGTTTGGGAATCTCGCAGTGTTGTTACACCTGGAACCAGCCTGAAGGATTTACGTCATGGGACGTGCAATTATCTAAAAGTGTAGATGCTGTGGCTGGGTCTCTAAAATGTGTACAGCAACCGTTTTAATGGTAAAGTTTTTAAAATTATGCGAAAGGTCGTGCACTAACATGACTTTCTCTACTCATTCCTGTACAATGATGAGAAAGGAGATTATGGTTAAAGAATATTTCAAGGCGAAAAGAAATCCAAACGAACCAAGAGTGTTCATAGTAAAGAAAAATCTTTAAACAGGCACTAGATTAGCTAAGATTGACACTTGCTGGCCCTGAATCACACACAGATATTAAGAATATTTAGAAAATTTATATTTATTAAAGCGCACAATTGAGGCCTTGCAGGGTTTTAATATAGAATGTACAAACAAATTATTAACATACTTTGAATCATGTTTTATTGATTACATTTATTTTTAACTATAATTACCCATACAATGCAATACAAATTTATGAGATTGAGTATTTGGAAATAAGTTAAGTTCAACATTAAATTTCAATAGAACAGAGCTAAGTACCTTGGCATCTTTGGAAGATATGCAGATTAAAATGGAAAAAATAAAGTTAGATCAATATTATCAGTGCTATTAATGTACTTAGGTCATTGAAATGATGACGGCAGGCACCCAACGGTATTGGTGGAACGTTAAACTTAGGCCAAAACACGCAGAAAAAAGTTTCTACTTTCTGGATGTATGAAAGTAAGCATTTTCCTTAAGTTTTCTTTCTTCAGAGCAGAAAGGACAACTGTTACTGGAAGAGTTTCAATTTGCATTTTGGCAATTTTCTCCATAGTGAACCCCGGCTTCAAAATATAAATATAAATAAATTATTTATCTCAAATGAAACTTCCTTGAGGTGAAATATTTGCTGTACATTTCTTGTTACTTGTTTGGATATGTATATAATTTTCAAGAGGAAGTGAATTGTGCACCACAACGTCCAGCTGTTTAAAATATTTTACTATCACTATTCCCCTGTAACTAGCAATAAGATAATGTTTATCTTGATTACATAAAATAGAGAGAGGAACAAGCTCTACTTGACACACAGCCCGTTAGTCTAGCACGTAACCTAAATCTTGGCCTCTTTTAATGAGGGTTTAAAAAAGAGCAGATTTAACGATTTTTGGGATTCCATCTTTGTCTTGGGCGAATCAATGCGTTCCAACGGCACATTCCGAACATGCCGCTAATGACAGGAAATGGGAAATAAATGAATTGGTCGTGGAATCTCTCTCAAGAATTGCTCCGGCATCCGCGGCATGCGCGCAATCACTGAGATGGAACGAGCACCAAATGATGCTGTAAACAGAAATGTATGTATTTCTAACTAGCAGTATACCATTCATTTGTTTCTCTATTTACACATTTAGCACCAAAATATGTATAGGGCGTCCCATATCAATTTTTATATAGTTCTTAATACACTGCTACCGTGATATTAGGAATAAGTCTTGCAAAAATCCATGTTCATGTTCCATTGATTTAAAAATACTTAAAGTTCGTAACTTCAGAAGGTATTTAGATTTTAATTTTTTTACAAATACTTGTTTATATAACACGACTTAAAATTCAAAAATCGAAAGCTTCTGATTCGGAATTAGGAGTATTTTAGAAATTTATTTTCAACATATTCATTTTTCAATTAAATAATCCTATATGTTTCTTTAATTTAGAACTGCTTTTAACGTACTCACATTAAAGGGATATAGAATCTATAAGCTATGTGTTACTCTCACGTGGCTTTCTCTACTCTTGTAAAAACCCAGACGAACGTTATCTAAATGTAGTTACAGGGGGAATATGGAAATACAATAAACTTTAAGTAATAGTCAAATGAAACAGCTGGTTGCTATGTCATCTCTTTGGCATTCCATTCCCTTTTTATGTCTAAAAGCTAAACAAATGAGTAATGTCTTGCCATTTGAGCAACTATAGGTATTGGAAAGTGAAAACAGTGACTAGGAGTATCTCGGAAATGGTCAACTCCAAAATAAAAATGTATTCAACATAAATTGCAAGTTTCTCAACATGTATACTTTTGGTTTCATAATCTTTTAAGTTATATTTCTGTAAATTGTTCAGAGTTATCTGTAGCTGGCTTGTATATCGCGCACTAGCCAGATAATAAGAACGAGTTTATACCGAACTGCTAAACGCTGAGTTTACGAATCACGTTACGACCTTAACTACGTCATCAGGTGGCAGGTCAGCTGTTGCTCCATGGTAACCGAACTGGCTCCATGGAAACGCATTACATCAGTCACTTTTTGTTTCTCTCGTTATCTATAAGGTTAAACTTATGAGGTCACATTTTGTTCCTATGGCAACGAGCAAACGGCTAGTTAAAAAATAACGGTACGTTAACTCCAAAGTCTACTGTTAAAGGTGTTGTTACTTTCTCTTTGAATTACTTATAGTAAGAAGTAATAGCGGTATTTTTTCACAAGCGCTTCTACAGCGATTTTAATTAAAACTCTCATGTTTAGTAATTTTACAACAAATTAAATATTTACATTGACATTTTTGGAAATGACCTCTATCGTACTCTTCATTCAGGATGGCTTTGCATAATTGGTAAACCATAAAGGGTAAACACAATGAACTACGTAGAAACAAGAAAATACTACGAGCAATGTGAAAGATGATCTTGTGAACTGTACGGAAGCCAGTTCGAAAGATAACACATCCAGAAATGTGTCAACAGAGAGCAGCTTTTCTTTGAGTACAGCAAAAACAAAAGGTGGAAAATTTATGAAGTTAATGCCCATTCGGGTATTGGTTTATAAAGGGAAAACAAAATTTTTATGCAGAACAAATACACGGCGGAGCTATTATCCAGGTATTCCTTGATTTGGGTTTGAAACTTTAAATATATCCGAGGGCTGTTCAGTAAAGAATGATCATAATTTTTTTACGGTCATAATTCTTCGAACTAAAATTCAACTTTATTATATTCTGTTAGCTTAATATGAAACAAACACGCCGTAATAGTTTCATTGTTGGTACTCCTGGTTCCCGCCTGTGAGTACCACGCAAGTTCAGACATGTTCAGTGTCGCCTACCGCTGCAATGGAGGTAACACACGAGGAACAATATGCGGCTTTGAAATTCTGCTTTCGTTTCAACAAATCTTCAGTTGAGGCCTATACAACGTTACAGGAGGCCTATGGAGAGTCTGTTCTTCCCTACAGCACAGCTCGAAGATGGATAAAAATGTTTAAAGAGGGGAGACAATCAATTTCAAAGGAAGATGGACCCGGTGCTCCAGTTACTGCTCTTACGGAAGATAACATCAACACTGCTGCTGCCAATGTGAGAGAGAATCGACAAATTACCTTAAGATCACTTTCTGAAATACTGAACATTTCATTGGGTGCCACCCACGCGTTGGTGATAGAAACATTACACAGGAGACGTGTTTGTGCGCGTTGCGTTCCCAGACTGTTGATTCCTGAACAAAAGGAGATTCGCATGCAGGTCTGCATGCAATTAAAGTTGAGGTTAGAGAAAGATCCGGAGTTTCTTTCAAACGCAATCACTGCTGATGAAACTTGGCTACATCATTTTGATCCTGAGAGCAAACAGCAGAGCTCAGTGTGGAAATCTCCTTCATCACCAACCCCCAGAAAGCAAAAGTGGTTGCTTCTTCTGGCAAAGTTATAGTCATCTCATGCTTTGATATTCATGGAATGGTTTATCAGCATGTTGTACCTGCACACACATCAGTAACTGGATAATACCACCGGGATGTCCTGAAAACATTGCAAGTCCATGTCAGGCGCAAAAGACCACATTTCCGTGAAGCAGGCTGGATGATGCATCATGATAATGCGCGGCTGCATATTGCCAATGTTGTCGCGTGAAGTACATTCCTCACCCTCACTATAGTCCGGATTTAGCCCCATGTGACTCTTTCATATTCCATAACTTGAATAAATGCATTCGTGGGAGGCATTATCCATCATCAGAAGCAGTGTGAAGGCTGCGGAGGCGATTTTGAAGGATCTCTCAAAGAATGTGTTCCAGCATGTCTTTGAAGACTTGCAGAAACGCTGGGATAAGTGCATCACATTCAGGGAAGACTATTTTGAGAAGTACCATCAAAATTATGAGGATGAGTAAAGGTACGTTGTCAAAATAATGTGAGCATTCCTTATTGAACAGCCCTCGTAATAAGCCAAGATTCGTTTTTTATGCTCTGACGATGCAAAAAGAGCAGAATTTTTAAGCTCAACGACCAAAAAGGTTTAAATGACGTTCTGTATTCGCATTGAATCTACAAGGAAGTGCATAAAACCACGTCAATCTTAATTGTAATAGATAAAGAAGCACTTTGCAGAAAGCTCACGTGAATGTTAGACCTAAAACTTTGTCTTCAATTTGATTTTTGTTTTGCTATTTTGTCTTCTGTTCTGTTATATGACATTTCTCAAGCATTATTCCGGTTTGGAGCATTATCTTCGCTCGACCTTGTGCCCTTTGGTCCGCGGGAGGCAGAAAGATATTTTATTCCCCCTTCGTGTTTCAGTTGGGTGTCCATTCCCATTCATGTGAACACAGGGGACCACCCCATGGGACTCTTACGTACCCTACCAAACTCAATTTCAAGAAAATCGGTTGGTTCACTAAGTTTAAGCTCGGAAACCAGACATTTTTTCGTTGTGTTCGAAATGCGGCCAGGTCCTGCGATGACTGCTGTATCCAAAAACTCTGCCTGAATAAGACATAAAACCATTGTTAGAAAAACGTATGTATGTCTGAATGACATAAATAAAAAATGAAAAGTCGGTTAGATACCAAACTCCTTTCTTGTTTATGGCCCACCTCTATAGCGCAGGTAGTAGCGTTCTGCTGCACATTGAAGAGATCCTCAGTTCCAATATCGGTCAGGGTGAGATATCTGGATAAGACTTTTCCCGGGTTTCACCTTATTCTGAAAAATTAATTTTAGGTAACTCTAAGCTCCCTGCACTCTGAATTCATCTGAGTATCATTTCATTAATCGTCCGATATCACCTAGCATTGGCGGGAGTAAATTGAAAAAAAGACTAGCTTTTAACTTTAGAACGCGATAAGAAGATTTTAAAAACACCCTGTATGCCATTCTGAGCTATTCATACATTAACCATTTCTCGGAAACTATGATTTTCTGAAAATTGTGTTTAATAGTTTTGATTATAACACTATATGTTTAACAAATATATTTATTATAAAGTATATGTAGCAAAACATTTTATCGGTAGTTAATTTTTCTCCATCTTAATCAGCCACACGTTCGGGCGCAATATGTTGCAAGATTTCTATGTTGAAGATGGGATGCACGTTGACTGTTCCGAAGACCCAAGTCGGGAAGCCAGATATAAAATGGTTACTTCGTTGTATTTTGAGTTGTTTCTTGATGATTGTGTTTGGTTAAATAAGAGTCATGAGATCTCCTGTTTTTAGGTGTGGTTTCGAGTGAAATAAATAAAATTTTGAATAAGTTCAATTTAGTAATATATATTTTAATTGTATAAACTGGATTACGTTTTTCTCGAACTTTCTTTCCTAGTCAATCATTGCAGGTTACCTCCAGCATATCTATAAATTCTTACTTCCTTAATAGTTTCCGTTAATTACATAAAATTCCTCACTCCTGCATGTCCATTCATCACTATCAACATTACAGAGTACCTCTTTCACAAGATTATTCATTTTCCGTTACAAAACTTTTACATCCACCGCGACATTCTTCTTTCGTCATGAAACAGGATTAAAGAACATACGTCTATGAAGATTATTGATTTTCTTCCCCTAGCAACCGTTCATCACTTTTTTATGCTGTCATTACCTGGCCCACTAATAGTCAAATCAGGAAACAAAACTCATTTCAAACAAAAGCTACCGTTACAAACGTCATATGTCGCGGTATTTCTTCGTTGTAAATACAATTCTTTCCCATCTCGTGTTAGTTTGTGCGGCTATCAATTTCTTCAGGGGGCGCCGGGGTAGCGCGGTGGTTTCGTTCGCGGCTCCCGTTCTAAGGGTCCCGAGTTCGATTCCCGGCTCTGGGGTTGGCGATTTTAAGTCGGCCCTATCCACGCCTTCACCTCTGTCTAGCACACGTGAAGTATCCCCTATGCCCAACGTGGTTCGGAGTCCACGGTAAAAACTGTAGGTCCTCTCACCTCACCGCCATCTTCACTATCACCCTATCATCGGAGGTAATGGACACCGCCCTCTGGGTGCCTCCACCTGAGAAATGGGTCCGGTCATCACTTGGTGGGGTGAGGTTACCCCGAAGGCCAAGGTTGCCATGCGGGGAGTGTTAGTAACTAACTAACTCAATTTCTTCAGGCCACTAATTGTAATCATCTGATTTTAAAGTGGGGTTTCTTTACTCGTCACAAATATGTGCAATGTATATAAAGAGTTAACACTAATTAATCAGAAATATCAGATAAACTAATGCAATTGCGATAAACATATAACTTGATTGTATATATCTAGAGTAAATTTTACTCAAACTTTTTTTCTTAGTCAATCATTGCAGGTTACCTCCAGCATATCGATAATTCCTTACCTCCTTTATAAATAATTTCCGTTAATTATATAAAATTCCTCACTCCTGCATGTCCGCTCATCACTATCAAGATTACAGAATATCTCTTTCACAAGATTATTTATTTCCGTTACTATCCAAAACTTTTATATACACTGCGACATTTTTCCATCGTCATGAAACAAGATTACAGAACATATATCTCTGAAGATTATTGATTTCCTTCCTCTAGTAGCCGTTCATCATTTTTTATACTGTCATTACATGGCCCACTAATAGTAAAATCAGAAAACAAAACTCATTTTTAGTTCAAACAAAAACTACCGTTACATGTTTAACAAATATATTTATTAAAAGTACATGCCTTGAATTTTGTTGGAATGTTCTCAGATGTGCTCTTCTTTCTGAAAGGTTTATACATAAGTGATAGATATTACAAATATACAAAATCTTAGTGCAAAAAATACAAATATCATTTAATAACACAAATTAAACAAATATTCTTCTCTATTTAATCTTTAGCTACTCATACTTTCATCGGTTAGAAATTACTTATTCGTTATTTTATCCAAAAAGGGAATGGAATTTCAAAGGCATCATATAGAGACGACGTCTTAAATGTTGGAAAATCGCTGCATTCCTTTATTGTTCTTACATATACAGAAACTTGGCAACAGGATAATTTCTAGGAGCATTTATCCAGATAAAATAATAATTGTTTTTGAGAATAATTTGTACTAGAGTGTAGAAAGTCATATGAGGAAAACAAATGGATTTTGTTTTATTGTCTAGAGTATTTACTTACAGCATGCAAAAGAAGTACTAGTTTACACTTAAGAATCTGATTCTTAAATTAGCTTCCTCTTCTCTGCCCATTTTTCACAAGTATACTTAAAGAGCGTATTATTCCTGTGCATAGGTTACAGTAGGTAGACTTAAAGAGGGAAATATACAATAACTTTCCCCACATGGGAAAAGTACAGGTATATTAAAATTCTAAGAAAGAATAAAGAATGAATGAATAGCATTAACTGTACAAAAGTATTTGATATAAACTGTGCGTTTTAACAAGATCTACATTTCATGTACAGTAAGATTTTGTCTATATCTTACGATTACCAGTTACATAAAATAATTCTGAATTAAGGTGACTTCTGAGTATATACTCAGAAAATTGAATACACATCACTTTTGTTTGGTGGAGTGCGCCCATTGTCTCTTTTACGCACTTGCTTACATCTAATCATTTATTCCACTCTTCCACTACCCGCATTCTTTCTATACGATGAATGTAATTCTGTTTGCTTTCTGGCATACGTTCGATAATGGAATACATTGTATGCTCCGTTCTTATGCCTCGGGTTCTCTCTCTGTCTTTCACCTTGTTTTACAAATACAGAGGAAAAAGGCCTCCTTTTAGCGTCTTTTTTGTACGCACCAACTTGCGCTGCTTGAGCTGCTCGACGCACACAGAATGTTTTTCTTTTACACTGCTCGCTAGCCGACTCTGACGCACTAACTCCGATATTTATTGCAACTCTTCTCTGCATTGCACACACTGCCTGCAGAACGGCTCAGAACAACTCTGAACAGCCCAAGGCTGGCTATTGCACTTCCTGAATACCCTATCAGCCACGGCAAGGAAGTTAATGAAGTTTAATGCCCTACAGTGCCGGAAACCGAACGTCTGGAACCATCCCGCACTGTAACAATGAGATCGTGCATTCGACTTTATGACGTCAGCTGGTAGCTGTTCCTGGCTTTTCTTTTCTTTTCTTTTTCTTTTCTTTTCTTTTCTTTTCTTTTCTTTTCTTTCCTTTTTCTATTCTTTTGCGTATCTCGTTGGCAAACAACAAAACTGGTGAAATGGACTCTACATTTAATCTCTCCACGGCAGGCAACCGCCGTCACCGTGACAATATATATATTTACTGTTGAAATCTCGACATAAGGTTTTGGGTGGAATACCCTTCCTATACCGATCACACACAGTACCGAGAGGAATGTAGCGTCTGTGCCTCGCATTCAGATGGCCGTGCATTCCTCCTCGTGGCCAACCTTTTATCCTTAAGTACTTTCGAGGGTTTCTCTGGGCTCGTTGGAAAATTCTATCATCTCCAAAACTTTCTTTATTTCTGTTCCATCGCGGCTTAGTTCTTTTTGGATAGACATTTGGAGACCGGTGTCTCGGTGCTACGTGGCAGGGAAAAGGATGCTCTTGTAAACATTCTTCCCCTGATGAGGCGTGTACGAAAGTCGAAGTTTCCCTACACTGTTCTTTGTTTATCTAGCAAAGTGTAGACAGAGACACCTGGCGCACAGATCGGCTAACCACCTTCCCCCGCGGCGTAAGAGATGAAGTAATGCATTCAAGAGAGGAATGCAGTAATGCCAATAAAAACAAATAGTCGGAAAGAGTGTGAAAATGTCTTCAAGTTTGTTTCCATTGAACAAAACAGAGGCTTATTTGTCTGCACGTTTATGCCGCAGTTGTAATACAGTTTTCGGTAACGAAAATGACTAATTGAATTATTTTTCCCTAATGTATCGTCCAAGTTAACTTGCTTCATCAAGGGTTAGCGCAGTTTGGGGCCCCATAGGTGAAGTTAAGGGAATAGCATCGCCTCTCAAAAGGCCGCGCGTGCATTGCATGAAAATGGCATGCTTTGGCTCCGTCTTAAAGAAGACCTCATATTCAATTTAACGACTCTCCACCGTGAAACAGCAACTAAATTTCCATTACCCACCCAAATCAACATCTTTATTTCTTCCGTGTTTTACTCTATATTTCCCACGGAGGGAGCACTCAGCATCTGAGGTGATGGGGCACTCTTCCCCAAGGGTGCTCAGGCTTGACAAAGGATAGGGTTTCTAATAACTAAAGATGTAAACTCCCCGGTGGCGGATCGTACTATCGGCTCTCCTCCTGTATAATACTTCAGAAACTACATGAGAAATAACTCTAAAATTTAAAACAATATTATGTTCATTTAAGATAATATATAAAAAACTGTGAGAAAAACGTGACGAAACCATTAGAAAATCACATAAATACAAATAACCTTCTGTTGAATTCCACTACAATATAATTTGACACAAGGCGAAAATTATAGCTCATATTAGAGTTTTGATTTAATTTTATGTGAAGCTTACAAAAGCTTTGTCAACGTTAATCGTAGTAGCTCGATCATTTCAAACATTAGAATATTTACTTACGTTTTTGTGGTCTTTCAAGGAACGGGAAGTACATATATAATTCATTCATTTAACTCTTCTCTGACATCGGTCAGGGAGAAACAAAACAGTCATTTAGCTGTTTCCTTTGTTCAGACTTTTCTGTGTGTGTGTGTGTGTGTGTGTGTGTGTGTGTGTGTGTGTGTGTGTGTGTGTGTGTGTGTGTGTGTGTGTGTGTGTGTGTGTGTGTGTGTGGTAGCCTTGTGTATATTGATTGCTAAATAAAGTTATTTAAACTTTACCAATGTAATTTTGTCAATAAGTAGCAACAAAATAGCCCAAATGGGATAAAGCATTAATGAGAAATGATTACGAACTGTGGTGTTTGTATTGTTCAATAGTGCGTTTGCAACGTATTTCTATTTTTATTTTATGCCTTTATACTTTCCTGACGGTTTCAATTAACTCTGAAGTGTCTTGTGTAATATGTCTGAAGAAGCGCTAGGCTATTGAACAAGTACGACCTAAATCTAGACGCTCTAGAGATAAATTGTGAAACTACGGACGTTTATTATACCTGGCAAGTCCTTACCGGGTGAACTTGGCTTGGGTCAAGGCTGAAGACGAAATCCCTGCTGACTTACTGCTACATTCCGACAATGCAATGACGTACATTAGGGAAGGAACTGTTGAGCACTTCACTTCTAATATCAGAGATCCAGAACCCACTGTTCTCTCTATGCATTAGCTGCACGTATATTAAATACTGATTTGATGTGAGGTGTCCAACATTTGAAGATATTGAATTAAACTTTATACTTTAAAATAATTGCTTTAGTAAAATTAATGATAAACGGAAGTTATCGTGGGTCACTGAAATTTTAAGTGTAAAATTTTCTTTTTAGAATATGCTGAAGATTGTAAAACACGAAGGAAAGAACGCAAATATTAGAAATACTTATATTAATTCAGTTACACCAGAGTTCCTGTTCCTTGGCCTTCTCAATCAGATTTAAAACACAATTTAACATACAGCGACGGCCGCCTCTGTAGTGCAAGTCTGCCTCACGTTCAAGAGGTTCTGCGTTCAAATCTCGGTCAGGGTGAGTTATCTGGATAAGGGTGTCCTCTTATCCTGAAAGATGAATGCCAGGTAAATGTAAGCTTTATGGACAGTGAGCATTTGAGCAAGTTTTCATTTATCGTGCGATATGACTTAACCTTGGAGAAAGTAAATAACAAAAAAGCCGTTCAATGAGTCGTTAAATTGCAATAATTCATTTTTCTTATTTAAGTTTTAGAGTTATTCTGCTTGTCGTAGATGATTTTCTGAACTCTGAGCTAGTTTCTTTCCAATATAATTAGCACTTGTGTTGAACTTTTGTTAATAAAAACAAATAAAAGCTATCTAATGCCTTGATTTAACTTCTAATACTGCATATTAATTCGAAATTATGTAATTACTTCTGTATTCTCCATCACCTATTTACAAAATTATTATTCATACAGATTAGTAATTTGGCGTCAAAATACATAGGCATAAATTTGTCTATTGTTTCAAATGCGTTATTTTCGGCAATCTGTCCACGATTACTTTCTCACGAAATCCTAATACTTTCTCTCCTTATTTATTGTAACGGAAATGCTAATTTTTGATCTGGCGCACTTAAAGTAAACATTAGTAGTATATTTTCTTACAGTAAGGTGGATAAAATATTGTAAGATGTTGAGATTTATTGTTAAATTCGTGTTTTGAGACTCCCTGAATTAAAAACGAGTCCATATTTGGAAACGGTTACCTGTGAAATTTATCCGTAATCCAAGAAAGCGATACGAAATTTTCAAGCAAATATCCCTGTCTCGTACTACTCTAAAATGACTTTTTCTCAAAAAGTGGATTACAAATTTTTCTAGCAATTGTTATTATTATATGTTTAAATATTTCCATTTCAAAGGAAATGCATAGTTTGAATTTTCTGGGAATGTCCTCAGAAGTGTTCTTCGCTCTGAAAGACATTTATATAACTGTTAAATGGTAACGTTACTACACAGAAAGTGCAGATTTCATAAAAGCAACTGTTTTTTCAAATACATTAATAACATTTCCGAGATATTCCCCATTACTGGTTTGAAATGTCAAATATTGTGGCTCTTACTGAACAGAAAAACGATATTTGTTTACTTTCTTACAGAACATACTGAGAGAATGAAATTATTAAGTCATCACATAGCAAACTACTTCTTAAAGATATGCCACATCTAGTATGTCCCTCTACTCCTATTTTACCTGAGAGTAAACTGGCTGCAGAAGAATAAACAATACAGAAGAATAGGCCTCTGTAAAAAAGTTTGTATAATACTGACTATATAGAGTCACATAAAATCAAGAAACTTTTTTTATAAAAGGTTTTGCCTGATATTCTATTCAAAGAGCACGTCTCTATAATAAAAAATTAAGCAAATATAAACTTAATATTCTATGTGAGTTAGTGTCTTTCACAGATTTTACATCCAGAGTTTAAAGAAACTATCAACTCCAAAGTTCCTACCTTTACGTAAAAAGTTTTGGAAATACCTTATTTGCTATAAAATTAAAACAATTTGTATTACATTATGAGATGTTTAAGATATTCTCATGACAAAATCATGAAGTGTGTATCCCGAATACCCTGCAAAGGTCCTCTGAAGTCTACTACATGATGAATGACTTTTGTATAACTAGTAAACCGTAAGAGATAGATAAAACCTTACTACAATAGAAATGTAGATCTCGTTAAACACAGTATTTCCACAAAGTAATTCATATATACGAGGGCTATCCAGAAAGTAGATTACGTTTTCGTCTGTTTCCGCTAGGGGTGGGGCTAGCGCGGCCATCTTGGGGTCAGAGCGTTGCGCAGCTCAGTCGGTATATAGCCGTGCTAGTGAGAGGTTCGTGCTGTGCTCCGTTCAGATACTGTGACGGTTTGAAATGTCTGCATTAATTGAAAATCCCGCGAGGTGCATGCAGTAATAAGGTTTCTGACTGCAAAAAACTGTAAACCGATAGAAATCTATCGGCAGCTTTGTGAAGTGTATGGGGACAACATTATCACTGAAGGTGGAGTGCGTCAGTGGGTCATCAGATTTAAAAATGGCCGAACCAATGTTCACGACGAAGATCGAAGTGGGAGACCCAGCATAGTGACTGCCGAACTTGTCGAAAAAGTCGATGCTAAAGTCCGTGAAAATCGAAGGTTCACAATAACGGAACTTTCTTTGAGTTTTCCACAAATTTCGCGAAGTTTGTTGCACGAAATCATCAGCGAAAAGCTTGGTTACCACAAGTTTTGTGCAAGATGGATTCCAAAAATCTTGACAGAGGACCACAAAAATCAGCGAATGGCTGCAGCGTTGAACTTTTTGGACGTTTACCATAAGGATGGTGACTCTTTACTCGATCGCATCGTTACTGGTGACGAAACATGGGTGAAACACGTGAACTGTGAAACGAAATTGCAATCAATGCAGTGGGGGCACACAAGTTCTCCCCAAAAACCCAAGAAATGCATGCAAACAATGTCGGCAAGGAAGATGATGGCGACTGTTTTTTGGGACAGAAAAGGTGTGATTTTGGTGGACTTCCTGGAAAGAGGCACTACAATAAACTCTCAAAGGTCTTGCCAAACTCTCCAAAAACTCAGAAGAGCCATTCAAAACAAGCGCAGAGGAATGTTGAGCTCTAAGATCTTGTTGATTCACGACAACGCTCGGCCCCACACGGCAAATGTCACTCGTGAAGTTCTTGAATCTTTTAAGTGGGAGTTGTTTCCTCATCCGCCGTACAGTCCCGACCTGGCACCGAGCGACTTCCACCTATTCCCAGCAATGAAGAAGTGGCTGGCTATGCAGCGTTTTGATGACGACGCACAGCTGCAAGAAGAGGTAACGATGTGGTTGAAGGCGCAGGCGGCCGAATTTTTCGACGAAGGAATTTCCAAGCTCGTACATCGCTACGATAAATGCCTTAATTTGAATGGTGACTATGTCGAAAAGTAGTATTTGAGTGTGGCTTTCATCTGTATATAATAAAATTTGTTTCCTATACTTTGTTTACTTTTTATTCCAAAACGTAATCTACTTTCTGGATAGCCCTCGTAGAAAATGAGTAGTTGTCAAGCAGTTTTTGAGATTACTCACTCAGATAAGATGTTCTCCATATCTCCATAAGCGCTTTTCGGTCTGGTTTAGACCATCTTCAGTGGGTGTTAACCCAGCTGGATGGTCTAAACCAGACCGAAAAGCGCTTATGGAGATATGGAGAACATCTTATCTGAGTGAGTAATCTCAAAAACTGCTTGACAACTACTCATTTTCTATATAAAAGATATCTCACTTTTAACAACTTGACAATGTCTTCTTTAAAAAAAGAAGTAATTCATATTTATTTGTTTGTTCGTTCGTTTATATATATATTTATTATTTTGTATTTAATGCTATAAAATTTTATAGTCCTTTAAATTATACAGTGCTGTTTAATTTTCTTATGTTTTTCTTACAGCTACAACAAAGTCTGTAAATATATACTCAAAAGTTTAGTAAAATATTTTGTAAAAAAGTGAATAGAGAGGTAAGTATGAATGTAACATACATGTACTTTCAAAATTATCTACTGACAAGTACTTTATAAGCCAAAGGGTAATAAATAACTAAATTTTACTTAAATATACCCCTGGACATGCGCGCCTACCTCAACACAGCAGTGTGAAAGAAGTTGCCTATCCACCAGAGCTACAACTGATTGACACATTAACGCGGCTTGTGCACACAACGGAGCTGGTGGGCAGAGCGGAGATAAAGAGTATGCCGGAACAAATAAAGATAGCGCGCAGATACAAGACGTGCCGGCTCAGATAGTGGTTCACGTCTGGAAGGTTCGAGTAGACAGAACATTCGATGTCTTGATTGTTGCAGAACCGTCTTGAATTATCAATGAGGTATTTGAGAAAGCGACGACTCGCTTTACGAGTCAGTGGTAAACAGATATAACAGGAGTACTGTAAACATTGGAAGCTGAGTAAGTTCTTTGTTGTGGTCATCGATCTTGCTAGATTGTGATTGTGTATGTAACGTAATTCTGCTATAATCTGCAAGTGTATTTCTACGGAAATAAAGAACATTTAGAATTTCTGCAAATTAGACTTCTAATTATACGAACTCGCAAAGTCACAATATGGAGTGAAGCTGGCTGGGTTAATTACATCCCCCGAATTTCCTGTCCTTCCATTTCATCTCTATTATAATTTAATATCATCTCATCTGGTTGACTTTTTCAGGGTAGAACGTGGGTGGGAGCGTTGGCGCTGCATGGCAGGATGATATGCTCCTGGTAAGCACTTCCGCCTTCGATGGTCTCCGGTCTTCCGGCCGGCCAAGTGGGCAGTTTCAAATAAATAATTATACTTTTCTCAAATGAAAGGCTACAGAATTTCTACACAGGAAAAGAGAATTAAGTATCCACAATTTCATTTGGTGATCCGCTCTTAAAACATTTGGCTATCTCGTAAAGTCTACTGCATTCCCTGTACTTAGCAACAAGATAATGTTTATCTTGATTAACACAAATTAGAAGAATAAGTGTTTGTACAAGAGTGGAGAAATTCATGTAAGTGTAATTCTGATTTTTTATTCAGGAAACATGTTTCTTCGGTGGATATATCATTACTTCTCGAGCTAACATATACATGGCAGAGAAATTAATAAAAATACTGCAATTATGTAGTTACGCTTCAATATAAAAGGCATTGGAGCGTGAACAATAGAATCCTTTGTAAAATGTGCTGGTTGATATGAACTGAGAATGGACGATTTTCACTTTACTTTAATTCTCAATTGAAGATGAAGTAGGGGAGAGAAGAATGGAAGCCACCCCTGGCGGACATGTATGAACCGACCGCCTTGGACAGATGAGGTTCTTGGGAGAGAGTCGGTTAATCACAAAGAATGCATTGTTTCTCGAGCACAATGCCAACCGAGTGACACTGTCAAGCCTTTGCTTTGTCCTCAAGTAGACCTTTTCTCGATCGAAGGGTCATCCCTTTTTTTCTGTCATAAAGGATTCGAGCAACAGAATGAAAACATCAACATCAACGGAAAATTTTAAATTAAACAGTTCTAAAATTGAATTCTTCAGTTTTGACTGTGTGGTTTTCACCTTAACATTAGTTTCTGGGAAATTAGTGGCGTTTGTTCCGATTAATTTTTTATTTCTTATTAGTACTATGAAACAGTTTTCGTCGCTCTGTTATACAATTTGTTTAGCATGTTTCTAATACGTTGCAAATAATCTTTTTCCTGTATTTCCTTTGAACTCGATCATAGTTCATTTGTACAGCACATTTACACTATGTTCACGCTGCAGAAAGTTTCAAGGGTGGTCAGTTAGAAATACATTTTTCAGATCATAGGATACAAAAACTCTTGCAACATTTGGCAAAGTTGCTTCATTCCTAAACGTAATGAGACCTCAGCGATTGTAAAAATATTGTTTCTGTATCTACTGAAGCCATATGTGTTTGTATATATGAAATATGGAGGTGAATTTCGTGATATTAAGCAATGTAATTTGCACGCAGTTTACAACTGAAACAATTTTACTACCAACGATTACAAACAAGAACAAGGGACGGTTGTAGTCGACAATCAATTATTTATTTTTCACTTTCTGTTCACCTGAAACACTGTGCTTGTTAAAGCACATCGTTAACTTGAACACCCCTCAGGCTGGAAACAAAAACACAAGACGTAAGAAAAAATAACTTGCTTCTTTCCTTAGATACCAATTGAGACAAAACAAAACAGAACCTTGAGGAACTAAAACCATTTAGAGAATTTATTACGCCGTGCCGCAGAAACTTTCTACGCCTTGGCGTAGTGGCTAGGGGTGTAGATCTCTGATTTCATGCTACTGGGTCTCATATATAGGACCGGTTTCTAATCAGCATCACAAAGAACGCAAGGAGCTCTGATAGCTAGTGACTCTGACTAAGAAAGCTAACATTTTGTTTGGGATATGTGTGATGTTGACCGCATCACCTCCCCTTATGACTAGGTCAGCTTCGCCCCTGCAGAGTACGTGGGCGTGAGGTTCGATTTCAGGATCAGAGTTGTAGCGGAACATTATTATTATTAATTATTTATTATTATTATTATTATTATTATTATTATTATTATTATTATTATTATTATTATTATTATTATTATTATTATTATTATTATTATTATTATTATTATTATTATTATTATTATTATTATTATTATTATTATTATTATTATTATTATTATTATTATTATTATTATTATTATTATTATTATTATTATTATTATTATTATTATTATTATTATTATTATTATTATTATTATTATTATTATTATTATTATTATTATTATTATTATTATTATTATTATTATTATTATTATTATTATTATTATTATTATTATTATTATTATTATTATTATTATTATTATTATTATTATTATTATTATTATTATTATTATTATTATTATTATTATTATTATTATTATTATTATTATTATTATTATTATTATTATTATTATTATTATTATTATTATTATTATTATTATTATTATTATTATTATTATTATTATTATTATTATTATTATTATTATTATTATTATTATTATTATTATTATTATTATTATTATTATTATTATTATTATTATTATTATTATTATTATTATTATTATTATTATTATTATTATTATTATTATTATTATTATTATTATTATTATTATTATTATTATTATTATTATTATTATTATTATTATTATTATTATTATTATTATTATTATTATTATTATTATTATTATTATTATTATTATTATTATTATTATTATTATTATTATTATTATTATTATTATTATTATTATTATTATTATTATTATTATTATTATTATTATTATTATTATTATTATTATTATTATTATTATTATTATTATTATTATTATTATTATTATTATTATTATTATTATTATTATTATTATTATTATTATTATTATTATTATTATTATTATTATTATTATTATTATTATTATTATTATTATTATTATTATTATTATTATTATTATTATTATTATTATTATTATTATTATTATTATTATTATTATTATTATTATTATTATTATTATTATTATTATTATTATTATTATTATTATTATTATTATTATTATTATTATTATTATTATTATTATTATTATTATTATTATTATTATTATTATTATTATTATTATTATTATTATTATTATTATTATTATTATTATTATTATTATTATTATTATTATTATTATTATTATTATTATTATTATTATTATTATTATTATTATTATTATTATTATTATTATTATTGTTATTATTATTATTATTATTGTTATTATTATTATTATTATTGTTATTATTATTATTATTATTATTATTATTATTATTATTATTATTATTGTTATTATTATTATTATTGTTATTATTATTATTATTATTATTATTATTATTATTATTATTATTATTATTATTATTATTATTATTATTATTATTATTATTATTATTATTATTATTATTATTATTATTATTATTATTATTATTATTATTATTATTATTATTATTATTATTATTATTATTATTATTATTATTATTATTATTATTATTATTATTATTATTATTATTATTATTATTATTATTATTATTATTATTATTAATTATCCAGAAGTTAGATGCCTTTTGATTTGAAGTAATAAAGTAACTCACAGACAATTTATTTCAGAAAAAAGTTATGGATTATTTTCAGTGATGCAGTGTTCCCAAATAAGCATTTTAGAGGAAGGAAAACACAAATAGTTCTTATTATCTAGTAATTTTATTCGATAAATACAGAATTTATCATTATACCCAGCAATTTCATAAGATATATCATTGGAAATTCATTTTTGGGGTCCACCGAAACCCAAAGAAAGCATTTATTGAAAATGCTTTCTTTATGTGATCTTGTCTCTATGTCTGCGTACAACACGACTAAACGACGAGAAGTTATTCAAATATTAACTTGTAATTTAAGTTCAGAATGCTCCCTATTTAAATTACCTATTACATGTTTTTTTTTCCAAAACTGGCTCTAACGATTATCTACCATACACTCGAGATAAGTGCATCTATATCTAAGAATGACTTCTATAGTCCCACTTATTCTGAATTAATTGTGCATAGCACAATGTTTGTATGCTATTCAGTCATGTCTGTCATTTTGAAAAGTTCAGTAGATTTACAAATTTTTGAATTACTGTTAATTTTTGAAGTACTGTATACATTTTGCATTCTGAAATATCGATATCAAATTTTCCGGTGGAATATAATGCGTGCCATTTAATGTGGTGTACAGTAAAGGCACTTTTGGACCTAGTCAAAAAGTTGCAGAACAAACTTTGGTAACGCATACGCGTGTACACATACCAACAGATGGCGTGTGAAAGTGTGATAGAAACCTGGGAATTAGAGGCAATAAACTGTTTATGGTCTTCACCACAGCTCCGTTAACTACTAGTATTCAGTTGTTTATTTTTTTTTTCAGTAATTAACTTTGGTGCAGACCCTTTTACAACCTCGCTGTGCGCAGGCGTAGAGGCTTTTAGTCTTAAGAAGGCTTGGAGATGAAGTAAAATGGCCCAGGAGTTTACAGCGGCCGTAAAAACCGATATTGAGCGATGGACGTCGCATTGCGGAGAAATAACACGCAGAAATTTGATACCTTGATGATGAGGCGTCCTTCATTAATCGCCTCCCTGTCTTTTCCCTGCCTTTTATTCCAACGTTTACTTACTCCCATTTCCATTTTATTTCTGCCTCTTCTGGTGTCTCTTTACACACTCTTTGCTTCAGCACAAAGGTAACGGTATAACACATTGCTTATTAAAATCTGATGTGTGCACTCATATGACATTCTCTACTCACTCCTGTAAACACTCTGAAAAATTCCTATTCTTCTAATACACGTCAGGAGATATAATATTTATAGAAATTCTTTTATGGCATATTTACTTATAGGTAAACTAGAATTGGGAATGAATTAAGGACTTCCATTTGAGAAAAGTAAATATTGGAAAATTTAAACCAATAACAACGAATATCTCAGAAACGGTGAACACCACAATGTATTTAGCTAGATCAGTACTTTTGTGAAGTAGAGTCTTTCTGCATTTTACGATTTACTAGTTTCATTACGTTTTATCTCTACATTATTTCCGAATTTTGAAGAGTTAACAGCAAATAATCAGTATTTTGGGAGCTCAGGTAATTTTGAAATCACAATATCCATGAACACCAAGCAAGTCATTATTAATTTGTTTCTTTTGACCATTAAAAGAGAATGACATTTTAAAGCCAGCACATAGCAACCAGCTGTTTAAAACATTTGTTATCACTTAAAGTCTTCAATATTACCTTTTATCTAGCAATAAAATGATGTTTATCTTGATTAACACGGACTAGATGGAGGAATAAGTATTCTTAATAGTTTGTACAGGAGTAGAAAAACCTGTGTGAGTATAACAGTTCTAGTATATTTTCTATTAGCTTAACAAATATTCGTACATAACCATTTTATACGAGCCAGCTTGTGTATAGAATCACGTTTTTAAGCCGTAAATTAAAATCGATTTTTGAACCGTTTTGACCTTAAACACATGCGCACCGTGTACTAAGTTGCGATAAGAACAAAGAACACAACTTGCTACCTAGCACAGGGATTAGATTAAAAAACAGGACCCCACGAAACAAAGGTTGCATATGCAAGTATAAAATGAAGAGTCTGATTCTGTCTTTTCTTTCTCATTTTACGGCTGAGTAAAACCCCGCGCACACTCGCTGGAATTAATAAAGGCGTGGTTCACAAACAATAGAAACAAAACAAAGGAGAAAAAATATAAAGAAAGAACAAGGCTCAGGATTATAGAACTTTTAGAGAAAATGTACAGGAGCAGAAAAAAAAGAAAACAGATTATAGAATGAAGAATACTAAAAATACGACGTTTTTATTATATACCAGCTTTCTTATTAATTTAATTTGCTGCAAACTGATGAAAACTATAATTTGGGAGTACATATTGCATTGCACCCAAAAGTTAGAGATCCATATTTCATTAAAATACATCTTTCAAAGTCCTCTGAATTCAAAATAGCGTCTTTTTTAAAATTCCACCTGAATATCTAAACAGATACCTAAAAAAGAGAATTGGGTAGCTAGAGTTGTATTTTCCCGCTAAACCACTACCTAAGAGCTCCTGGTGGTTTATCGGGAAAATACAAGTCAGTCGGAGAATTTAATTTCATGTTGGCATATTGGCCATAGTAGCTCAATGGTTAAGAGCAACCGGTCGGAGACCGGGAGATCCGTGTTTGAAATCCCGGTTATGGCAGTGAAATTTCAATCTGAGTCTACCTATCCAATTCATCGCCTACAAAGGCCAATATGGAAGAACGATTAATTTTCATCCAAATCAGAGACTTGCCATATTTACCACCTAAATTCAATGTGTTCGAAATATGATACACGAAAAATGTAATAAAATCCACCAAAGCTTTTGAAACTTTTTATTTTCTAGAAATGTCTTTATGGTCTCTACTGTATGTATGTCCTTTTTTTGTAAGTCAACTCCAACGTTAAGACATATCGGACGGTGAATGAATTGGGTGAAATGGTGCTCAAATGAGTCCAGGGTCGATGGAGCTTAGAGTTACCTGACATTCGTCTGGAAGGATAAGGGAAAACCCCGGAAGAAACATTATCCAGATAACTCACCCTCACCGAGATTCGAACTCAGGACCTCTTGAACGTGAGGCAGACATTATACCATCTACGCTACCGAGGCGAGCAGGTAGGTAGGTAGGTAGGCAGGCAGGCAGGCAGGCAAGCAGGTAGGTAAGTAGGTAGGTAAGTAGGTCGGCGGGTGGTCAGCTCGGCGGGTGGGCAGGTCGGCGGGTCGGCAGGTCGGAAGGCAGGCGGGCAGGCGGGCGGGCGGGTAGGTAGGTAGGTCGGTAGGTGGGCAGGTCGGTAGGTGGGTAGGTCGTTGGGTGGGCAGGTCGGTAGGTGGGCAGGTCGGTAGGTGGGTAGGTCGTTAGGTCGGTAGGTTGGTAGATCGGTAGGTAGGTCGGTAGGTGGGTAGGTGGGTAGGTCGGTAGGTTGGTAGGTAGGTTGGAAGGTAGGTGGGTAGGTTGGTAGGTAGGTTGGTAGGTAGGTGGGTAGGTAGGTGGGTAGGTCGGTGGGTAGGTTGGTAGGTCGGTAGGTAGGTAGGTTGGTAGGTAGGTTGGTAGGTAGGTGGGTAGGTTGGTAGGTAGGTTGGTAGGTAGGTGGGTAGGTATGTGGCTAGGTAGGTGGGTAGGTTGGTAGGTCGGTAGGTAGGTAGGTTGGTAGGTAGGTTGGTAGGTAGGTGGGTAGGTTGGTAGGTAGGTAGGTCGGTAGGTTGGTAGATCGGTAGTTAGGTAGGTCGGTAGATTGGTAGATCGGTAGGTAGGTAGGTTGGTAGATCGGTAGGTAGGTCGGTGGGTGGGTAGATCAGTAGGTAGGTAGGTTGGTAGGTAGGTAGGTGGGTAGGTTGGTAGGTAGGTAGGTGGGTAGGTTGGTAGGTAGGTTGGTAGGTGGGTAGGTAGGTACGCAGGTAGGTGGGTAGGTAGGTAGGTCGGTAGGTCGGTAGGTCGGTAGGTGGGTAGGTTGGTAGGTAGGTGGGTAGGTAGGTACGCAGGTAGGTGGGTAGGTAGGTAGGTACGCAGGTACCTGGGTAGGTAGGTAGGTCGGTAGGTAGGTAGGGTGGTAGGTTAGTAGGTGGATAGGTAGGTAGGTAGGTAGGTAGGTGGGATGGTGGGTAGGTAGGTAGGTAAGTGGGATGGTGGGTAGGTAGGTGGGATGGTGTGTGGGTCGGTGGGTAATTAGGTAGGTGGGTAAGTAGGTGGGTGGGTGGTTGGATGGGTAGGTAGGTAGGTGGCTGGGTGGGTGGGTAGCTGGGTGGTTGGATGGGTGGGTGGTTGGGTGGTTGGGTGGGTAGGTAGGTGGGTAGGTAGGCAGGCAGGCAGGTAATTAGGTAGGTGGGATGGTGGGTAGGTAGGTGGGATGGTGTGTAGGTAGGTAAGTAGGTGGGATGGTGGGCAGGTGGGTGGGTGGGTGGGTAGTTAGTTAGTTAGGTGGGTGGGTGGCTGGGTGGGTAGGTGGGTAGGTAGGCAGGCAGGCAGGTAAGTATGTAGGTGGGATGGTGGGTAGGTAGGTAGGTTTAAATGGGTGGCTGGTAGGATGGGTGTGTCGGTAGGTAGGTGGGTGGGTAGTTAGGTAAGTAGGTATTTAGGTGGGTGGGTGGGTGGCTGGTTGGATGGGTGGGTCGGTAGGTAGGTAGGTAGGTAGGTAGGTAGGTGGGTGGGTAGTTAGGTAGGTAGGTAGGTGGGTGGGTGGGTGGTTGGATGCGTGGGTGAATTGTTGGGTGGGTGGTTGGATGGGTGGGTAGTTGGATGGGTGGGTGGTTGGGTGGGAGGGTAGGTGGGTAGGTAGTCAGGCAGGCAGGCAGGCAGGTAGGTAGTTAGGGAGGTATGCATGTACGTAAGTATGTGTATATTGTAACGCGGGCGCTGGAGCACCCTGTAAAGCAGCTGGCAACGGAAGGCAGGGGGAGGACCGCGTTAGCCACACCTCCCCCTCGTTTGTCTTGTAGCGGTGACAGGCAGTGGTTGGGAGGAAAAACATCAGTGGGCCGTCTGTTTCTGTCCACCTGGTTCCAGAAATTACGTAATCTGGAACATTCTCCTGGTCACTAGAAACCGGCGATATTCCTATATAAAGAAGGTTACAGACAGACGAAGTTAAGTTGTTGGTCAATCAGTTGGTTAGTGTGTGTGAGTGAGGACAGTTCTTGGTGTAAGAAGGCAATGTTAGTCAGTGACGTGTTAATGTACGAGAAGATTGTGCAACGGAAGACTGTACGTAACTGTGAAGGTTTACCGGAGTTTATGTAATCGCGAGTACAAGTGAAGTTGTAACGGACGAACTGGTAAATTGTAATTGTGTGCAGCAAGTAATTTTGTGTAATTGGCAAGTGTTAAACTGCAAGTCGGTGGAAATAAAGAACACTGTTGAGTGGTGTAATTGGACTTTTTATTTCACGAACCCACAAAGTCACAATATGTATGTATGTATGTATGTATGCATGTATGTATGTACGTATGTAGGTACGTATGTATGTATGTGTAATGTAATGTGTGTATGATGTATGAATGAGGTGTGAACAACAGATGTCAAAAACGATAAGTCGGTTGGATACCAAATGTGTTATTTAAGTTCGAGAATACGACAAGAACCTGTTAAAGAAATTCTCTCTTCATAAGGAGCATTTTTCGAAGGCTCTGATGTTCTTAAAAAAGGTTATAAGAATGTTCTTAAAATGATAATGTTTAAAATGTTTTATTAGTACATTACATATGTATCATTGAGTTTTAGGAGTGTCCTCTGAAATTATATTTATTCCGAATAACTTTTGTATAACTGATAAGCTGTAAGAGATAAACAAAATCTTTCTGCACAGAAAGTGTAGATCTGGTTCAAATTCGTTGTTTATGTGAAGCTAATTTGTATGTAGAATGGAACATTTTGGAATGTTCTTTGTTAAAAGGTTGCCAATATACGCACCTCTTAAGTAGGATTATGTTTTTCGTTTTTATCTCTTGGCCATACAAATAGAACGAATGTAAAAACCATCACATAGCGACCAGCAACCGGTCTGTTACTCCCATATTCCCTTTGCACCTACAAGAAAAATATCAAAACTAGTATTCCTACAAAAATTTATCTTTGTTAACACGACTCAAGAGAAGAATATCTAAGGTTTATAAGACCATTTTGTACACGAGTAGGGGATATTATGTGAGTGCATCTCATCAGATTTGTTATTAAAATCCCACATATTTAACACCAGCGGATATAATTACATCCTTAAATTTCACTGAACAATAGAGAAATTAATTTAAATTAATTTCTTCTTATATAATCTAGAGGATCTTGTACATTATTGTCCACTTTTAACCATTATAAGAGCAATTCATTGCAGTCGAAATAGCGGATCAAAAAATCTCACAAAATTGCGGTAAAGCATCTGAGACATCTATGGAACATGCGATTTCTGCTATGCAGCTGCTGATAGTTGGTATGGTTGAGTAATTTTGAGTAATTAAAATGAAATATTATAGTAGTGGAAACGTAGAGTCAGACTGAAAAATTCAATGCCGTAGCCGGGATTTGAACCAGGTTACATGTTGTAAGTCGCCATTAAGGTAGTTGTCTCATGTGTTTATGAGAATTCCTAAGTGGTTTACCGGGAAAGTACGAGTCGGTTGGAGAATTTAGTGTCAGATGGGCACGGTGGCCATGGTGGCTGAATGGTAGAGCGGCTGGACGGAAACCAGAAGTTAAGTTATAATTGTTCTATTTTAATAATGCTAAATTACATATATTATGTCAAGGGTGGGAACATCATGTGATTTTAACAGAAATTTCTGCTCTATGAGCATCCATAAATGTTGTTTCTAGATTTTAAACGTAACTAATGCTTAACTTTAAAGTATTTTAAGTAGACATTTGTCATTAATTACACAAAAAATGATATATGTTTACGCTCATATGAAATCCTCTACCAATTTTCCAACAAATTATTCTCTCAAAACTTTATTTTTATATCTATTTCATGTTAATTCAGAAAATGTAGTTTTATTACAGGTATAACGATTTAAAAACTCAAACAGTAACAAGAAATATCTCGGAAATTGTTAACTACACAAAAATGTTATAAATCTGTGTATTTAAAAGATGTACAATTTTTATATAGTAAGGCCTTATCCATGTCTTACGACTTACAAACATAATCAATAATGAAGTGGATTTCAAAGAAAAATTTGAGGAAATGTATGACCTTTATATATTTAAAAAATAATGAAAGCAATTCTTGGAGAAAATCACCATTTTGGTAATTGTTTCGTATATAGGATAATTTTAGGCAAGATATTTTCTTAAAAATATTCGTGTCCAATCCTTTGAAGGGGCTGATACTAGCTGTCAAGTTTGGAATTTAATTAACCTTCATTTTTGAGTTTTGCTGTACAGCACATACAGAAACCCACACCCACAGCAAAAGTGCAGACGTTTTTCATAAAGCCTGAACAACGCCAAAAGTGCATTTCCTGTTAAATTTCTATGTTTAATTTTTAATTAAAGTTCATACCTCATCCCGTGGTGAGATAGCAAAAAGGAATGGAGGTGAACTTCTGCCCCTTGTAAATATACTAGTATATGGTAAAGTTGCCCAAAGCTAATTACTTCCTCTGTCCCGTCCATATTGCACTTCACTCGAAAATTGGAGTCGAGAATTCTTGGAAAATATCTGCTTTGAAATCAGCTACAGCTAACAGGAACTTTTAATATGAAGGCCATCAGGGAGTGTGTATGAAGCGCGTAGTATTTGTTAAACTGGAAAACAGCAATGCTCAGTGTTAATTTTATGCTAGAAAGAATGTAATTGATTATGGTGTTCTACAAATAAAAGTC